>CM045758.1:224595066-225142566 GCA_025200525.1 Camellia lanceoleosa
GATGAAGTGTTCTTTACCCACAAATTGCATAGTTTTTGGGCTCAAGGTTGGCTGTGATTACCCGAGTGAGGACCTTTATCTTTGGGGTATACCAGCCTTTATCTTTGTTAAACCAATATCACAAGCTTGGCTACACAATTTAAGCTAAGATTTCACATAACCCATATTTTACAGGCCTACTCCCATCTGGGATCCAACACAGCAAATATGAAATTTTAGCATATCACAATAGTGTTCTAAATTTAAGCATTTAAACAAAAACTACAACTTGGAAAAATGTATTATAGTGTAGTACAACAAAGGCAAGGCAACAATTAAAGATTAAATTCTGGAAAATTTCGAGGTCCAGTTCTTCAGTTAGCAAAATCCTCAAGTGCATTAAGTCATTACCACTCGGTAAATCCTCATCACAAACGAAGCAACCCAACAAGCAATTCACGTAAAAAGCCTAACAATTTCTCCTGAAAAAAATTCAATATGAGCAAAGAAATGAAATCAAAATTTTGGTCCTCAGATTCTTCAATAACTAATTCCACAACTTCATAGACAGAGGCAAACAGATATTTTCACCCAATTAAGCACAATGGAAACTATTGGAAAGGTTTTCACTATCTTAGAAACCGCAGTAGCATGATGGCACAAAAGGACAACATTTTATTTTCTTTCCTATTTCCCCTCTTTCTCACATTTTCTCAGCTACCAAACAAAAAAAAAATCCTTTAAAAAAAAAAAAAAAAAAACACTTCATCACCACTGGCCTTTACCCACAAATTCTGATTAAATCATGTTCCTTTTATTGACATAATTCTGATTAAATCATGTTTAACATGAAACCACGTAAAGCTTTTGTTTGTGTGAGAAAACAGAAACTCCAAAATGTCAGCCTCCCCATAACAACACTTGAAGCAAATATGAAGTGTTTTTATTTTTTTATTTTTTCCCTAGTTCAATAAATTCTTGCACTTTTAGCAGAAGTAGATAACAATCTGTTTCATTAAACATAACCTGCAATGGCAACAACAATGACAATGGATCGGATGTCACATCTTTATCACAACCTGCTTTGAGTTTCCAGAACGTCCGGAAGGACTTCTACCACTCCTAGCCATAATCTGTTGCTTTCAATCCTCTACCGCTGTTATTTTTTCTGTTTTTGTTTTTATTTTTATTTTTGTTGTTTTTTCAAATTTGTAGGAACCAAATAGAGAAAGAAGCAACTACCTAGCTTAGTCGTAATGCTCAAATCTAGGTATCACGCAGGGTAAGAGAGAGTTTCATCTACCAAGTCAATTTTTTGATTTTTCTCACGTGCAATTATTGGGTACCAAAGTATTGTTACGTGGTGCCTTTTTTGATTGAGTTTGGTTTACAGGATAGGGCTTATCGCTTATCCCATTTACATTAATGGTTTGTCTAATAGTATGAAAGGTGGCAATTAATGATTGGTGACGAGTACTATCACATAACAATGTCATGCTATATCCTTTTCTATACCCAATAATTTCTCCTTCTTCAATGTTTTTGTTCAAAGAACTAGGAATGTTTGAAAACTAAGAGCATCTCCAATAGAGATGTTAACTTTGTGTGTTATATGACAAAAAATTAAAAGTGAGGCCAAAACTAAAATAAAAAATAAAAAATCAATCCCTATTAAACAAATTGCTTGAAATTTTTTGCACCATAGAATTATATTAAAACAGAGAATTTCTTTAGCTTAGTAAAATTTAGTATCTTACCGACACTAGATTGGGGGGCTTCCTTCCTTAGTGCCTCCATATCGACATCAAGTGGCGGTGAGTGTTGGGTATCCACATTGTCATGTAAATTCCCATTTGGAACAACAATTGCCTCGTGTGAAGGTTGAAGAGATGACTGCGCCAATCGTTTTGGTGGCATTGGTAAGCCCTAAAAAACATAATACAAAAGCATAAACAATAAATACATAAAAATGGATAAGTAAAGATATGTATATGGAAACCCATCAAGGCCGCTGTTGATATTTTGTAATCTAATCTAGTCCACTCCTTTTCTTCCCAAGACTGGTCCTGACAAGTGGTTGCTTTGAATATTTTTAAAATGGTCAGGTAAAGGGTGTTGTCACTCAAAAACCTGTAGACAAGTTGAGTGGTTGAGTGGTTGTGAGCTACCAGTAATTCTAATATCTTTAATTGGTTTTTCCTAATTGTGTGCTTTGCAAGTTGTCAATCTGGCCTCTTCTTATGGAAAGTGGGTTGAGTATCTGTGAGCATATAAATAGTTTGAGAGAGAGGCAACCTGGAGGCAACTTGGAGAATCTGGCTACAACTAGGGGCCATTCTCCATGGAATTCCCTATTGGATAGTCCTAGTTTGAACACTGAAGTTGATGTTATGGAGGTTGTCAAGTGGACCAGGCTGCATCTTGCGCCAGTTCCAACAACAGTCCTAGACTTGCTGAATCCCTCTAGCAGGTAGTTCATGCTGTGGTGAAGTTGGTGATCAATCAGTTTGGCATATGTATTACTGATATTATGAGGGCCAAGCTGCATACATGCGCTAATTCTAGTACTGGTGTTTCCAACATGGTCAAATTATGTCTTATTTCGTTATACATTTGTGTTCCAGCTAACTTACTCCTACGGTTTGTTTTGGTATGCATATTGTTGTATGTAGGATGTATATTTTCTAGTTTTATTTTATGACTTATTCATCCAATGAAGTATACGGAAATATAAAAATAGTATTAACAAAGCATCATTAACAAATATATAGTTATCGGTGACATAATTAAAAAAAATGAATGGCCATACATATAGTACCTCATCGTCAACACTTTCAAAGGACTCAGCATCAGTGTCATCCTCATGATCTGACGGTATGTAGTCATCATCATCTACCCTAATGTTCTTTCCCTTCTGATTAACACGATTGGGCTGAGTAGAACCCATCAAAGAAGCTGTTATACGCTTCAATTGTAGAGCATCCATTTTCTTATTATTCTTCTTGATTGTCTTATATCTTTCCATTTCGTACTCTGTTCGCTTCTGTTTCGCTAGAAAACATGGTTTGATCCATTGTTTCTCCCCTTTGGCCATTTTGGTAACTAAAAAGCATAAATTGATATAAAACATAAAATATAAAGCATAATTTTACTTGAAGAGACACAACAAAATATAGCATAACCATGTAATGCATTAAAAACATATGTCCATATAGAAATCTTAAAAAAAAAACAAAAACTACATATCATAATCCATATCACGTTCCATATCAGGATCCACATCATCATCAAGTATGCCAAGTTCTTTATCTTCTTCGTCATCTCTACCATCTCTCTTTGTTTTATTTGGAATAACCTTAGCTTCAATATCATCCCTATCAAATCGAATAATATCTTCAATGTTGATCGGGACAACTGAGTTAATGTTTTCTTGTTGGAATGCATCATTAAATTCTAGTTGATCTGGTGGTTCTCCATCACCAACCTCTGGCACATCAAACATACCTCTATGTTGGACCTGTTGCATGACTTGCCAAGGTTGCCCCCATTTTGTGTCATTCAGGTAGAACACTAGTTTAGCTTGACTAGGCAAGATAAAAGGGTCAGATTGATACCATCGGCTTGTGACATCGATGCTTGTGCAATATGTGTCAGCTCGTACTGTTCTACTTCTACCAGTGTTACCAGTGTTGTACCATTCACATTGAAACAAAACAACTTTATTTTGACACATGTACTCAAATTCCCAAATATTGCACAAGTGACCGTAGAATTCGTGCATCTCTCCCTTGTAGTCCCCTTTGGTAAGCACACCACTATTTTGACTCTTACGACGATTGTCTAATTCCTTCGTATGGAATCTTACACCATTAATTATACAACCCGAGTACTCTTTCACTAGCAAATTAGGACCATTCGCTAATGACCACAATTCTTCAGTTGCTTCTGGTGCCTCATCAACTCTCAATCTATTTATCTACATCCACATGCAATGTGCAACACTTGAATTATGTTAGTAATGTTTGTATTTTATACAAGCCTAATAGTGTTTGGGCAATTGTGAATATTAAAAATGACTTACATATTCTTTGAACCACTTCGGAAATTCCTTCTATTGTATCTGAGTTATATCTTGTCCAGTGGGAATTTGTAACAAATTCTTGTGTTCCCTACTCAAATAGTTTTGGTTAATGAGTGAAATACTACCATTATTAATGACTAATAACATGAAAATTGTTAAAATATATATAATTATAAGAAACACGTACTGAAGATATTTCTCTATCTCAGGGCTATTGTATAATAAGAACCAATGAGCAATATCAAGAAGTTCCTGTGACATCTCAACATGCTTTCTGATTTGGCCAATAGGACGAGCAGTTTCGGTGAATATTATCAAACCTTCACGATGGACTCCATAATCTTCATTTCGTGCATCTCGATTATGCACGATTTCAATCCCTTCAAGATACATTGAGCAAAAAGTAATGCACTCCTTGACAATGTAAGCCTCTGCAATAGAACCTTCTGGTCGAGCTCGATTGGTGATAAACTTTTTCAAAGCTCTGAGAAACCTTGAAGAGATAACCAATTAGGAGTATGGTTAGGCACACAACATAATCTATACCTTTCATTTGAAAGTACCATTTTAGAAATTACCTTTCAATTGGGTACATCCATCGATATTGCACAGGTCCTCCAAAAATAGTCTCACGTGGCAAATGAATGGCCAAATGAACCATCACATCGAAGAAGGTTGGAGGAAAGATCTTTTCAAACTTACATAGTATGAGTACTATATGTTTCTCTAATTTCTCCATTTCACTTCGTTTCAATGTCCTTGAGCATAGATCTTGGAAGAAGCTACCTAACGCAAAAAGTGCTGTACTGATCTCTTTATCTACGTAACCACGCATCCCAATAGGAAGAATCCGTTGTATAAGTACATGGCAGTCGTGGCTTTTCAATCTTGTTAACCTACCATTTTTTGCATTCACTGGTCTCGAAATGTTTGTCGCGTACCCATCTGGATACTTGACTGATTTCAAGAATTCAAAGAAACCCTCTCTCTCTTTAAGGGTCAGTGAGAAGCTAGCTCGAGGCTTCACATATGATCCATCGGGATTTGTTGTCAGCCACAATTCTTTCCTTATATTCATATCTTCTAAATCCATTCGTGCCTTATCTGTATCCTTGTTCTTCCCATCAATTCCCAACATCGTTCCAAAAACATTTTCACTAAAGTTCTTCTCCACATGCATGACATCAATGTTGTGTCGAAGGCCCCTTTTCTTCCAATACGGTAGCTCATACAAGATGCTTACCTTTGTCCAATTTGGGTTCTGACGAGGTCTTTTCCTGTTGCTTGGATGTTTTCTATATGTGACACCCGTCACGCTGCCTAATTATTCTTCAATCTTTTCTATCGGTATCACCAAAGATCTCTTCCATTTTTCATGCTTGCCATTATATGCTCTACTCTTTCGCCTTTCTGGGTGGTCATCAAGCAAGTAACATCGATGGTTACTGTACGCAGTCTTACTTCTTAAAGATTCAAAATATGGTTCATCATTGCAAGTGTAACAAGAGTAATGACCATTTGTTCTCCATCCAGAAATGTCACCAAATGCGAGCCAATCATGTATTGTCCACGGCAAAGCTGCACGCATGCAGAAAGTTTCACTAGTCGAGGCATCATAGGTTAATGTACCATTTTTCCATAATTCATTCAATTCTTCCACTAAAGGTCTCATGTAGACATCAATATTAATTCTTGGTTGTGATTCACCAGGAATAAGTAATGACGCCATGAAAAATGGGTCCTTCATAGCCAACCACAGTGGCAAGTTATACGGAATGAGTACGACAGGCCACAAACTATATGAGTTATTCATATTTCCGAAAGGATTGAAACCATCAGTAGCCAACCCTAGCCTCACATTTCCGAGGCTCCAAGGCAAATTCAGGATGTTGTGTATTGAATTCCTTCCACTCATCACTATCTGCAGGATGCCTCAATACACCATCATCTAGACGTTTTTCCTTGAACCATTTCATATCCTCGGCTCTCTTCCTTGACATGTACAACCTTTTCAATCTCGGTCTTAACGGGAAGTATCGACGAACCTTATGAGAGATCTTCTTACCTCTACCATGATTGGTCTTGTATCTAGAAGCCTTACAATTTGGACATTTATCTAGTGTTGCATTCCCCTTCCAAAAGAGCACACAATCGTTTACACAAGCATCAATGAGCTCGTATGACAAACCCAATTCACGTAGTATTTTTTTTAGCTTCATAAGTTGACTTTGGAACCAAATTATCCTTCGGTAAAAGTTTTGTTAAAAACTCCAGCATCATGTCAATTGACTTATTACTCCAATGGTTTGTTACCTTCATATTAAGTATCTCGATGACAAATTTTAACAAAGTGTAATTTGTGCAACTTGGGTACACCTCACGTTTGGCATCATTCAATAATTTATCAAAAGTGCGAACCTCCTCCTCTTAAGTTGTATTAGTTGATTCCCTTCTTATTCGATCTTCCACTAAGGCATCAATACCTCCTAAAACCTCATTGCCCTCAACGGGTATATCATGATGATATGCCTCATTTGATTCACGAGGTTCTCCATGCACGTGCCAGATAGTGTAAGTTGGAATAATCCCATGTTGCAACAAATGAATTTTGAACAATTTGAAAATTTTGACGAACGACATTCACACACTTTCGACAAAGGCACAAAATTTACCATCTCGATTGATAACCGCCATTGCAAAACGAAGAAATGATATTACCCCATCATTATATGCCCGACTTATCCTTCCATCAACTGTGCTACCTAATGCAATCCAACTCTTGTCCATCTCTGACTATGCCGAGTTAATTAAAGTTAGGTGAATAGGACAAATTTTATATAGAAAAAAAAAATATATATATATATTTTAATTAAAAAAAAGTTCAAGTCCAATGATTATACTGAGTTATATAAATTACAACCACACAAAAATCACGTGAGAAAATAGCCAAAGCAATTTAGTGTAAACAGAAGAAGTATTCATAATCAAAACATAAACCACAACAAAATAACCATCAATGAGAAGAAAAATATCATAATTCAGAGAAAATTTAACCAATAAAGCAATGAGCTGAGAGTAAAAAGCAGATAACATGACACAGAAAGACAACTCACAATATGCCACATTGAGTTTCTAAAGCTGTCAATTTAAGTACTCAAATATCCAAATGCAAAATGTTATGATTGAACTGCACGTGAAAAATATATATAAGCCCCGAATACCAGAATTGACACATCTATCAACTAAATTGGGATATAGAAAAAATATTACATTGGGAAACAATAACTATTCTGGCTCACATTTCACTCGGTAAACAAAATGTGATAAAATTATGCAGAGGAACTTAATAATGTACTTAAGGAGCTATGCATATAAGAAATGAACGATGCCAGTAGAATTGATAGCCATATGCGACAATTCCAATGAATGCCCCCAGACTATAATTTACTACTTATGGCCTGTTATTGCAGTTAGTACTTTGTTTGATTTTCTCTTTACTCAACTATATACGAAGTCCAGAGAAGTTAAAGCAAGATATACTAATTTAAGGGTGTAATATTCCAATTTTCATTAAATCGAGAGTTGTGAGAGAAAAAATAATTCATTAATATGTAATACATAATATTTTATCTTATTGATTGTTTTAATATTTTTTTTATTTTTATTGACTATTTTAGCCAAAATCTATCATCCCAAACATATAGACTCAAACTCCCCTAAATTTTATAAATATATTGACTTTTTTTAAATAAATAAAAAATCAACAAAAGAAAAGTTTCTTGATGAAAATTGCAGACGTATAAAGAGAGTGTACAATATACAGATACATCAATAAGAAAATCCATGGAGAAATGCATCAAACTGAAACACAAATGAAAAACAAATTGGAGAAATGACTACTGGGATGAATCACCAGGTGATTGTGCTTCCTTAATTTATGACCTACTGGGGGACTTCTAAAAATTGTTTTCTAAGTGCACACATCTGAGCATTAATTTCCTCATATTATCTATAGATATGAATCAGTCATTATAAAAGAAGTACAAAAGCTCTTCTTGTTCACACAAGGTATAGGATGTCAGCAGCAAAGTTAATGAGTCAAGATAAATTCCTTGAGAGTTTTTGGTGGACCAATTTTATTATTATTTTTTTTTTTTTTGGGGGGGGGGGAGGGAGGGGATTAAATTGGAAAATGGAAATCACATGCAGTAGATGATATAGTAATAGCGACATATTGGCAATAATCTTCTCTTGAGGTACATATAGGATACCAGTTTTACTTCATGGTTCATAGAAGGCATGATCGCATGACATTTTGAAGCATAATTGAGCTCTACTACAAGTTTGGAGTAGAAGGATAAGGCTGGTAAAAGATGAAAAACTAACTAGGTCTGATATCAATAGCAAGAAAAACAAGTACACAAATGAGGGAAAAAAAAAAAGACAAAGTATTACATATCCCAAGAAACAAAAGTCAAATATTTGGAATTTTTAGAATCATACTGATATTCCAAAACTTAGTTGATCTCAATTTGACATTTACATAATCATGATGAAAGCTGTATCAGGAAGGCAGAGGTGAGTCATCTCACAAGCTCACATTTTATTTTTATTTTTTCAGCTCTGTACATTACACAATTGTAGGAGAAATACAAAAGAGCCATTTGAAATTCTATAGAGAAATTCATTTGACAAAGAACAATATTTACACCTTCAACCTTCAATTGAGTCCCTTATTTTAGGCAACTAGCTATTGTGGCGATTTTCAGAAGCCATTCTTCAATATAATTGTTTTCAAATACATACTACATAGGTTTAACTTAAACCACAACGATAAAATCTTATCTAATTGAAATTATAGTCCTTGATAGGGCATAATGGTAGTAGAATTAGATACCCTGGCTACTCGTGATAAGGCCTTATCTTTGTATGCACTACGACGTATGCCAGAATGGAATAAATAATAGAAACAATTTGGAATATGCTCTTTCTTCCTTTTAGCTGCAACCCCTTTGAAAACTTGGGAGTAGATGGCAAACCATGACCAAGTTGACAAACATGAGTTTGACTTTAGAAATCAATACAAATAATACCGGGCATTGGGCTTTGACAATGAATTATCATATCATAAATAGCATGCACAGCAGACCAATTACTGGTACATTTCAAAGACAAGAAATAGTTGACATAATAGTAAAACCAAACATACTAACCCTTGGTTTTGAAAACTCGGTCAATGGGCCATGATGAAGAATCTGACACAAGAAGATAACCGATTCATGATAAAGAAATCCATTATCTGGGTCCAGAACGTTTGATACTTTCTTGGACATGATAACACAATACTTTGACTTTGTACATACAGTTTCTTCATCATGCCAACTTGTAGAAATGCATTTACGATTCAGCAAACCCATCCTAAACCTAACCTCAAACACCAACTCTCTAATGATTATATAACAAGAGCTAACATTCTGCTTCCAATGAAGAATTCTGCTACAATTAAAGCTAGAATCCCACATTTGCAACCAACTCTCTAATGATATATAACAAGAGCTCTAATTGTGCTAACATTACATGGCCTTGAGAGTATTTTTTAAATGTTTTTTTGATAATTCGAATCATTTATATTGTAAAGTTTGTCAATTAGATCATCCATGAAAAAAATCAAGTTAATTAGATATTTGTAACTTATAACATGTCTACATTTATGTTTGAAAAAATAAATGTTTAGTATAGTTTTGATAATTTTTTTTAAAAATAATTATGATCCGAACATGAGCTATGCATGTCCGATTTATTTTATATTTTATATGAATGATATACATGACGAATCCTATGATATAAACGATTTCAATCATTAAAATAAAATCAATACAAATCTCAACGGGCCATCACAGCAAGTGCTGTGATAGCACCATCCCTTGTGCCCACAAAACCTTTTGACATTTCTTTCATGGAAGTCCAGCAGAGTATGCTTCTTTTATTTTTCTTTTTCTTTTTTTAAGTGCTATGAAAATGTAGTTTTATTTTTATCTGAAGGAAAATGACTAACAGGAGCCAGGTCAAACCAAGCCAACATGACTTTTAGTAATTGGGGTGGGGTGGGGTGGGGTTTGGTTTTCAACATATAGTATATAATAATTACAGAATATGCTCTTGTTTATTAGGTCTCCTAGTCTTCTTCACCAATGAGACTTGTAACTTAGTGGTAAATTGAACCCAATTTGGACTCCCACCTCTTTCCCAGAGGCACTTCAGTATATTAGTTATAAAAAAATAAAAATAAAAAAGGGTTAACAAATTTCATAGAGAGCGACAACACTAGCATAGCAAGCCACTTATGGATCTAGCTATAGGTTGTTCAATAAATTGATTAGCATAAAGCTCCACCTCTAATTTTAATTTAATCCATTTTAAATAGGCTATGGTGTTCTTAATGCATAATACTTACAAGAGTAACACCAAACACCAAAAACTAGTAAGGCTTATTGTACTAACCAATATAGTAACAATAGTAACACAAAAATGGTAAAAGCCGACAGTGAATGCTAAGATAATAACTTGCCTCTCCTCCTATAAACATCATCACACAAAGAGAGTCCAAATTTATGTTTATTGGACAGGCACCATACATGTGCATGTGCTACAGTTATTTATGAGTCATACTGGGATGAAAACCGACATAACATAAGCTTTTCAGTACACACTTGCTACACCATTTTTGCTTTTTTTATTCTCAACAAACTCAAGCGACTACATATTTAATTGATAATTACAATTATAAATCAAATATTTGATAGTCGCCATCATATATCAAACACCAAGAATATGCTTATTCATATTTGGTATACCTAAAACCATACTTATCAACAAGACGGCTAAGAAAGGATCAGTGTTACTCATGGATGGTCAAATAATCTCATGTCCCACTGCTTCCAAAAATGTATTTCAAAGGGTTGTGGAATTGAACTACTCTCAGCTACCACAATACATGAAATATGCAATCAAAGCCTGATATGCAAAACTGAATGCACTCTTCAATCAAGAGGGGGGTTCCAAATTGAAGATCCTCATTGATCTGCTTGTCGTTAACTATAATTCAATTAATCAAGTTCACAGATCAACTTTTAAATAGCCACCTAATTCATAATTTCATTTGTTTTCAATATAATTTACCACAATTTCATTTGCTTCGACATTGATCTGCTTGTTGTCAACTATACTACTTCGTACATCCATATCTTATTTGTATTATATCCTATTGCAGGGGGCACAACTAAGACAGCATATTGATGCGACGCTAGGAAGTGGAAACCTGAGAGAAGTAGTAAGACTTCCTCCTGGGGAGGATGCTAATGAATGGCTTGTTGTCAATAGTAATAAACCCTTTTTCCCTCCCTTTTTCACTCACTCCCTCTGTGTATGTATGTGAGACTATGCCGTATATTATATAAATTGGTTGCCTTAGGGGCTCCTATTTTGTTTTTCTGGAATTGGAGTGTTGGTATCTGGGATTGGAGTGTTGGTATGTGGAGGCTGTGAATGCCCGTATTTATTAATCGATGTCACATGCATAGGGGCTAGTATGATATGGTCCTATCGATGTTTTCACACGTCGTTCTTGATAATAGTTCACTATTTGCTGATACAGGAGGTTATAATATATGTCTCTATTATGATATATGTGCATTTATTATGTATGTACATAATTTATACAAGCCATATTCTTCACCTCCTCTTCCTTAAAGAAATCCTTCTTTACTAAAACCCTCATTTTTTTTTTTTCTTTCTTTCTTTTGTTTAACATTAGTTATCTATATTGTGATGTATGTTGTATGAAAACCAACTTGTTTTCTTTTTGTATTTACTTCTACACACACTGTCCTGACATACACACATTAAGGATTGTATAAATGTTGGCCACAGGTCCAATACTAAAAGTTTATATGTTCCAAACGTATTGAGGGCTTATGGCACACATGTTAAAGAGTGTCCATGCACTGTTCGTGTTGGACTCATACGAACATGGTGCATCTTTTACATGCCAATACTTGACTTACTTTCCCAACCACCCTAAACCAAAAAGAAAAAGGAAAGAAAAATAAAATCATATACTGTTGTAATCTTCTGTCCGAGAATCAACTGAACTGGGGCTATTTGCTTTTTCAATTTTCAGCCGTGGACTTCTTCAACTAGGTGAATTTGCTTTATGGTACCCGCATAGAGTTCTGCACTCCAAAAAATTGTCCTACAATGACTGCAGGCCCCAAGTATGTCTTGCTAATCATCATGTGTTATTCAACTTCACAGAAATTCAATTGTCATATTCCGAAAAAATTGAGTTCTCTATTCAATTACATCAGTTGACAATAAAAACAAGTTCACCCAACACTCTTTATGTTATCAATGTGGCTTTCATACATTTTTTGTAATTTGTTTCCTTAGACCATCTTCAACGGTGAACCAAACTTGGCATCAAATTCAAATTTTGGTGAAAAAAACACTTTTTGGTGCTCCAACCGTTTCACCAAATTGATATCAAAATGAGAATTCAACAAAAACATCATCAAATTGAGAACAAAGTACAGATTTTACCAAATTACTATTCCTGACCGTTAAAGCAGAGAAGCTTCAGAATTTTACACATGGTGGTCGACCAACTAGATGACCACCTGGTCGACCCCTTGGTCGACCACCCAGTTGACCAACCGGTCGACCAGTGCATGTAAACATTGGCCTGCGAACTGGTTCAAACAGTTCAAATAGGGAGGTTCAAACAGTTCAAAAAAAAAATTGGCTTTACCGATTGACCTACGGGATTTTGATGCACCGTTGGAGTAACTGATATCAAATTCAAAAAATGAGTCATTTTTCACTCAAATTTGGTGAAAAAAGAAGTTCACCGTTGGAGATGCTCTTATGTTTTCATATGCGGTTGCGGTATTTTTATTTTATAAGACACCAAAACCAAACCTCACCTTGTAGACCCTACAGGAAAGATTGTAGCCTTTGTTTATACCATTAATATGTCATACAACTTGCTTGATTTTTTAGCCATGCATTTAAGATTTTCATTTAAATAGGGCTTTTACTAAATTCATACAAAATATACAAAATCATTTTTAGTCTTACAATAGGTAACAATCCAAATCATACAAAATATTCACATTTAGTCAAGGGCTTTTGCTAAATTCAAACTGTTAATTATAATCAATAGGACATTCATTCTCAAGTTTATAGCAGAAACGAGCAAAAGACATTGAGGATGGCCAAGTTTACAATTTAAACATTCACAATTTATTGAAGAGAAACCTTGCTGGAAAGAATAAAATCTGGCATTAATTTCAAAAATTAGGGAAAACAGAGATAGAAAAATAGAGAAATTGAGTGAGAGAGAGGGAGAGAGGGAGACAGAAAGAGGACCCATACCTGATCGAAGATAACACACAGCAGTAAAGAAGTACGACGTCTGTGGTGACACTGAAGGAGGAGAAAAGGGATGATGCTGGAGAAAAACACACTGAAGGGGCGCTGGAGAAGAACACACAGCACTTGTGTTTTGAGAAGGAGATGGAGAGGGAGAGGGGGAGAGATAGAGATTGATAGGAAAACTGATTCGTTGTGTTCTGTTTTGAGAGGGAGAAACAGATAGAGATAGAGATAGAGATAGAGATAGAGACTGATACGAAGACTGATCAAAAGAAAAAAAAAAAAAAAGAAATGAGGGAAAAATAATTTAGGAAAAGTGATAAATAAAAAATATAAAAAAAAAAAAAGAGGAAAAAATAATCTAGGAAAACTGATCCCCAAAAAAAAAAAGAGGGAAAAATAATAGACTATTTTTTTCATTACCGCTTAATATGTCAAAATTCATCTTTCAAAATTAGTGTCAAAATAATTTTCTCACTAAAAGGCCTACAAATATTAAAAATTATTAGTGACGAAAATATATTTCTCACCAAATGATCTTAAAATATTTAAAATCAAGTTTTTTAACAAAAAAAAATTAGATTATTGGTGACGTATATTCCTCATTAATAATTTTTTAATTGTTGGAAAAAAAAATTTCTCACCAAAAATTTCAAAATTTTGGCACCATAAAAAAAAATTAGTAGAAAAAATTTAGGTGACGAAACTTATTTTTTTTGTCACTTAAAAGTAAGTATTCATTTATGGAAATAAATTTCGCCACCTATTATTTTTATTTTTTTATTATACATGACAAAATTTATAATTCCTCATGGATTATTCTTATTTAATGAAGAAATTTGTTTTCTTCACTTATTTTCGTCACCATACCAAAACAGAGAATAAGAGAAAGGGACATCAGAAAAAGAGCAAAGAGAAATCACGTACCAAATCATCGAGCGAAGAAGATGTGGCGGTTACCGGCAAGGCTACTAGTGGCGGCGATGGTGATCGGCGTGGTGGAGGAGCAAGATGTAAGACAAATTAATACCTTATTTTAAGAGAGAGAGAGAGAGAGAGAGAGAGAGAAAGATAATAAACAGAAAAAGGGTAAAAAAAATTAATACCCTTTTTTTTTTTTATTGCCGCTCAATATATCAAAAATTTCCCACCAAAAATGGTGACAATATTATTTCCTCACCAAAAGATATCAAAAATATTAAAACGTTTTGGTGACGAAAATATATTCTTCACAAATAATTTTATAATTAGTGACAAATTTTTTTCTCACCAAAAGTCCCAAAATTTTGGCGTCACCCAAAAAAAATAGCGGGAAAATTTTTGGTGACGAAACTTAATTTTTCCTCACTTAAAATAAAGTATTTATTGACGAAAATAAATTTTGTCACCTATCATTTTTATTTTTTTTTATTATATGTGACAAAATTTATAAATTCCTCACGAATTATTTTTATATAGTGACGAATTTTATTTTCTTCACTAGTTTTCGTCATCATAAGTTACTTTTGTTGTATTGAAAGAAAAAAAATAACTATTCCAATTGTTTAATGACAAAAAATAATGATTGTTCAAACAATAAGTATAGTAACAAATAACCAATGATATGTAAACATTCATATCTTGCAAAATATATAACTATGTCCATATCTATTTTCCAAAACTTATTTCTCAGACTTCCAAATAATGCGAAATATGAACATTCACACTGATTGACAAAAAACTAGAAACAATGGCAGCAATAGAACTAGAAATCCAAAAAAAAAATCTCAATTACTCTAAAAATAAAAAAATTATTACCCATATCATCATATTCATTATTATCACTATCATTAACAATCCATGCAATTTCACCATTATATCAATCTAAATCAAACCAAACACACCTTTGAAGAATATGTTTGTAACAAACTTGCTGGGATATAAACAGAGTTTCGACTTACAACAATGGAGAAACATAAAGTTTTGAATACAGAGCAACAATGGATGAACACAGAGTTTTGCACAGAAAGTGACAATGGAGGAACATAATATTCTCTTACTACCACGTGTAAATTAGAGCTTCAAAATCCTACCAAACAGAAAGTTTCGAAACCGTAGCACAATGAAACAATACCATAAATGTGAATGAAACTAATCAAAATGAAAAACGTGAATAATAGTAACTGTCAAAATAGAGGGAGCAACAAAAATGAAACATGTATATCATCTTTTTATATAATACATATCAACAATAGACATAAGGATATAATAGTCCAACAAATAATATAAATCAGGAAAAATGACTTCATGAAATAAAAATATAAATATATGAGACTAATTAGGCTATAATTTTCCTTGGTGGACTTATTAGGTTAGAACATTTCTAAATGAAATTTATCAATAAAAAATCCAATTTTAAAATTAAAGCCCTTTTATAATTATTTCGTTTAGCATTGCCGTTAATAATATAATTTATAAAAAAAAAATAAAAAAAAAAAATATAGGACATGAGGACGATTGTTCTTAGCGTTTTGTTTCTCCTTCTCCCTCTAATGATTTTTTTTTTTTTAATCCCAAGGCAAGACCCTTATAAGCCAACTTGGAAGAAACTAGTCGATCCACCTAAACCGTCAGACTTTCATTTGAATAGTAAGAGATTCGAATCATGGTCAATGAAGAGATGAGCAAACTTTCTTACCAACTAAAATGGCCCTTTGGTGGTGTGAATGCTTTTTCTCTATGATCCTTCTTCATTTCCAATGTTGCTTCCATGTACTATTTTATTTATTTCAAATTTTGTTTAACATTTTTAAGACGTCTTATATGTAATTTTAATATTAAATAATACTTCAATAAGTTAAAATTAGTCTTCGTTTGGAAAGAACTAAAATGGCCTAGCTTTTTGATTTTTTGACTATTTTAGCCTAGCTTTTTTAGCGTCGTTTGGTTTTTGTATTTGGTTTTTTTGACTTTTGTGAGAGAAAAAATGTAATAATTATGATTTGAATGTGACATTTTATCTTATTAACTTATGTAGTCAATTTTGTCTTTTGTACTTTTTTAACCAGAAAACTAAAACCAAACATAGCTTTAGTAGAAATTGTTTTGTGTTGTTCATTTTATTTTATTTTATTTTTATTTTTTTAAAATATTTTAGTAACACTTTTTAACAACATCCTTTATATATATACTCATTAGAAAAAGTTTAAAATGAAAATAAATTGCAAGAGGGAAAAAAATGTTTTACAAATAAATATATGCCTCGTTGGGTTTGAGTTTCAAAAATTATTCTGACTTTTTTTTAAAAGAAAAATAAAAATTACTTTGACAAAAATAAATATTAAAAAAATATTTTAAAATTAAAATAACAATTCTTATTTTCTAAAAAAATAAAATCATATAAAAATAATAATTATTTTTTATTTTTTAATATGTTTGCCAAATTAAATTTTAATTTTTTTAAAAAAAAAAGTAAAATACTTTTAAAAATCAAACTAAATAGAAAGTGGATATGTAAAATAAGGTTGGGTGGGGAAGTATCGGTATTGGGATTATGAGGGCTGGTTTTATGTCTAACCATTGTCTTGTCTCGTGTTTCTGAAATTATTTGTAATAATGTTTAGCAAATGTGGGGTTGTCTCTGGATTTGGTTTTTGTTGGAGTTTTATTTTTTAAATTGAATGTAGTTGACACTATTCGAAGAAAACATCACATGTCTTCAGTCATTTTAAAGGACATAATGGGACATCGCCAAGAGTTCTTTTTGACTATTGGGACGAGGACCCTCTCAAAATATGATTAAGCATAATTAGTTATGAAACTTCTCACTAGTACTAATACATCATTATTCATTATTAATCTGCTGCTGCTACTGCTCCTGCTCCTGCTGCTTTCATTTCTTAATCACACTTCAAATATTAATATTAGCTCAGCTGCCTTTATTTACTGCGCGTGCCTTTATTATTATTACATTACATTATGTACAATATATATATATATATATATATTTGTATTTGAGTAATGTTGTAATAATCTGTTTTTATTTACCATCTAATGTGATGCATATACATCAGTTTGATATTAATGACAACAATAAGTCCCACATAAATCTCAATAATATTCAACTAATATATGTGTTTCAATTGAAATGATAGATAAAATATGATAAAAGAAAAGAATTCATTCTAACATTATTATTGTTTGTGTTTTAATAAATGAGGTCTTGAGAAGTTTAGGTGGTGGTCGGTGGTCATTTCTTTCAGTTTCCTAATATATTCATAATGGTTGGTTGGTTGTTTTTTTTTAAACCAATTTGGTCTCCAACTAGTTTTGTTGCTATTATACCACACTATTCTGGTCCTAAGCAAAGCCTTCCTAATTAGTAATTAATACAGTCACACATAATCCCTCCAAGACTATGGGAACTTCATCCTCTGTTTCACTACTTTACATAACAATGACAAATAACAATTCTCTCTCTCTCTCTCTCTCTCTCTCTCTCTCTCTCTCAATACTAGAAACCGTTCCTTTTCTTGCTTTATTGGTATGGTATTCACTTTGACATATTTTAATTTTAATTTTTGGATTTGTCTTTAATTCAACTGTCTGTCAAACAGGCATGTTATATTCGCATGCAAACACGCTTATATTTGTTTAAAGCCCCCTATTAGTATTGACATGGCTCACCCACATGCAGTTGTCGTTTCATCACTATTAATTTCTTTCAGACTGATAATACTCCATGCTCAATTTTTATTGTCACTAATAAATAATTATTCAATGCCATCATCCATGACACTAACATGACCATGTCATAAACACATCTAAACCATTCATTTGAATAGAATTGGTTTAAAACCCATATAAATGAATGATAACACAGTGAGTGGTACTCAATAATTTTTTGTAATTCCCTCATCCTGCAACCAGCTCCTTCTGTTTCTGTTGCTGTTGCCGTGGCGAAACTGGCTTTTGAAACACAGCATAGGCCCTATTTGGTACAACTTAATTTCAGCTTATTTTAACTTTCAACTTAATTTAAGCTATTTTGATATGTTTGGTTTAGCTTAACAATACAGCTTATAGTTTTTTGCAAGTCAGAAATCAACTTATTCTTTGAGTGGGGCAGGAGAAGCTTAATTTATAAGTCAGAAATCAGCTTATATTCATAGTTATAAGTTATAAGCTGTTAAGGTATAAGCTATAAGTATTTTTCCACAGCTCTACCAAACAGGGCCATAGTGGCATTGCGTCTGTTCAATGCATGCATTAAACTTGCCCTGGCGAACGCCTGTTTTACCCAGCAATAGATCTGCCCATAATTTGTACTTGTGTAACCGAGGAGTACAACACTGTCCAACCAAAACCAAAGCAAAAAACACAAAACCAAAAGAGAAGAAAAAAAGATGCTATGTAAACTAGTAAGGCAAACACTGCACGAACAAACACATTGTTACCAGGAATGAATCCCACAATAATCATCGATAAAATTATTCCAAAATTAACACGATCAAACTTCTTATCTTCATTTCAACATCAAAATTAAATTATTTCAACTTCTAAATTAAATTTCAAACACATTTTATAAATATGAATACAAACATTTACTTACCATGTGCAAAATCTATTTTTATGGGTCAGTAATCAAAAGGCACAAAGAAGCTTCATTTATTCTCATATGTCCTAAAATTACCATCCCAGACCTTTCCTCTCAACAACCAATGAAGACTGGTAATTCTACTGCCGCGAGATTGGTGCCATTGGCAAGGATGATGCCTGGCTATAAAAACCTCCTTCTGATCCTTGAAAACTCTGGTACGCATTTGATGGAGGAGCTGAGAAGGAAGAAACACCATTCATCGGAGCCCCTACACTGGAATAACCAGGCATGAGCGGTGGCTGCAGTTGGGTTGTACCAAAGCCATATGGTACGCTAATAGATCCAGCAGTCTGCATGAACTGAGGCAATTGATATGGCTGCATAGGCGGTGGTAATGGAGGCAATGGCGGAGGGGATGACGGGGGAGGTGGTTGTTCATTTGCAGTCAATTCTTGTGTGGTGATTGGAATACTACTGTGTGGCAGTGAGTCGGGATGCGGATAAGGTGGAACTGGTGGTCGAGGATTCTGAGATGGCATGTAAGTGGTGTGGTCATTCTCAAGCTTAGTTCTCTTTTCAGAAGGATAATCAATGGAAGATTCTTTCATCGGATTGCCAATGACGCCTTCTGATGCCAGAGAAGAGAGGACATAAGTCAGCATCTGAGCTGAGGATGTTGATGCAGTAAGCTTTGCCGCCACTGCAGCAGCTGCAGCTTTGGTGTCATCTCCAGATTTTTCAGCAAAAGGTACCTGTCTAGTGTACATTACTGGAGCTGATTGTTCTTTGCTTCCAGTTATAAAACTAGGTGGAGCTATGGAGGTATGAGTTTCCTTCATGTTCTGGTCAGCTAATAACTGTCCATTGTTGTTCAGTAACTGTCTGCACATATTACCTGCCTGTTCTGACTGGGACTGAGCTGTCTGAAACAACATGTGGAAGGGAGAGCATACACATACTTAGACCAGGTATAGAAGTCTCAGTCAAAGCGAATGGTAAAATATCTGGTATTCATATTGATGTGGACCTTGAATACAATGTTGCACATCTTTTAAGAGGATTATAAGCCATGACAAGAAAAGAATCAGAGAATAAAAGGGTAGATAACCTGTGCCACCCGAGCAAAACTATCAAATGATAGTCAAGTAGATCAACAGAGAAGCACACTCCATAACCCAGTAAGACTCACTTTAACAGGGTCATGCTATTCACAAATCCTTGAGCTCTTCAACTTTGGGGCTTATAGCAGAAATATTGTTCCATGATCCCTATTTCCAACTTTGGGGCTTTTTTAATCAGTTACCTTCTTCTTTTTTTTATATCTATATTAATCTATTCTACTATTTAAAATCTTAGGAAGTTTGTAGTATAATATTGATTTTGATAATTATGTTGTTTGTGTTAATTTTGAATTATTTTGTTTTATAACCTATGATTTGGGGGTTGCCTATATCTAGTTAGGTAGACTCAAGTGAAGAGACACATGGACCTATAGAATTGTGACACCCAAGCAAAAGGACCAAGGTTGGGTTCTTAGGCTTACCTGCAGCAAAAGCCTAAATCTGAGTCATGGAAGGGGGGGTTGCACATTAGAAACCCAAGGAGTACCCTTCCTCTATTATTCATCTTTCCCTCATCTTTCTCTACCATTCTATTTTTATGTTCTCTGCAACTCTCCTCTTTCTCAACTTCTTCATCGCCTCTAGGGCTGTGTTTGGACCAAGGATTTGTGTGGGAATTCCGTGTATTCTCTCCACAACAGTTTGCACTATCTTTGACTCATAAAAGACTACACCAGCTACTCTAAAGCCTACGGTCTGGCTATGCTTTGCTGAATAATTTCCCACTCTAAACTATTTCGCACTATTCTTTAGGCTGCAGTTTGAAATTTTTTTTTTTTTTTTTCCCATTAGATTTCTATCTGTTTGGCAATTGAATGATGCATAACTGAAGGCAAAGTATGATGCTATTTACATATATTTCCACTATCAAACAACTCTGTTAGTAACATCAGGCTGAATTAATTTGTAGGGCCATTGCCTACCATTTAGGTCAGCTCATCCTCTCAAACTAATCATTTAATCTACAATCTTCTTTTATGTCAATGTAGCAAACTAATGACTTAAGCCATTCTTCCATACCTCCATGAACGGAATAAAATTTTGATTTGCCAGGTTTGGTTGGTTGCACAAAGAGCAAAGCAAGTTCACCTATTGGATGCTGAGTTGTGATATTTCACCAAGGCTGATCTTTTGCCAATTCACACTGACCTCGTGAATATTCTCACTTTTACACATGCAAACATACATAATAACCTATGCTTAACCCAATTTCAAAGAAGAAAAAAAGCAAGTTATAATCCACACAAAAAGAGCCAAACCATGAGGCAACAGAGTTACCTGAAGTTGATTGCGGATTTGATCCAGTTTGAATTCCTGATAACAAAATCGTGATACTTTCCATCACAAAAGATATAGAAACGAAGAAAGATAGATAGGGGGAAGAGAAATTCAAAACACATAGTTTCAAAGATATGATAGCCAACCTGCTCCCGAAGAGCCTCTCTCAGATGAGACACAAGATTTGTTCTTGACGATTCAACTACCGTTAACTGTTCAATACAGTCTCTCAATATACCATGCTGCCCTTTAAGCTCCTCCACAATGCCAGAGCCATTGAGTTTTCCTGCTCAAATGAACATAATAATAATAAAGACTAGAGAGAGAGAGAGAGAGAGAGATGCTACAGGATATAGCAACCAAAGTATCATAAGCGAGATGCTAAGCAAGAGAGAGAGAAAGAGAGAGAGAGAGAGAAATAAGAATAATACTGAACTGACCCAAAAACCCTAGCCTCCTGCCACATTGCAACATTTTTCAAAATGGCTTCAAGCAACAAATTAATAGTACTGTAAACTCAAGAATTCAATCTATACCAGATGACCATTACCATGTTCCCATTCCCCAAGTATATCGTTTAGGCACCAAACAAGTGAGGAGATTTAACAAGTGAGGTTCTATAGCTGCAGTTTTTCCCTTCAACTTATAAACAAAGTTGATTCCACATTTTATAAATTTAGTGTACAATAGTGCATATATAAAAAGTGTTTTCTTAGAAATATTTATATAATGCACATATGTGTTAAAACAACAGCTTTCTCTGTACAAGGATTACATTACAAATAAGCAATATTGCACTCGCTGGAAGTTCTAATTATGAAAAGGGCACAGTCCAAACCCATTAAGAAAAAAATAAAATAACGAAGTTGAAATTGCAAACACATAGATTGCAATGTACAGAAAGCCACAATGAAGTATAAATTTTAATGGAACTATATCTGCATCTCAATACAGGGGCACCACACAATACATACCTAAATTAAAATCACCCCCAATTTCTTTATCAACTTTCTCAACGCAGCTAATAGCATTCCTACATTTGCTCAACATAGCATCTTCATCAAGTTGGCCACCATAAACAACTTGATAACCTGAAACTATTTTATCTAATGCATTTCCAGCAGAAGGTCTCTGTCCGAAAGAAAAGGATGGAAAATGGCATTAATCCTCAAATTATGCAAAAACAAATCATAAAACACATTCACCCCTTAATTAAAGCTACACACCAGTTTTAACCCTGAATGCTTCCCATTTCTATTACTATTTTCCTGGTGCCTTCCCACAAGCTCCTCCTTAAGAATCTGCCCTCGAGAACCAAAGACCTTTCTTTCCTCCCAAATGCTGATCTGGAAGTGAAAGGCACAGAAATGCAACGTAAGCAACATTTCACTCTAATTTCCAGAAAAACCAATTTGAATGTCTGATATCCAAACCACATAGGGAAGGTAGAAAACTATTTGAACAAGATGCACGTGAACACAAACCAAAATTAACAAAGATTGTTTCTAATGTGATGAGTGATAACTATCTAGTAGTAACCAGTGTAAAATGGGTGGACAGGTCAAGGTCTAACTCACTAGACTCGTATATGTAAACTAAGCATAAATGAAAGGCATGCCAATTTGTCATTTATAATGGTACTCATTTCACATAAATAGGGTGACATTTCAAACTTATTTTTAGTGAATTTTTAACGAAGGGCTACTGTTGCTGGAACCATATTTTCTGAACAGCAGTCTTGACCATTTCACAAAGTTCTGTTCTCAAAACCCTTCAAATTTCAAGGGAACATAAATTGATGTGTCCAGTTTACAATAAACTGAATTTCTAATTTTTAAACTTGATGCTCCAGCTTGCCAAATGGTTACTTACATTTCACCACGGTAAACTTTTGTACATAACAAGTCCAATGTATTTGAAAGTTCAAGTGAACTTTCATGTCCTTTAACAACATATATAATTAAAACAAAACAAAAAAAAATGCAAATGCTAAAACAAGAAGCATGGTGAGCTAGACGAAAATACCAGCCGTAGTGCAGCATTTCTTCCGAACTCATCCCCATTCTCAATTACCTCACGAAGGGCTTCTGGAAGAACCTTCCAAAACTCACCAACAAACTCTGACCCCTTCCGCCTACTAATCTGCAGAATATCATTCGCAAGATATAGAAAAGCCAATCGCTGCTCCCGTGGGGAGCAATGGAATTGTCTATCCCATGTTTCAACAACTTGTTTTGCCTTGTTCATATGAAAAATACACCAATGTGATAAAGCTTAATCGCATTAAGGATAGCACCTCAAGAGCATGCACTGATATTGAAGAATAAAATTGTAACGAATACGAAAATAATGGATAAAATACTTAGGGAACAGACCCAACATGTAAAGGAGAATTTCATGCATAAAAGTACAGAACAAATTGGTAACTCGGGAAAGTCAACAGGATGAAACAACGAGATCGTACACTCCATGTACTGTTCCGGACTACCAAAATAAAAGGTTTTAGAAGCATCAAATAGTATAAAATATTTTCAAATAGCAACAAATTCTAATGAAACTACAGGAAAATTTCATCAATTTGAAAAATCACAAACAAATAAAATTTGATGTTAAAAAAAAAAAACAAAAACAAAAACAAAACAAAGAGTTAGGTGCAACTTCAAAGTAGAGAACATAAACCTATAGTGATACTTTTGGTATAAGACCTGGGGAGAATTCAATGACAGAGCAGAACCTCCATTTAAAAGCAATGAAACAAAATGAGAAACTCCATTGTCATTGCCAATTCAACTCTAGAAACAGAAAATGATCTGCTCTATAGAAGTGAAATTAGCGAATAAGTGTCATGAACAAAAGATAAAACAGGCCAAATCGAGCGAAAAAAATCATATAGATAAGAGGATACTCTCAATGCTCTGCTGTGTATTGTTGAGCTTGGACAGCTTTTCCACCAGGATCTGTGGATTAAATGCACTGCCCATTGTTTGTGACAAAAACCTGCCCACCTAATAGAACACGAGGCAGACTTTTGAACAAAAAGCAACCTTTACAAGAAAAGGTACAGAACAAAATCAAGATGGATTGACAACCTTGTAAGATAACACAAAAACACAGAATATCAAATGTATGATGCCAATTCAGTTGCCTATCATATCAAACATAACCAAATAAGTTGCCTTTCATAAGCAAAATATGTATTGTACTTCACAGCACAAACAAATGAATATAATCTCTCTCTCTCTCTCTCTCTCTCTCTCTCTCTCTCTCACACACACACACACAAAGTTTAACTGAAATCTAGAGTCTTTTGGCATTTCCTTCCAATCAATAAGAATTCCACAGAAAAATGTGAACATTTGCCAAAGGAAAAAGATGTTCAAATTGAGAGATGAACCGAAACCAACCATGTGGTCATTCATGATTGGTCCTTGGTTTTGTGGGCCCTGCTCAAAAACTGATCGTGACCGACCACATAGATTGGTTTTGGCCCATCTTCCGGCCTAGCAGCATTACTCTTTTACCAAAAAGCCTACACAATCAAATCTCAGAAGCACCCTAGGTGAACTAAAAACATAAAATTGACAGATATTATTTGCGAAATCAAGGTAAATTGGGATGGCCATAATGAACAAAGATGTTATCAAATGAACAAGGATTTGTTCAGACCATATCAAAGTTCAAACAAGCACAAAAGACAATAGATCAAACAAACTATAATTATTTAAAAAAAAAAAAAAAAAGAGGAGCATAAAATAAAACTTTCTTGAAATGATTCCACCATTGCAAAAATTCAGTTGTAAACCAAATTTGAAGCACAAAATCTTGCCACTTAAAAGAAAATATTTATCCTTGACTCTATAGAAGACAAACAATTAGGAATATGGTGGGAACAGAAAAGAGCTTTGTATGAAAAAGAAGAATCAAAAGGAAAGCACTCGGGATTAAGGCAACAGGCCGGTTTAGCCAAAAAGTCAAAAAGTTATTAAAAAAACTAAAAAGCCAACAACTCATACAAAAAAGTCAAAGATTCTCTTTTCTCTCTACTTTTTGCACATCTTTTCCTAAAAAGCCAAAAAGTCATCCCAAACATACTAGTTTTTTTTAGCTCATATTTTAGCCAAATAGCCAAAAAGGTTACTGCTGGAAATTTGTGTTAATAATAAGATAGTGGCATGTATATAATATGATAGTGGTGTTGGTGGCAGATAGTGGCGTTGGTGGCAGATAGTGGCATGTATAGAATATGATAGTGGTGTTGGTGGCAGATAGTGGCATGTATATAATATGATAGTGGTAGATAGTGGTAATATATAATATGTAAGTGGCATATAATGGGTTATAATGATGTTTGTAATATCTCCTATATAAGGAGTGTCATTTGGTCTTGTAAAATAAGAAGTTTTGAATATAACAGAAATATATTCCTTCTTCCTCATATTTTCTAAGTTGGTATCAGAGCCACAAAAACACAGCAGCCCTAAAACCGTCATAGCCATGTCGGAAGTCACGTTCGAAACCACTTCAACCCCTGCCCCTGCCATTCCGGTGAAAACGTCCAACTCTCATTCTGTCCAAATCACCACCATCCGCCTAAATGGTGATAATTTTCTCCACTTGGTCTGTCATCGGGATGTATATCCGTGGGCAAGGAAAGATCGGTTACATCACCGGTGACAAGAAGGCTCCTGCATTAATGATCTGTTTGCTCGGTTGGGACGTAAAACTTCATGGTTATGCCATGGTTGGTCAATTCCATGGAGGAGGATATAAGCTCTAATTACATGTGCTATACTACTGCACAAGAGTTGTGGGATAATGTTAGTCAGATGTATTCTGACCTAGGAAATCAATCTCAAGTTTTCGAATTAACTTTGAAGTTGGGAGAGATTCGTCAAGGAGATAATTCCGTCACCAAATATTTCAATTCGTTGAAAAGGTTGTGACAGGATCTTGACATCTTTAACACATACGAATGAAAATCGGTTGACGACTGCAACCACCACAAGAAAAGCAGAAACGGTAGTATTTACAAGTTTCTTCGGCCTCAACATTGAGTTCGATGAAGTGCGAGAAAGAATTATTAGCGGACCTCCTCTCCCATCCATTGGCGAAGTATTTGCGAAGTCGGAAGGAAGAGAGAAGGAGCGTCATGCTTAAGAAAAAAATCTTGGTGAGTCAATTGAAATTTACGCTTTAATTAGCAATCTTGCGGTAATAAGGCCGCAAATTACCAGCGAGTTTGATGATAAGCCACGGTGCGGTGTGATTTTTGCAACAAGCCTCGCCATACACGCGAAACGTGTTGGAAGATCCATGGCAAACCTGTCAACTGGAAAAGCAGCAAACAAGGAGAGAAGAATCATGGCTTTCCTACTGCTAATGAAGCCAATTCAGGTCCCTTCAACAAAGAGCAGATTGATCAACTCTTAAAGCTGATAAAATCCAACTCCTCATCCGGTACTCCTAGTGTTTTTTTGGCACAAACAGGTAGAAATCCTAAAGCCTTCTCTTGCCTAAACTTCTCTCCGTAGATCATAGATTCCGGTGCCTCCGATCACATGACTAGTTTTTCCCATTTATTTAGTACCTATTTCCCTTGTTCTGGTCATGACAAAATCAGAATAGCCGATGGTAGTTTTTCACCTATTGCAGGAAAAGGATTTATTAAACTAACTGAGAAAATTAATCTCAATGCTGTTCTTCACGTCCCCAACTTAGCCTGTAACCTTTTGTCTGTCAGTAAACTATCTAAGGATTCTAATTGTCGTGTTACATTTTTCAAATCCCATTGTGAATTTCAGGACCAGAACTCAGGAATGATGATTGGGCGTTCTAGGATGCTTGAAGGTCTTTACTACTTTGATGAAATACCTGTTAGTAATAAAAAAGCTCAGAGCTTTAATAGTACTAGTTCAATCTCTGTTCGAGAAAAAATAATGCTATGGCACTATAGGCTAGGACATCCTAGTTTTCTTTATTTGAAACATTTATTTCCAGAATTATTTAAAGGGATTGATTGTTCTTCTTTTCATTGTGAAAGTTGTATTTTTGCAAAATTTCATCGCTCTACTTATTTGCCAAAACCTTACCAGGCTTCCAAACCTTTTTATTTGATTCATAGTGATGTTTGGGGCCCTTCTAAAATCACTACTCTTTCTGGTAAAAGATGGTTTGTTACATTTATTGATAACCATACCCGCTTATGTTGGATTTATTTGATGAATAAAAAATCTGACGAGAAAAATTTATTCACAAATTTTTACAATATGATTGAAAACCAATTCAAACCAAAATTGGTATTTTACATTCTGATAATGGAACAGAATATTTCAATGAGCAGTTGGGTGAGTTTTTGGCAAAAAAGGGAATTTTTCATCAATCTACATGTCGGGATACCCCTCAACAAAATGGCATTGCAGAACGAAAAAATAAACATTTACTTGAAGTAGCACGTGCTATAATATTTTACATGCATGTTCCTAAATATTTATGGGGTGAAGCAATTTTAACAGCCTCTTATTTGATAAACAGGATGCCTACAAAGGTGTTAACATACAAAACACCTTTTGATTGTCTCAAAACTTTTTTTCCTGACACGAGGTTGTTTTCTCGATTTACATAAAATTTTTGGATGTACTGCCTATGTTCATGTTCCCAATCAATTTCGTTCAAAACTTGACCCCCGTGCTATAAAATGTGTTTTTTTGGGTTATTCCTCAAACAAAAAGGGGTATAAGTGTTTCGATCCTCAAACCAAGAAATTTCATGTGAGTATGGATGTGTCATTTATGGAAACAAAATCCTATTTCCCCAACACTTCTCTTCAGGGGGAGACAAGTGGAGTAGAAGACCATTTTTGGGATATTTCTATCTCGCTCCCCAATGTCATTTATCCTACACAAAAACCACATCTGTCTGATAATAATCACTTAGGAAAACCAAGTTCTATGGTGCCTAGTCAATAAGATTCTTGTTTAGGGGGAGAAGTACTACAAAATGATCTAAATTCTGAGCTTCAGGTTTATACTAGGAAGCGATTTCATCTGAGGAATAATGACCCGAATGTCCATCCTAATGACCCGAATGTCCACCCGAATTCTGGCATCGAAATTTTAGGTAATCCTATTCCTTCTATTTTCGACCTTGATGTTCCTATAGCAATTAGGAAAGGTGTCCGAAATTGCATTAAACATCCTATTGCAAATTACCTCTCCTATCAAAGACTGTCTAAAAACCATAGCTTTCACATCTAGGATTTCACACTTGTTTGTTCCAAAGAATATACAGGAAGCATTGGATGATCCGAATTGAAAATTAGCAGTCATGGAGGAGATGAATGCTTTAAGGAGAAGTGGTATTTGGGAGATAGTTGATCTATCCAAAGACAAGAAAACAGTTGGGTGTAAATGGGTGTTTATGATAAAATGTAACGCAGATGGAAGCGTTGAGAGATACAAGGCGAGACTGGTGGCTAAAGACTTCACTCAAACTTATGGGATCGACTATCAGGAGACGTTTGCTCCTGTTGCTAAAATAAATTCCATCAGAGTACTGTTATCTCTTGCAGTAAATTCAGATTGGCCTCTACATCAACTTGACATTAAAAATGCATTTCTCAATGGTGATCTTGAAGAGGAGGTGTTCATGAGCCTACCGCCGAGATTTGAGCAAAGACTTGGAAGCGACAGAGTATGCAGATTGAACAAGTCATTATACGGACTCAAACAATCACCAAGAGCATGGTTTGAACGCTTTGGGAAGGCAGTTATCAGTTGTGGCTTCTCGCAGAGTCAAGCAGATCACACAATATTTTATAAACATTCAAAAGACAGTAAAATTGCAATTTTGATTGTTTATGTTGATGACATCATTTTAACTGGTAATGATGAAGCAGAGTTAGCGACCCTCAAAGAGAAACTTCATAAAGAATTTCACATTAAGGATCCAGGAGCCCTCAAGTATTTCCTCGGAATGGAATTTGCAAGATCCAAGGAAAGTATATTCGTTAATCAGAGAAAATATGTTCTTGATCTCCTTGGAGAAACAGGTATGCTTGGTTGTAAGATGGTGGAGACTCCGATCGAGCCTAACTTGAAGTTACAATTGCTAAAATTTGAAAAAGTCAAAGAGAGGGAACAATATCAGCGACTTGTAGGGAAATTGATTTACTTGTCTCATACGCGGCCTGATATTGCCTTTGCAGTCAGCATGGTAAGTCAGTTCATGCACTCACCAGGGACAGAGCACTTTGAGGCCATTTATAAGATCTTAAGATATTTGAAAGGAACTCCAGGGAGAGGCTTATTGTTCAAGAAACATGGACATCTTCAAGTTGAAGTATACACAGATGCAGACTGGGCAGGAAGTGTTACAGACAGGAGATCAACATCCGGATACTGCTCCTTTGTAGGTGGGAACCATGGCAGAGTAAAAAACAAAATGTGATAGCTAGAAGTAGTGCAGAAGCAGAGTTCAGAGCTGTTGCCCATGGAATCTGTGAAGTAATGTGGATTAAAAGAATTTTTGAAGAAAGCTTTCTCACCCGACACCTATGAAGGTCTATTGTGACAACAAAGCAGCTATATCTATAGCTCATAATCCAGTTCAACATGATCGCACAAAACATATAGAAGTAGATAAACATTTCATCAAGGAGAAAATCAATGCTGGCATAATCTGTATGACCTACCTTCCAACAGGTGAACAATTAGCTGATGTGCTAACGAAGGGACTACACAAGAAGCAATTTGATAAGCTGACTAGCAAGCTGGCTATGGAAGATATCTTCAAACCAGCTTGAGGGGGAGTGCTGGAAATTTGTGTTAATAATAAGATAGTGGCATGTATATAATATGATAGTGGTGTTGGTGGCAGATAGTGGCATGTATAGAATATGATAGTGGTGTTGGTGGCAGATAGTGGCATGTATATAATATGATAGTGATAGATAGTGGTAATATATAATATGTAAGTGGCATATAATGGGTTATAATGATGTTTGTAATATCTCCTATATAAGGAGTGTCATTTGGTCTTGTAAAATAAGAAGTTTTGAATATAACAGAAATATATTCCTTCTTCCTCATATTTTCTAAGTGTTACTAAATTAGCCTGTTCTCAAACAAGGCCTAAGTGCATAAAAAAAACCCAGGTTCCTACAGTGGTTACCAATTTTCAGATTAAGTATATATGGACAATCAAGTAAATTTAGAAGCTTGACAACGTCTTCCTCTCAATATCTGTATAGGAAGGACTACAAACCTAAAACCACTGTTATTCATCCAATGTCCTTTACTAGTAATTTGTCCATGATCACAAACAGACCTGTATTAGAAACATACTAAACACACTCTCATTCAGGTCTGCACGAAGCCACTGCAGATTAGTCCGTCAATCATACAAGACATAATTCATCAGTCAATGCATCTACTCTACAACTCAGTTAATCTAGTTTCTTGAATCTTTAGCAATCATGAATCAACGTATTACATTCCACAAATCAAACGCAACTCACTAACTTAACCATCATCAACAAAAGAAAGCATCAAGAACTCAACCCAAACAACAAATACAAGAAGGTTTCAACTTTTTTCTTAAATTTGTTTCCTTTACTTTCTCAGCAACCAAACTGAGCATCATAAAAGCAGACAAAACAAGCCTCAAATAACATACGCTAGTACTACTAATTAATGGTCTATCATAGTCAAAACTCAAAACCCTAATTCCACAATTAAAGAGACACAAGTTAAAAAGAAAAAGGAAAAAAAATAAGAATTAAATTCTACTAACAGGTTGGATAAGAGAGTGTAGAGAATAGAAAAAGGACAAACCTTTTTTAGGAAAAACGCAGAGTCGAATTCGTCATGAAGATGAATGGGGAGGAATTTAGGAGAGAAATTAGAGGTCAAGTTTCGAGGAATAGTGTTTGGAATTGTGTGCTGATTTTGGGCGGCGAAACTTCGGAGGTCTTCCGAGAGAGCGAAGAAGGGCAGAGGAGAGAAGAAGTCTTCAGAGAGAGAGAGAGAGAGAGAGAGAGAGAGGCGAATGTGAGATGGTAATTGAAACAATTCAGATATATACGGTTCGGAGTCTTCCGACTTCGGACACACAACCGGGTCTTTGTGTTTGGTTTACCAAATTTTTTATTTAAGGGTGAATTACACTGACATTCCTGAAGTTTGATTCAATGATATTTTATTTTTTAAAGTTTTAAAAATTATATTTTCACTCTTATGATTAATAATTTCATTTTATAAATTTCTACTTATATAAAATATAGCAACTCTTAGTAGAAAAATAGAAAAAATTATATTGAGAAAAAAAAAAGTAAAGTAAATGAAAGAAAAAAAAAAATAGAACAAATAAAGCAAAGTAAGAAAAAAAGAAAGTATATGTCTTCATTTCATCTAAATAGTTACAATGACAGGGGTTAGTGTAATTTTTCAAACGTCAATGAATAATATGTATTAAATCCAGATCTCAAGGATGTAAGTGTAATTTACCCTTTATTTAATTTAATTTTAAATTTAAGTAAACAAATTTAATTTAATATGAATTAATTTAATCTTTTTTTATCAAATTTTTATTAAATTTTTTTTTTAAAAAAAAAAAATTACCTTCGCATCTCAAACTTTACTTTTCATCAAATTTAATTAAAAAATTCATCTTCAATCCTTCATTTTTTTTAATTTTCATCAAATTTAAATTTGATGAAAATTTTGATAACTTCTCAATTTGATGGAAAAAAAAAATGACTCTTTTGATGAAAAGTCTAGAGATTATTTTTGAATATTAAGAAAATGTAAAGAATTAGAGATACTCTTAAAAATCGGTTTTTTTCACCTCTTCTTAATTTTTCCAATGACAAAATTTTATTTTTTTTAATATGATAAATTTTGGCCACTAAAAATAAATACTGAACTACATTTATAAAGAAGTAGAGTTGAAAAAATAATTTAATTTGTGAATGTATAAATATGTTTTATTTAACATTTATATACATATTGATAGATACCATTGTTTTAAGGGAGAATTTCAAAAAAGTAGAAGGTAGAAAGAATAATTTTAAAATGATGAAAGTAAAAGCACTTCATGCATAAATTGTACTATTATCATTTTAAATTTTTTTTTCTGCCCTCAACTTTTTTGATATTCCCCCTTGTTCTAAGTTGTGGTATCATGGCATGTATAATTAACTTTAAAATCATTAACAACACTTTAAAACTCAAATTTTAAATCACAATCTCCAATTGAATTAGTATCAATAGAGCTTGGTAACAGCAACCATGTAGACTGTTAGGAATGTTTTCCAATTGCTCAAATCGTGAATTGGAGAAGGAAATTTTATGAGACTTTTAAGCTCACAACTAATTAATTTAAGTAATCTGAAAGGAACTTACATGATTAAACTTGGAATGCGGTGTACTTAGTCTATATATAAAAGGTTTTTTTATACTGAAGATTTGTACGATTAATATTGTATGATACATTATTTTATAAAAATATTTTATTTTATAGATTATTAATTTCTTAAATAGATGAGATTTCGAATTAAGGTACTTGCTCACAACATAATAGTTGTAATATTATCACCAAAACCAAAGTAACCATCTTAAGATGTTTTAATATTATCACCAACAGTAATGCTAGGTATTATGAAAAACCTTTCATGAAAATAATCATGAAAGCTTTGTGACCCTTCGATTACACTTAGAATAAAGCACTACACACTAATCAAGGTAATCTAAGGATCATAAATTTTTCATGATCATTTTCATGACAAAATTTTCATGATCCCTAACTTTTCCCTATCACCAAACCCAAAGTACCAATCTCAAGAGGCCTTTACCTTGTTTGGGAGGTTTTGAAATGACAGGTTTAAGAATTTCATATTCTATATGAGCTATGCCATGCTTTACATTTTTAAGGACCTGGAGCGGCTTTGTTGAAAGGGTAATGCTATAGTGTGCAACTTATACCTTACACCTTTTTGTGTTCACTTACACCTTAAACTTACACTTTTTTTACCTTGCACTTACACCTTTTGTGTAAGTGGCACATGGTGTGCAACTTATACATTTCATTTATACCTTCCACTTACACTTACACCTTTTATGTGAGTGGCACATGGTGTGCAACCCACTTACACCTTTTGTGGGTTGCACACCTAAAAAAACTCCTTGTTGAAAAAACAAATAAAAAAACATAACAGTTATGCAGGCCAGAGTTAATAAAGTTTTACATTAATTATTAATGGCAGTTCCATTTAAAATAAAATTAATTGCAGTGTAACAAAAACCCCTTTCATTTTGATAATTTAATGTGCCATTCAATAATGTCTCTAAAGTATTCGGTATAAGAAAATCTTTTTTTGGTAGCATATATATTTTTTCAGTAGTAATACACAAACAAATAAATAATGTGTAGTATAATTATCTATAATTTTGTAGAATTCTATTATGTTCATTTTATGTTATTAAACTTATTATTGAACAGGTTGGTGGCTTAGCGGGACGTGGGAAGCATAAACGATCTACCAGAAAACGTCAAACGTTGAAAGGTCAACTACTCTCCAACCAATAACAGATCGAACGGACTCCTCTCTCATCCATGAAAAAACCTTCTACTTTTTGGTTCTTACAACTCGACTCCCCTCTCTCCTCTTTCTCTCTCCTCCTCGCCCCCATACCACTACTCTCTCCGCTCACTAACCACAACCCACCATTTCAATTTATCAAAAAATATCATTAACAACAAAAGTAAAGAAATTGAAAATCAAAAATCTTTGATTCAAACTTTTTTGACTTTGTTTTTCATCAATTGAGAATAACAAGTTAGCATTCCAATCAAATTTTCTTCAATGGAGACTGAGAAAGACAAACACCTTCCTGAAAAGTCCGGTAGCTCTGCCTCTAGAGACGCCGAGCAAGACAACCACGACCAACAAGACCCTGACCCCAATCCCAAACTTAATCCTGACAAAGACCACCACCACCAAAACAATGCCACTGACAATTCTGAACTACCCACAGAAACAAAACCAAAACAAGAGAGTACCGAGGAGGCGGAGAACAAAGAAGAGGAGACCATAACAGAGAATATTGAAGAATCTCCTCCTCCACCTCCTCCTCCCGACTTGGGCAAAGTCTCCGAAGAGATTGATCAATTCATCCATGCTTTGTCTAGCATAAAAGATCAGGAATCTGACCTGCCGGAAGTTCCTGACGTTGTGGAACAATTTGCATTTCTTTCTGAGGAAAAAGTTGCAAATTATGATTCAATCGAAAGCCCGGTGAAATGGAATCAGCTTTCAGAGGAGGACTCTTTGTCATTTTTGGAAGTGGTGGATCGATTGTCGAAGCTGACGGCGTCGCTCACTGTGTTCTCATCAGAATCAAAGTACGCTTCGTCAATCAATCGCATGGGCGGTGTTTTGCAACGAGCAATGTCATACTTGGAAGATGAGTTCAGGAAGCTTCTCGAAGATCCAAAGTTTCCTGATTTTGATCATGGTAATGACTTGAAATCATCAAACTCCAATCAAGAAGTTGATCAACCAACATCGGATGCGCAGGAGTCTAATTCCACGGTAGATAACAATTTTCCAGGATACTATGAGGATGTTGTATCGGATCTAAACAGATTAGTGAAGGTGATGATGACGGGAGGTTTCGAGACAGAATGTTATCAAGTTTACCTTGTATCGAGAAGGCATTTATTGGAAGAGACATTGCACAGGCTAGGGTTTGAGAAGTTTAGCATCGACGATGTTCAGAAGATGCAATGGGAACCACTAGAGAGAGAGATCGATTCATGGAACAAAACTTTTAAGCAATGTGTCACCGTGCACTTGACAGGTGAACGCAAGCTCTCGGAGGCAGTGTTCTTTGACTACCCGTCCATCACCGACGGCCTCTTCAGCAGCCTCTCGCGAGGAATTATGATTCAGCTTCTCAACTTTGCCGAGGCAGTCGCAATGACGAAGCGTTCATCAGAGAAGCTGTTCAAGTTTCTCGACATATACGAGACCTTGCGCGACGTGATTCCAAGCATGGACGATTTGTTCCCTAAAGAAATGGTGAATGAGCTTAAGACTGAAGCCTCATTGACTCGTACCCGACTCGGGGAGGCCATGGTTTGCATTTTCTGCGAACTGGAGAACGCGATCAAGGCTGACACAGGGAAGACTACGGTTCCCGGCGGTGCGGTTCACCCCTTGACTCGCTACACCATGAATTATCTAAAATACGCATCCGAGTACAAAGACAGCCTAGAACAAATCTTCAAGGAGCACCAAAATATGGAGCGAGCCGACTCGACTACCGAATCCGACAATGATTACGGTAACAATAACGCACAGGCGGTTGGCAACAATCAGAACGCAGTAAAGCTTTCGCTGTTTGCAATGCAGATAAATAAAGTGATGGAATTACTGGATACAAATCTGGAGACAAAATCAAAGCTATACAAGGACATTGCATTGAGCTCAATTTTCATGATGAACAACGGGAGATACATTTTGCAGAAGATCAAGGGATCTCCAGAAATAAACACCTTGATGGGCAGCACATGGTCTAGGAAGAGATCGTCAGATCTGAGGAATTATCACAAGACATACCAACGCGAAACATGGGGGAGACTTTTGAATTGCTTGACCCATGAGGGATTGAATGTGAATGGGAAGGTGGTGAAACCAGTGTTGAAAGAGAGGTTCAAGAGCTTCAACGCCATGTTTGATGAGATACACAAGATGCAGAGCATGTGGGTGGTTAGCGACGAGCAACTTCAATCGGAGCTTAGGGTTTCGATATCAGCGGTCGTCATACCGGCATACCGGTCATTCTTGGCAAGGTTCAGTCAAACTTTCACTCCGGGGAGACAAACGGAGAAATATGTAAAATACCAGCCTGAGGATATAGAGACGCATATTGATGAGCTGTTTGATGGAAATGCAACGCCCACAGGGAAGAGGAGACCATAATAGGCGAGGGAGGATTCAACCAAATGCTGCTACAAAGAACTTGTATAAACAACTTGCATTTTTGGTCATGGAAGAAACAATTTTTAGAGATTTGAGACTTGCAACAATGTATTTGTATTCATTTTGGATGACTTATTAAGAAATTTTTCACATTTTCTTTCTTCTAAATTTCTTAAATTATTCAAGATAATTTATAAATGAAGGAGACTTGATTAATTACACGTGGTTTTCCTTGTTGAAGCTTTCCTTTGTGAATTTTTTCATTCTACTTGTTAGCATCACTGAGGACAAACATATTTTTTTATTTACTTGTAAATATATATATATATATATATGAGTATTGCTATTCAATTTTAAAAATTATATCTATTTTTTAAACTTAATGAACCAATCATCTTCTTGACACATCACTAAATTTATTTAAATTTATATATCATTTTTCTATATATATATATATATATATTTTAAAGAGCGATGTTATGTATATTTGAAACTCCATATCCTTCTAATTAAATTTTAAAGCCATACCGACAGTTGATGGGTTAACAGTTCTGATTGGTAGCTTGAGATTCTGACCGAAATTGGCTCAAAATGGAGGAGGAGAGGTCAAGGAGGAGGAGGAGAGGAGAGGAGGAGGAGGAGGAGGAGGAGGAGGAGGAGGGAGGAGGGCCATAAAATGGCCGGAGGAGGAGTCGGAGTGCAGCGTCTTTGAGACGAGGCGGAGGCGGCGGTGTCTTCTTGGGAGGAGCAGGAGACGGCGTCTTGACGAGGACGGCAGTGAGGCGGCAGAGTCACGGAGACGACGATCGGCGAGAGGGCCTCTCTCTTTCTCCTCTCTGGTTTTTCGCTGTGTTCTTCAACAAAAGCGAAGAAGAAAAGAAAAAAAAAAAAATTCGAACCTCAAAACGACGTCGTTTTGAGTTTCGAGCCGGATTCGAGCTCCGGATTTCGAGCTACCAGTCTTTATTCATGGGTTAAAGCCCTTTTTAAGTGCTGCAATAGTTTGGGTTAAAGCTCTTTTAAGTGCTGCAATAGTTTTTTTTTTTTTTTCAAAAACCAGGGAAAATACTAAAATAGTTTGTAGGCATTTCATTAACAACAATGATTCATCCCCCTAAAAACACCACCACTAATAGCACTAATGCATTAAAAAAGTAAAAAAAAAAAAATACAACTCCAAGACCAAAACATCACATCATTACTGACGGGACCCACTACCACCTAATAAGCATTTTTCTTTCATTAAAGTGTCTTGTTAAAGAATGTTTATGCAAAAATGTACGATCAGTACAATTTTGTTAACGGTATTTTTAAGGTACTTCTTAATAAAATCATTAACTAGATAATTATTATTATCAATTATGCATCTCTATTATGGGATTTGGTTCCCATCCAATATATAACAGCAATGTTAAGTATCATGAAAAATCTTTTATGAAAATAATTATGAAAGTTTTGTGACCCTTGGATTACACTTAGAATAAAGCACCACACACTAATTAAGGTAATCCAAGGATCATAAATCCTTCATGATCATTTTTATAAAAAAAATTTCATGATCCCTAACTTTTCCCAATATAGAATAGTACTAGTGTAATATGTACATATTAAGGTGGTATGTGTATCATACATGCTACTGGATATTTGGTCAACAAAAATGATTCATACCTCTAAAAAAGGATCACTAAAACACCTCTAATTTGTCTTTTTCTGTCTCTTTTTTTGTCTTTACTTCACTGTGTTTTTTTTTTTTTTTTTTTTTTTTTTAATGCCTTGACAGGTCACTAGTGGTGTACTGCAGCACCTCTAATTAGAGATCTGCAGCACAGCCCATTTGGTCAAATATGGATATTAGAATTACATCTACCTGGTATTTGTTTAATTTTTTTTTTTTTAATTTGTTGCCTAGTATGGTTTGATAGACCTATTCATTGGGTCCAATCAGTTACCTTACCCTACAACCAAATATAGTCGCATTTTATCCATTCCATTTTGTATGTTAGCTTTAGATATTATTTTTATAGGATAAACTATTAATAGGTCCTAATAGTTGGATTTAATTCTTATCAAGTTCTATTGAAAATAAATCATAGTACAATTGACGCTAAAGATAATTTTTTGTGACTATTTTTTACATATATTGCTAAAAATTGACAATTAGTAACTTTTTTTGTCACAATTTTTATAACTTGTCTCTTAAACTTACAATTAGTAGCATTTTTTGTGATGAATTTTTTAAACTGTCGCTAAAAATTGAAAATTAGTAATTTTTTGTGACGATTTTCTTAAATTGTCACTAAAACTTATAATTAATGAAAATTTTTGTGACAATTTTAAATTGTGGCTAAAATTAACTATTAGTGTGTCACGACCCAAACTCGCCCCTATAAATTTAACATCGTAACCAACCAGTAATTCTTGGATTACCGAAGGCCTCTGAACTGATTAACAAAATTAAGGGGGTAGCGGAAGCAAATACATAAATATAATTATGCAATGAGCTGTGCTGACTTATATGAAACAGAATATTTAAAACTTTATATACATATCCAAAAGTCAGTCTTGCATTATATCCACACATATTAAAGTATCTTAGTACAGCCAACAAACAAACAAGTCATATATACATAAGTAGTTGAAACTCATAACACATGACACATCGGGAACCTCCACGTGAGGCGCAATGGTTGGCTGATAACAAAACGCAGATCCAAACAAAAGCCTTTAGGCTCGATCTCGAAAATGCCTACCTATACATATATATACACACAGTGAGCTAAAATCCAGTTAATAACATTAAGGTAAAGGGGTTAGTGAACGAAATCCGAACATGTCACAAGCATGAAACAGATTATAGCATAATCATTCTCGTATTTGAACATAACAATGGTACATTTCATAGAACACATCACATATCGTCTTTTGACTAAAGTAATCGGTTCCGGATACCGATTAAACACATATCACCACAGTGAAATGGCTAACGAGATCTCGTAATCGCATATATGTCATGGACCCGCATTAACATGCCGTCTTCCATGACTTGGGACTATCTATGGATGCCATAATAGATTTCAAACATAGGACATTCGTTTACGTAAATCATCATTTCAGAAATCATAACTTATCAAATCACATTTGGTACATAAGTCATATGAACATATCTTTACAATAACGTTACTCACAGTAGTTCTCGTAAACGGTCAATCAATCTTCGAGTTTTGACCTACAACCACAAAGTACATAACACAAATATAGCGTATCATTACATATGTACTTGGCCATCACGGCTTAGTTCTCTTTACATAAGTTTCTTGCTTAACGCATTGTTTAAAATACACACTTGCAATTTCTTAACTTAGTACATTTCTTTCTTAGTGTGTTTCTACTTCATAACTTCGTTACTATGGCTAAATTAAGGCTTATGGATGCCTAAGATGCAATGATAATGCCAAAATACCTTGAAAAACACTTGGTCAAATTTCTTAAAACAGGGTTGTCACGCCCTCAAAATAATACACAAAACCCATCATTCTAGACATGTAATGATATAAGAGAAATCAACACATTTCCATTCATCAGAGTAGTCCTTACAACAGTATTACATGTTAACAACAAAAGCAAATGCCGTAAGGGTTTACAGCTTTTCAAGTCAACACTTGGTTACAAAATGAAGAGTACTAACTCTATACAAGGAAAGCCCAAGGCTTGGTATACATATAATACAAACAAAAGAACCAAAAAGAGTCTTCAACTCTCATCTCCGTCCAAGCTATGCCCTTGGAGGTGGCATGCTACCTACACCTGAAAATGATGTCTCATATAGGGTGAGCCAACACCCAGTAGAGATATGCTAAACAAAATATGAGCAATAACTAAGACTTTAACAATTGATAAGTGTTTAACTCACATAAACCAATTCATACACCACTTTCATTACATGACCACTGTATTCGTGTGTCATTTCATTTTCCATTTCTTATCCACTTCACAATTCAACTACGACTCAGAACCTAGCCAACAACTTAGATGAGACAGTAACTCATGTTAAACATTTCCCATTAAATATGCGTATGAGCAATACCAACAAATCAACAGATAAGCATATGAGCTATATCAACAATTCGACAGATAAGCATATGAGCTATATCAACAATTCGACAGATAAGCATATGAGCTATATCAACAATTCAACAGATAAGCATATGAGCTGTATCAACACTTCAATAGATAAGCATATGAGCTCTATCAACTTCCGGTTTAGAGGTCCAGCCCCTTTCTTCTAATAAACCGTTTGGTTTAAAGGTCCAGCCCCTTTCTTCCAATAAACCGCCCACACAAAACAACATATATATATATATATATATATACACATTGGTAGTATACATAATCAATCAATACATAAAGTTAATGTATTCATTCAACAGTCATATTCTATGACACGTCCATTCGATTAGTTTTAGTTTGCCTAATCCTCATGCATTGTCTACAATAATCAAAACTACCCTCCACCGGTAGCCCAAGCAATTATTTCTAAACACATAATAAAAGCTCCAACAGGTAAAATTATCAACATTTCAAAAGTGAGTGATAGATAAATTCAACTCCACTAGCCCATCCAATAATGAGCCAATTTCATTATATTCACTTCAATTTCACAAATCCATAACTTTCCCAAATTTAATTATACCAATTAATAAATACACAAATTAGGGCTTTCTCCCCCAACTCTCAATATTAACCGTAGGTTCAAATATCAACAACCAACACCCAAATCATCATTTTGAGACCCAAAGTACATGTTTAAGAATCAAAATAACAAACCCTCTTTTATACCATTTTGAAACCCTAAGTCCCAAAATCAACCAACTTCAACACTTTATCAAAATTACCAATAATCTATGTCAAAGACCATAATAGTGAGTAGGAATCCCTACCTCAAATTCGGAGCTCAAGGAAAGAAGATGACGAAACTCAACGTGCTCCAAAACTCGAAATTTTCGGATCAAAGTAAAGCCCTCGACGATCAACCCAACTTTTGTAAAGACCAAAGATGAGGAAAACACCCTAGCTAGATCAATATTTAGAGAGAAGTTATGGTTTTAGAGAGAGAAGCACTTAAATGGCTTTTTAGAAAAGTAAGAGAGAGAAACGGGTGTGAAAAAGTGAGCCAAAAAGCTGAATCTCGGAACCTTATACCAGTCGCCCCGTTCGAGCGCCACTCACAGACTCCCGTTCGATCGGCCAATCCCCCGCTCGAACGGCGGATGCACACTCCCAGAACTTTTGCAGACAGATCCCCGCTCGAGCGTCCAACTCCCCCGCTCGAGCGGCACTCACAAACTCTCGCTCGAGCGTCCAACACTACACAGGAAATACTGGATTGTTGTTTTCCCCGCTCGAGGGTCCAAATCCCTGTTCGAGCGGAGAGGCCAAAATTTGGGTAACTGTTTTTGGTCTCTAAGCTCAATCAACCTGTTCCAAACCTTCCCAACACAACCCAAGGCTCAAATACAAAGAGTAAAGGATGCAAACGAGGTATAAACAACAACCAACTTCACGGAACCGAGTCCAGATACGACAAATAAAGAAAAAGGAAAACCGGGATCGCTATAACCTTCCCCCCTTAAAGAATTTCGTCCCCGAAATTATGGAAACGCCAAGACACAAGGCCAATGGATCACAGAGCACTCAACACCCGAGCCCCAAGGAAAGAAATTACTCTCACAACAAACCTTCAATTTATTCTTACCAAGGAAGAGACTAACCAAGAGAACACGTTCTAAACGACAACCCTATAGGCACGAAGGCCTCAACAAAACCAAACCTTCCCCGAAACAATTCACCAACAACCGACTAGCCCCCCAAGCTAAGTCACTACTCAACATGCATAATTCCCAACAACACAACCAAAGTAAATCGTTTGCATAGATAAAATAAAAATCATTTTCTGGTTCATGAGACATTTCTCAAAGATGTTTAAATTTTCAATGTTAGTATTCCGAAATAAATCTTGCACTTTCCATGCGAAGTTTAAAAGTTTTGTAAACATTTTTCATAAGCACGGTGTTACTCAAAACACTTGACCACCTACTATTTTGTTTGCCAAAGACTTCCCATTGAAATTTCTCAACAATATTACAATTCAATGTTCAACAACCTGACCGACCACTAGTCACTTTATCTCTATTCAAGAAATAATTTACAACATCTGCTATAACATGTATTTCTTCAAATCTAAGAATTCCCAAAATATATGGTTCACAAGTTCATATCATAGTCAATGTTCATGATATATTCTCCAGTTCTATAATACATTCAACATATGCAATGTTACATTAAACTTTCATTTCATGGCAAGTTTCAAAGTACTTCCGTGAACCAAAAAAAATAAATGCAATGTTTTTCAACTTCAGACACATTCAATGCTCTTAAGGTTCAACAATATACAACACATGCTCAAGCATCCACAAACAGATCTGGATATTTCTCTCGGATCTGAAATTTACTCACCCAAGTGGTCTTCTCAATCCCGTTATGTTCCCACAACACCCCTATTAATGGGAGGGTCCCGTTTCCTCAAGACCCGATAACAATGATAATAGTAAGCCACACGCAACCACTACAGTGTTCTGAGACCTCCACTGCGTCTCGACTACCAACAGAACTTACATCAGTATTTAGTACTCACCACCCCAACATAGGAAACATGAGAAACGTTTGTACACGAAGTTTCTGGTCGACTTCCACAAAACAGGAACGCAAGACTAAGCAAGGGTAAAGAACCACATTACAGCACATTAATACCCAAAAAAGAAAAAAAAAAAAATTCAAGGTCTTGCCCCAGACACACAACTGGCCACTTACAACTGGCCACAGCCGAACTTAGAGATTTTCCTCAAATTATTTTCCGAAAGTAAGAATCGCAAACCCACATTTCGATTCAAAATCATTTTAGTTCACAAAGAGTACTCAATTTCCTTCAAGTGAATCACAACGTAATCACTCACGAAACCCGTCATACTCCCAGTAATGACGCAATTCCCAAAAAGTACTACCACAATAGGGACTCCTAAACGTTTGAAGTTCTCAACAACGCAGCAACATAAAGGATAACTTTATACACCCCACGCCTTACACCACACAGACAAGACTGAATAAGTCGAAACGACTCTAACAGTATGCCACACTTACTCCACACACTTTCACCCCCTTACTCGTATTACCACTATCCAAACTGAACGACGGACACTTATGCCAAAGTGACCTAGCTTTACCAAACCTCAAACCAAATTTCAAACTTCAAGCCACACTTCCATTGGTAACCATATTATAGCCTTACCAACTTATCCGCCAAGGATCCCCTAAGATTAATCCCCTTCTACACACCATCTACTAATAACATACGAACCACACATTAATACGTATCGTACTATGCAAAACTTCTTCACTTAGAGATTTCACCCACCACCTTGACTGAACTCGAAGTAACAGAATTTGTTTACCCCTTCCCTCGTACTGAGTTAACTGACAGAGTTTGCTACGACACAACATTTAACATTACCCATCAACCGTTCGTACCGAACACAATCAATCACAGCATCTTCATCCGACAATGACCTATAGGGTCCATACTTTATTCCTCATTCTATTTGTCACTCATTCCGAGAGTACAACCAAGACACTAGGTCTACGTACCCAACCATCCGCCATTACTACAACCGAATAACTGTCTTGCACCAAACCCCAACACCAAAGCATGACGCCGACAAGGCTTTCAAAGACTCACCATCCTAACTATCCAGCAGAGTAAAGGTCCTCACCCTCCTTATTATTAACCCACATCTCTATCCGCAAACACCATACCACTGTGACTCCATCTATGGGTCACACCCTAACTACAGGCTATACACCCAATCAACCCTTACGATAGCATACCCCGACCTAACTAGTGTTAAAGTACAAACCTATCACATTCGACCATAATAAAGGAGCCCAAAAACTTAGGAAACATCTACATACTACTACCCGAGATATAGCACCAGCTACTTACGACACATCACTCCCCGATGCCAACAACCGTACCCTCATATAGGGACTAACACTCCCTCAATTGAAACAACCGACCAATACATATGCCAATTCGGCAATGCTACCTACCACGAAGGTACAAGTCTAATCCTAACAAGATTATGCGCTATGCCCTCGTAAAATACCATGTTAAATGCATACTACACCTAGTATTAATCGCACATTTCCCATTCTCTCGAGGAGTTCCCACGACAGTAGATCAACATTACTTTCACGTACATAAGATCGATTAGATGACACTAATGAAATTTGAACACCCGACAAGTATAAGTAATCCTGATCGAGATACGCATCCTTCAGTAATTCTTTCAAATTTGAAAACATGGCTCATCAGCCCTCATTTTTCCCCAAACTACATCACACGCGTATGAATGCATTATTACCAAGAATTTTATGGTCTCACAATAACCTATTACGTCAATAAAACTTTTAGAGTCAATACATGCTCTAATCTGCCCATTTCAGGAAAATAGATAAGCACTGGCACACATAACTATATAAACATATATATATATAGAAATAAACAACCTTGATGTTCCAACATTTCCAAAATACATTGGTTACACAACAAAATCCAATGATTACAAAACAATAATTCACCGATTACAATACGGATTAGTCAAAACAAAACCACCCTATCGGTATTACCACCACTACCGTCCCTCGTTGGACCGCAAAAGTTGGTCATCTCCAACCCAAGATAACCCACGAGCTTACGAACCCCGGACAAGAACTACTGATGTGCCCCAGCCGGCCACACCTGGAACAACTATGGACTTCCCCAACCGGGGCTTGGGAACTCGACTCTCCCGAGGCCCTCGAAATCTGGTTTGTTTGTTCCCCAAAACGGTATTGCCCATGTCCAGTCAAATAAGGATGGACCCGACTAGGTTGTAAAACCCCCAAAGTAGCCCCTGGCTGAGTACAGAAACGGCTGAAATGACCTGGCTGATTACACACCCAACAAGTAAGCGGCTCTCTAGCATGAGGCTGGTTCAAAGCCTGAGCTGATAGAGGCCCCAACAACTGCTTCCCCACTGGGCATTCGATCGGCCCAAAACCTGGCTGGCTAAAAGATTCAAGTGGTGCAACTACTGATCGGACTACCAACCCTGCCCTCTTCCTCTGTGGGCAAACCGAATACTTGTGGCCCAGCTAACCACATTTGAAACAACTAACAAACTCTCTATTTTGAGGCTGGTTTGATGCCCGAACCTCTCTGGACCTCCCAACAAAAGATTCCAAAATCCCTAACGAAGAAAAGGATTTAACCTAGGACTGAGCATATTTTCGCCTCTACCTCTTACCAGGCCTAGAGTACCTATAAACCACAGGAGTCTCCACAATGGCTTCCTCCCTAACCCGGCCAACACCCATCACCATAGGCTCTTCTCTATTTTGTCCCATAGCTAGCACCACTACTTCAACATGAGTTACAGCCCTAATCAGCACACTGTAACTCCTATGCCAAGACCCCGCGATCCTTTCCCGGATGCTATCACACAGCCTACTCTCAAACTCTGAACAACGTAATTCCTCCGTCTCCACCAATTCCGGGGCAAACCTTGACAGATTCGTAAACCATGCTTCAAACTGCACCAAAGGTGTAGTACCTTGGTGTAACTCCACAAACTATTTCTGCAACCCTTCCTGTGTGGAAGGAGAGAAATCAAAACTCCCTCATCTAGGCATCCTAGAAAAAGCAACAAAGGTATTAGCACAACAACAAAGGTGCTGAAACTATTTCACTAGAGCCCTAACACGATGGACAGCTGTAATTTATTCCACGTAAGTACATAAACACATAAGCACTTACGAATTTCATTTCTAGATGATGATAGTCCCAAGGCGTTACTAGAGTTCCGGTTAGAAACAGCATTGATCAAGTGCTCTTCCAACAAGACTCCCAGAAACCCAAGGATCCAATCAACATCCTAGAAATTAAATCCCATACCCAAGTAGTCACATAAACATGTTATCACATAATCACATAACACTACATCTAAGTCTTTAACCAAGCGAGACAAACCCATTGTGATACTAATCACTTCCCACGTACCCAAAGTATTCGAACCCGGTACGCTCTGATACCAAGTTGTCACGCCCACAAAATAATACACAAAACCCATCATTCTAGACATGTAATGATATAAGAGAAATCAACACATTTCCATTCATCAGAGTAGTCCTTACAACAGTATTACATGTTAACAACAAAAGCAAATCTTTGTAAGGGCTTCTGACTTTCCAAGTCAACACTTGGTTACAAAAAGAAGAGTACTAACTCTATACAAGAAAAGCCCAAGGCTTGGTATACATGTAATACAAACAAAAGAACCAAAAAGAGTCTTCAACTCTCATCTCCATCCAAACTATGTCCTTGGAGGTGGCATGCTACCTGCACCTGAAAATGATGTCCCATATAAGGTAAGCCAACGCCCAATAGAGATATGTTAAACACAATATGAGCAATAACTAAGACTTTAGTAATTGATAAGTGTTTAACTCACATAAACCAATTCATACACCACTTTCATTACATGACCACTGTATTCGTTTGTCATTTCATTTTTCATTTCTTATCCACTTCACAATTCAACTACGGCTCAGAACCTAGCCAACAACTTAGATGAGACAGTAACTCATGTTAAACATTTCCCATTTCCCATTAAATATGCGTATGAGCTATACCAACAAATCAACAGATAAGCATATGAGCTATATCAACAATTCAACAGATAAGCATATGAGCTGTATTAACACTTCAATAGATAAACATATGAGTTGTATCAACTTTCGGTTTAGAGGTCCAACCCCTTTCTTCCAATAAACCGTTGGGTTTAGAGGTCCAGCCCCTTTCTTCCAATAAATCGCCCACACAAAACAACATATATATATATACACATTGGTAGTATACATAATCAATCAATACATAAAGTTAATGTATTCATTCAACAGTCATACTCTATGACACGTCCATTCGATTAGTTTTAGTTTGCCTAATCCTCATGCATTGTCTACAACAATCAAAACTACCCTCCACCGGTAGCCCAAGCAATTATTTCTAAACACATAATAAAAGCTCCAACAGGTAAAATTATCAACATTTCAAAAGTGAGCGATAGATAAATTCAACTCCACTAGCCCATCCAATAATGAGCCAATTTCATTATATTCACTTCAATTTCACAAATCCATAACTTTCCCAAATTTAATTATACCAATTAAAAAATACACAAATTAGGGCTTTCTCCCCCCAACTCTCAATATTAACCGTAGGTTTAAATATCAACAACCAACACCCAAATCATCATTTTGAGACCCAAAGTACATGTTTAAGAATCAAAATAACAAACCCTCTTTTATACCATTTTGAAACCCTAAGTCCCAAAATCAACCAACTTCAACACTTTATCAAAATTACCAATAATCTATGTCAAAGACCATAATAGTGAGTAGGAATCCCTACCTCAAATTTGGAGCTCAAGGAAAGAAGATGACGAAACTCAACGTGCTCCAAAACTCGAAATTTTCGAATCAAAGTAAAGCCCTCGACGATCAACCCAACTTTTGTAAAGACCAAAGGTGAGGAAAACACCCTAGCTAGATCAATACTTAGAGAGAAGTTATGGTTTTAGAGAGAGAAGCTCTCAAATGACTTATTGGAAAAGTAAGAGAGAGAAACGGGTGTGAAAAAGTGAGCCAAAAATCTGAATCTCGGAACCTTATACCAGTCGCCCCGCTTGAGCGCCACTCACAGACTCCTGCTCGAGCGGCCAATCCCCCGCTCGAGCGGCAGATGCACACTCCCAAAACTTTTGCAGACAGGTCCCCGCTCGAGCGTCCAACTCCCCCGCTCGAGCGGCACTCACAAACTCTCGCTCAAGCGTCCAACACTGCACAGGAAATACTGGATTGTTGTTTTCCCCGCTCGAGCGTCCAAACCCCCGCTCGAGCGGAGAGGCCAAAATCTAGGTAACTGTTTTTGGTCTCTAAGCTCAATCAACCTGTTCCAAACCTTCCCAACACAACCCAAGGCTCAAATGTAAAGAGTAAAGGATGCAAACGAGGTATAAACAACAACCAACTCCACGGAACCGAGTCCGAATACGACAAATAAAGAAAAGGGGAAACCGGGATCGCTATAAGGGTCCCCGTTCAAGCGTAGATTTCCTTGCTCGAGCAGACATGCAAAATGTGAATGGTCGCTTGAGCGCAGCTTCCTTCGCTCGAGTAGTCTGCAAAGACATGAAACTTCTGGGAGCTTGCATTTCACGCTCGAGCGGACTTATGGACGTTCGAGCGGACTTATGGTCGCTCGAGCGGAAGTGTAAGATCACAGAGTGGTCGCTCGAACGGAGAATTTGTCGCTCGAGCGAGTAAGCAAAATCTAGGATTTTCAGATTGCACTTCCAAGTTCAAAACTCAAATGCAACTCTCCAAAACATATCTCTTGGGCCCCAAAACTTGAGATAACATTGTAAACTTGCAAAATATGATGAATTAAGGATTATTTCATAAAATCATCGCCCAAGAGTTTGCCAATAGCTCACAATTCATCTTGAAACTTAAAAAGCAAAACATGCATGTAAAATCTTTCAAGGTCTTTTCTTCAAAACTCATGAAATTAGCAAATTGAGCTCATAAGCTCCATGCATGTAAGAAATTCCTTTTCAAAACATGAAATCAAGGTTCAAAACATGATAATTCAAACATGCATATACCAATCAATTCACAATAACACCTTCAATGCTCAAGCTCAACTTCTTCCAAATTCTTTGAAATTCAACATGGATGATATGAATCATGTTCAAAATGATGAAATTAAACTAAACTAAGCATGCATGTATGAATTAACTCTAAATTCATCATCTTTAGTTCAATTCTTGTACATAATTACAAATTCCCCTTGAATTGATCTACTTGATGTCTTAAACTCATGATCAAAATGATAATAAACACTTATGTATGCATGTGAATCTACTTCATTTTTCTTCATCTTTTTGACACACTAATATGAAATACATTGAAATGATCAAGGTACCTTCATGAACTCAACAATTAAACACATTATCTACAGGAATTATAGCTTAGATTCCTACCTAGAGCCTTGATCTTGCCAAGAACTTGCACAATCTTGATGCGTACTTACAAATCTTGAGTTTCTTTTTCAAATTCTTCCTTTCTCTCCCTAGAATGGAGTCTCTCTCTCTCTCTCTCAAGAATACAATCTGAGATTTTTGCACTTGAATCAAGTTTTGTTGTGTACAAATGAGCTTATAAGGCAACTTTATATACTTGTGATGTATTAATACATTAATTAGAGCATTTGGTCCATCTAAACACAACTTAATTAATTGCTTCGAATCAATTTTTAATAAAAATTGTCAAATGATTCTAAAAATTCCAAATAACATATTAATGTAACCAATTCCAATTTCGGATGCCGATAAGGCTTTCAATTTTCATATTAAAGCGGAATTCCAGATAGATATTTCTACAAATAACAGATAGAAAGCCAAAGATCATGCAAAATACATAATAAACACATAATTCATTTTATCCACTTAATTAACATCCTTAATTAGGGATTAGTAGCTAATTGCGAATTGGAGTTGTTACATAGTGACTTTTTTAACAGTGTATAATAAAAAATGCCATTAATTATCATAGAATTTGTTGAATAATAAGTCCATTTAGTATGATCTACACGTAAGTCCTCCTTATTTATAGCCCATCTAAATTTTTTTTAATATTATTTATAGAATTTGAATGAATTTAATGACATCCCCTCGAGAATAATAAACTTTAATTAGAGGCGTGGTTTAAACTTTAAAGTCTTTGCAGATAGTGAACAAATACTTGTTTTAGCCAGTTTTTGTAACAATCCTAAATTATATATATACTTTTTTGATAACTTAGAATGTTCGGTTTAGTTTGTGCGCACATCAATTAATTTTTGAGAGATCAATTCCACCGTCTAGTAATGAGAGCCTAATTAAATTAAAGCCATATCAGAATTCTGTATGGACTTGTCTAACACAAAAATTGATAGCACTTAAGAGATTTCAAACCTAAGACGTTGAGAGGAGTAAACTTTTAAGTCCCAAAGTTATAACATTAAGTCATCCCTAAACTAAATTGAATGTTTGTTTTGAGTTTTACATTAAAAGGCATAAGGTGAGGTCTAGTATGAACATACAAGTATGAATGTTGTTAAAAAATAATAATAATATAAATCTCTATTTGATAGGTTTCTCCTTATGTCTATGAATTCCATTACATTTTGATTGACACAAATATTTTTTTTCTTCATTACATTACACATTCTTCAAAGTTTGGTGGTGTAATTTTCTTTTTAAGTGTATTTTCTTTATTTTTTTTTTTTGTAAATTTATAAAATATATTAATAATCAGGTCAAGTCAAATTCAATGAACATAAATTTTAATGATTTCGGTATTACCTAATTCTATGAATTTAAATAATAATTCAAAAAAATTTAAATTATATTAATTATAAATTGGACTCTACGAGCCATCTGACCCAAATAAACCCTTGATGTCCAACCGCACAAATTTTTTTTGTGTGTACATTTATTTTAATTCTTCGATACTAGTAAAAGTATCACCTTATTTGGTTCTAATTTTTTGAATTTAATATTTTAAAATTTGTGTTTTTTTATTTTTTATTGTTTTTAGTAAATTTTTTGAATATTTTAAACATTTTTTTTTACTTTTCAAAAGTAAAATATTTATAAAAAAAATTATTTTAAAAATTAATAAATATGTAAGAATACAAAAATGTATTGATTTTTTAAATATATTTTTAGTATTTAGTGAATTTGTTAAAAAAAAATTTCACAAATATTATACTTTTAATTGTATTTATATTAAGTGTATATAAAAAGTAACAAATTTGTTTAAAATATTAAAAAAATTATTAAAAGTAAAAAAAAATATGAATAATAAAAAAATCAATTTTAAAAAAATTAAATTGAGAAAATTAGAACCAAACAAAGTGATTGTGTATCAAATTATATTCATTAATATTTTGGCATTGGTTCAATGACATAATTACAGAAAATAGAATAAAGAACTGAAGAAAGAACAAAATCTACATGTGATTTTGTAGAATTGTTTACATTTCCTTTAAAGGAAAAATAATACCATATATTTTTGGTACGTAAAGAATATTATTAATTTAAAAAAAAAAGTTACTTAAAACAAACGAAAGAAAAAGGAAAAAGAAAAAGAGGAGAGAGAGCAAAGATCAGACAAAATTGCAGATTCCATATAAAAGCGTGCGTTCGAATGATTCTTCAAGGAACGTATGTACGCGACTGCTAATGTATCTGTATGTCTATCAAAAACACAACCCTCCATTCCCACATTTCTTCTTCTTCTTCTTCTTCTTCTTCTTCTGCAAATAATTTAGTTTCAGACTCGTGATTTGTAGATTAGAGAAAATGGGTTATTGCCCATGCTTCGGTTGGAAGAAAGGGATTAAGCTGAAGAGTGGGGATGAGATAGAATTCAAGCAATCCCAGGCCCTCAACCTCCCTGATTTGTCATCTGGTTAGTTTTCTTTTTTATTTTTTAAATAATGTTTTTGTTGCTTTATAAAAAATTCATTGATTTCACATATGGAACTTGTGTTTTTGTTTTTGTTTTTTTTTTTTCCCGAATCGTCTTGGGAGTTGGGTTGGTGTTTGTTTTCGTTTTACAATTTTTGAGTTTCGATTTTTTATACTAGTGATCTTTCATTGTGAAATTGACTGTCTTGATCGATCAGAATTCTTGATAGCATAATTGGGTTCGTTTCTATTCTCTGTTTTGCCCTCATAGCATAATTGGCAATGTAATCTTTTTGTTTCATGTTTCATGATAGTATTACCCACATCTCAACTAGAGATGGAAGATGTTTTACTTTAGTTAATTGACAATAGAAGAAATGATAAACGGTTTTCTGGTGTTTCCTAAATTATAAATTCAGTTAATGCTTATATATGTTTCTGTCACTCATGGTGTGGTTCTATGCAAGATTGATATGTGGCTCACTGGGACAATTATCAAACACTTGATGAAGGAACTTATGCTTAGCCTCAATGAGGTCAAAATTTCCTGTGAAGACAAATTATATGGGATCACTTGTCTCAGGAATGAATTCTCCTTGAATCCCTATTGTAGCGGAAAATGTCATGCTAATTATCCAAGAGAAAAATTCCCTCAATCTCTGGTACTAGAAACAAATTTTGACTTGTGATAATCCTTATGAAAGGGCTCTACTGAAATGTCATCATCAGAATTCACAATGGTTTTTACGGTTTACCATCTCATATCAAAACCTTTTTGCTAGATATGAAATCTGAAATCCATTTAGTATTACATGGTTTTGAAATTTTGATACATGAAAGTGCTTATAGTTCTCTTCCAGGATGAATGCATGGGTGAAAGAATCACATCAACTGAATGCCTCATGATTCCCTTTTTCTACAAATCTTGCATGGACCATGGACAAGAGGGTTACAAGTTTATGCAGCTAATATTGCCTTTGTTGAAGCTGTTTTGATTTGCATGTTGATTTGCATGTTGATCCTGGATGTGCCATTCTTTTCCTTTGTTTGTTCACACTGCACAGTAAACAGGCACAATACTCAGTAAATCAATGCACATGATTATCTAGAGATGTATTAAGCGGAATGAATGTTGTCAATCAGGTTGTGCAGAACACTATAAACAAATTATGTGTCAGTTCCCAAAATGTGGTAAAATATGGCATTTGCTACAAATTTTAAAATTTTCAAAATGATAATCAGTTGAGAGGTTATTTATTTGAATCAGGCACAGGTATCTTTGTTGATTTTTTATTTTTCTGGTGAAACTCTGTTCCAAATATTTATGCTTTCTTGGATCCAAAGTTGAGTGAAAACAACAAACTCTTCAAAGTGGTGATGCTCCAATGACATGGAGGAAAAAGTACAAAACAGTGTTTTTGGCTCGATTCTTAAACTAGGAATACAAATCATAGCTGTTACCATTTCATATCACACATAAACTTCCTAAAAATGGCACTTCCAATTAAGAGTAATTACTTATAGGAGAACTGAAAAATTCATGTTTTGTATATCAAAGAGTTCTTTATTCACCCTACTCAAAAAATTATTATTATTATTATTATTATTTTTTTAAATTAGACACATGCATAACTATGTCCCAGTCGGGAATTAAATCCTCCGCATCCCCTTTTGGAGATGGCAGGAGATGCTGCTCAAGCTAACAGCTGGTGGTATGTCAGAACTTTACATATTATAACTGGTTGTGTGACTTAACTTTTCCTGTAATTTGAACTTTTACTTTTTCTGGTTTATTAACTTAATTGGAGTCTAATGCAGATGAATCAAAGACCAATAAAGAGTTAAGACTGGAATCATCAGTTTCAAAAAATGTTTCCGGTGCTAATAATAACAGTCAGACATTCAAATACCGAGAGCTCGCAACTGCAACAAACAATTTTAGGTTTGAGTCCCTTATTGGGGAGGGTGGTTTTGGACAAGTATACAAAGGAAAAATAGAAAGCACTGGTCAAGTAATTTTCTCTATCTGATGAACTTTTAGTCTTTGCTTCACTCTCTTACATGAAAGAGCATGGCTTTTTAGCATCAATCACCACCTTTCACTATTTCTCTTAATCCTATACTTGAAGTGGAGGACTTTATTTTGTTGATAAAATGTGTTGCTGTTGTTTGCAGGTTGTTGCTGTTAAAATGCTAAATCAGGCAGGTCTTCAAGGGGACAAGGAGTTTCTGGTGGAAGTTCTCATGCTCTCTCTTCTGCGTCACCCTAATCTTGTCCATTTGATTGGTTACTGTGCTGAAGGGAACCAACGCCTTCTCGTATATGAATTCATGCCGTTAGGTTCATTGGAGTATCACCTCCATGGTAGGATTCAATGCCATTATTTTGAATTTCATGAAATTTATTCAGTTTCTTTGTTTTCAAAAATTGCATATCATATTTCTTTTTCAACCATCGGTAAACTAGAAAAAAATCTTTTAAGAAAAGTGTATACACAGGTTTTCCATTTTTGCTTTTAGTTGAGACTGTAGCAGACGCTTTGAAATATTGAAAATTTGTCATTTGAAAGACATACTTCACAATAAAATTATTTATATGTTTTGTTTGATCCCTTTTTTGCGGGGTCGTATTATATAATGATTGTACAAGGACCATTTCTTTCTGTAATAGTATTTTTTATATGTTTTCATTTTTTTTTTAATGCATTATAAATTGTATGAATATCATTGGACCTCACCTCACAATGTTTCTCTCCCGTACTACGCAGAACTAATTCACTGGCACACCCAATGAAAAAGCTGTATGCTGGAACTTCTTTTCGTAGTACACATAAATTCTGAGATAATGAATAGAGTATACTGACGTGGCAGGCACCATTTATTACATTTTTAATCGTATTTATCCAAACTGGAACATGGTTGCTATGAGAGCACCTCCTTCTTGGTGAAAGTAACCCTCTGAGGCCATTCCATCGAGCAATATTGTGCTTCTTGCAGGATATTATCTTTAGGTCAACTACCTCCAGCATATTTCTTTGTCGAAATTTATTTGTAATCACTTTCTGATGACTAGTGCCCCTACGTATCTAATGCTTAACTTCTTGTTCACCTTCATAAGAGAGAGAACATTTTTGTGTTTTTACTTCTTAGGAAAAAATTAGCACTCGGTCATTGTGCCAAGCATTTGTTAGCTCTTTCTCATTTGACATTAGCACCTTTCAAGGGAATTATATTTACAAATTCAAAATATGTATAGTTTGTTTGTGGTTTAAAAGACATGCATATGTATATAATTTTTTTTTGGCTCTGACTAAGCATGTAGGTGTAAATAGCAATCCTCTCCCATTTTGTCTGCATAAGAAATTGCATTATTGTCAATTTACCAACCATTTCTAGTCAATTTAATTGATTACATGCAGCTCATAACCTAAGCTCTCTTTCCAGATCTTACACCTCATATGGTACCACTGGATTGGAACACTAGGATGAAGATAGCAGAGGGTGCAGCCAAAGGATTGGATTACCTGCATAATGAAGCAGATCCTCCTGTTATATACAGGGACTTGAAGTCCTCTAACATATTATTGGATGAAGGGTTCAACCCAAAACTTTCTGATTTTGGGCTTGCAAAGTTTGTTCCAGAAGGAGACAAGTCACATGTCTCTACAAGGGTCATGGGCACCCATGGATACTGTGCCCCTGAGTATGCTGTCACTGGAAAACTGACAAAGATGTCCGACATCTACAGTTTTGGGGTAGTCTTGTTGGAGCTGATTTCTGGACAAAGAGCATTGGATACAACTCGCGGACGTGGCAAAGATATGCTTGTTGATTGGGTAATTGCCTCTATAGAATTCCAAGAGAAATACAGTTTTATATCTACTTTCTAAATTCTTTCCTGATTTCTTGTTTTGTAGGCACGTCCCATGTTAAAAGACCGGACGAACTTTTTGCAATTAGCTGATCCAAATTTGAAAAGCCAGTTCTCAGAGACTGTTTTATGCAAGGCTGTAGAGGTGGCATCAATGTGCGTCCGTGAAAATCCTCACTCTCGTCCTGGTATGAAGGATGTAGTGCTTGCTTTGAATTACTTGACTTCCCATCATTGTGATCCCAATGGAAATGGTGCTAGAGGTGACAAACGTAGAAGGGCACGGCATAGAGATGCACAAGTAAGCGAGAACAAGGTAGATTTCAATGATTCTGAGAACAGTCCAAAGGAAACACCAACTCCAGACAAGGATTTAGAACGGGAACTTGCTGTTGCAGAGGCCAAGATGTGGGGTGAGACGTGGAGAGACAAGAAACGACAAAGTGCAGAAAATGATTATGATAACTTAGACAGGTAGCAGCATTTGGGAGATTTATTAGCGGGGCATTGTTAGCGTTTAGAACCTCTAGAAAAAGAAAGACATATAATTTGCCATCACAGAATACTTCAGATCACTGTAAGTTCAGTGGACAAAATAATTGTGAGAATTTAGCAAGGACTTCAGAAACAAGTGAGGACAGTTTTCCTGCTTCACAACCGACTTCATTCTTGAGCTTACATTTAATTTTCGGTTTTTAGATTATGTGGTGTTATGATCGGTATAAGGTTTAGCAAGGACTTCAGAAACAAGTGAGGAAAGTTTTCCTGCTTCACAACCGACTTTATTCTTGAGCTTACATTTAATTTTCGGTTTTTAGATTATGTGGTATTATGATTGGTAAAAGGTCAATTTTGTGGAATAAATGTACCTTTTTAGTTGCTAGTTTGGCACCCTTGTTGACAATATAGAAGCACACCATCTTAAAAGGCTTTCAACACTGGTTTTTCAAGTTCATCTTTGACTTCATAATATCTTCCCATGAAAAATGGGAGCACTCATTGATCAGGAGCATAATTGATGATTCTCCTATCTGAAAATAATTATCCCAAGAATCACTGACCCTAATACTGATACATTTAAATGATTTGATTTAGGAACAATAACATAAATTCAAAATTCATAAATGATTCCATGTTATGTAATCGTGGAGCAAAAATAGGTATCGCTGATTTGCTCGACAGTTCCAGCATTTTCACTTGATCTTACTTCTCCACAACACAAATCCAAACCCTGAAAATTTCAGGCTCCCAAAAAAAAAAAAAAAAAAAAAACGTTTTTGAAATTAACAACCATGTAAATGAATGTTTTGTTTTGATAAGGCCTGGCCTCACACAGAGCAAAAGACATTTTAATTAGCATATATATGCTTATAATTGCCTAAAATAAAAGCAATCCATATTCAAGGAAATAAAATAAAATAAAATAAATCAAAACAACTTAAAATAGAAAGGTCCTACCGGGAGTCGAACCCAGGTCGCTGGATTCAAAGTCCAGAGTGCTAACCACTACACCATAGAACCCTTGAACGGTTAAGTGGCCTGTGAATAATTATATAAACTAAAATTTCAAACTAAAAATAAAAGAAATTTACAATATTAACTTTCTTAAATGAGTTTTTCCCACGAAAGAAATTAATAATAAATAAATTTCATCTCAAAATTTGGACTCCCGATTCTTACTTCGATTAATCACCATTCATATTACTGTCAATCAATTATTTATTTATTTATTTATTTTATATTTTATATTTTTAGTCTCACTGCCATAGACTAGTTGACTTTGGTATCACATAATTTTCAACTCTCATGATCTATTTGGTTCTTACACTAGGTGGCTGATCATTACCCACAATTGATTATTTTGAGCAAGGAAATTTACAAGGTCAATACCAAACACAAGTTGAGAGAGAGATAAGTAAGAAAAAAATAGTGAAGTGTGGTCCAGCCCACAATTCAACATTCAATCAAACTGTTTTAAAAAAACATTGCCATATGGCTACAAATCAAACAGGTTAAGAGTTGAATATTGATTGCATGCTGGAACTTGAGCCCCACCTCACTCACTTCTATTCTATGTCATTAAAACTTTTGAGTGCCTTCAAAGTTCAAATGTATCAATACAATCAATATTACAACGAGGATGTCATCATGATTGTCTAGTTAACTATATTTATTTATATACATGTTGCTTGTAAGTCTGTTAAATTGTTTTTATGTGGGCATGGGTTTTTGTTAAGCTCTTTAAAATGCATGCTTGGCTTATAATTAGCAAATGGTAGGTCGGCAACTGCCCCAAAACAGTAAAGTCTCCCAAGTTGTTATTTAAAATTCATTACCATCACATTCATTGTGCCAACTTTCCAACTATGGCATCCCTCCATAAGGGCAATTCTATGGTACACGGGATTACATTACTTATTTTTATGATATATGTTATGTATTTTTTTTTATTATAAAATTATAACAATTGTAATTCATAAATAAAATTACTCATTTTGTAGTAATATTATGTATTTTTGTGATAATGTTAGACATTTTTTATTTAAATATTTTCTAAAAAAAAATATGTAATATTGTCATAAAAAATGCTTTATCTCATCACAAAATGTGTAATTTTATTTCTGAATTACAAATTATGATAATTCTAAAAAAATAAATAACATGTACTATAAAAATATAAAATAAAGGTGCTATGATATACACATTTTGAAGAGGCCATAGCATTACCCCTCCATGAAAGTTTAACAAATATGATGTAGACTGGTGCATAAATGTGGAATACACATCTTTAGGAGTGTTTTGAGTAGATGGTTAAAATCTTTCTTTTTGTTTTTGTTTTTGTTTTTTATTTCTTTTAAAAAAATATGTAAAAAGTATAAAAAATGATGTAACTTAAAATGAATTAAAAGTTAGAAAATAACTCAAAAAGATATTAAGTCACTTTTTTAAGACAATCTGAGTCATCATTTGACCTTAACCTATCAATGACACCATGAAGATGTCAAGCGAGCAAACCCTTATGTATTCAAGTGAACAAGTGCCATTTGTCATTTAATAAATCAAAATATTTCAACTATCAAATGTTGAAAAAAATAAATTTTTGGTAACTTTAATTAAATATTAAAATGGGTTCCAACCATCTATTGTGTTGGGTTTAAGTAGATTTAAATACTTTGTAATGAGATCTTTACACCACAAAAAGAATGACTAAAAATCATTGAGAATTGAATGAGAAATTATCTCAGGAAGTTAACTTCATGAAAGAGATAATGAGATTTGTAACTCCTGCAATATTGTAGAGTTTAATGGTGCATTAGTAGGATTTGCAACTCCAGCCTTTATTGCAGAGGTTAATGGTGCAGTAGTGACCAGCCATAAAGGCTGGCGGTGCCTCCTCTCTCCCTTATACATGTATAAATTGAGACTCTCCTGCCAAATCTCAAAAAATAAAAAATTTTGCTTCTATTTTACAAGTTAGTTTGTCAGAAAGTTCCTATAATAAAAGAGTACTGCCACGGTTTTTGTTCGCTAAGCTAGACAGAGAGTGCTTCTGCCGTAACTAGTTTTTGACCGTTGTATCCTGGGAGACAAACGCCGGAATTCCTCAAGCACTCGACCCGTGAGGCGACGAAAATATGTTTTACGGAAACTGATATCATGTAGGTTTCGATTTGCTTTCTTTACTATTTTAATCTATTGAGTATCTCTGTTGTAATTTAATTGTAATTCTTAGTATGTGTTCTTAGTATATAGTTTTGATTTATTTGTGAATCTATTTATTTAGTTTCACAATTTGGACAACAAGCTTAAAATAGATTTTATTATTTTTCCATGAAAGTGGCCAAATAGATTCACATGATAGATGTACCAGTTTAATCATAATTAATATTTATGCTTGCAGCTGTGTTATTGTCAATGTATTTCAATTTCTTTCAATTCATATATTTTGTGTGCCAAACATATTCTTGATTGTACATGTTGCCATGTAATTCTTGCTTGAAAGTCAAATTTAGTCTACTATATAAGTTGGTGTACCCCACGGTTTGTATTGAAAACAAATAGAAGATATTTTTATGCACCTACTTTGCATATTTTCAGTATCGGTAATTTTTAGAAAATTAGTCCACTGTTTTTTTCTTTTCGGGGTTACTAGATGTTACATTAACTTTTGCATAGTTGTGTATTGATTACAGAAATAGGCTTATTGTTGGTTTGTAGAAAATAGATAAGTTTACTGCTTTCATAATTAGTTTTCTTTTGGTCTATTTTCATAAACCACATGTTTCTCTATGTTAAAATAAACGTTGGTCACAATTTTGGTTTGGTGTATGTGTATTGGAAAATGTACAGGGTTGCATTTGAATTTATTTTCTTTCACACATTTTTTTGAGGCATGCCTAAAATATTAAAAAATAAAATAAAAAATAAGGAATTACATGTTGCTAGTTACAAATGGTGAGAAGTTATTTATGAGAAACTCTGTTACCTCAATTGTTGAGGGGAAAGGAAAGGTGGCCCTGAAGTTGACCTCAGGAAAGCAGTTGACCTTGAACGAAGTCCAGTATGTTCTAGACAATCGTAAGAATCTTGTCTCAAGGTCTCTTCTCAGTAAACATGTTTTCGCATGGTCTTTGAGTCTGACAAGGTCGTTCTGACCAAGAGCAGAGTGTATGTGGGTAGGGGTTATATGTTGAGGGGTATGTTTAAACTCAATGTAATGACTATTATCCCAAAGATGAATAAAGATGCATCTTTTTCTGCTTACATGCTTAAGTCTTCCAATTTGTGGCACAGTAGACTAGGACATGTGAACTTTGAATCTTTACGCAGATTAATCAAGTTAGATCACATACCATTTTTTAAGATTAATCCAAAACACAAGTGTGAAACTTGTATTGAAGCGAAGATGACAAGATCTTCATTTCATTGCATCGAAAGAAGTTCAAAGCCGTTGGACTTAGTGCATAGTGATGTGTGTGACTTAAAGTTTATACATTCACGTGGTGGTAATAAGTACTTCATCATTTTTGTTGATGATTGTACTAAGTATTGTTATGTCTATTTACTCAAAAGCAAAGATAAGGCTATTGAGAAGTTTGTTCTTTATAAGAATGAAGTTGAAAATCAATTAGGCCCAAGATTAAGGCTTTAAGAAGTGATCATGGTGGTAAGTATGAATCACCGTTTATTGAGATTTGTGCTCAATCCAGGATTATCCACCAAACCACGGCGCCTTATTCTCCTCAGTCAAATGGGATTGTTGAACGGAAGAATAGGACGCAAAAGGAAATGATAAATGCAATGTTGATAAGTTTTGAATTGCCACAGAACATATGGGGGGAAGCAATTCTATCCGCGAATTACATTCTGAATAAAGTACCCCGGAAGAAGGTGGACTAGACCACATATGAGTTATGGAAAAGGCGTTAAGTCTTCTTATAAATTCTTACGAATGTAGGGATATCTTGCAAAAGTGGCGATACTTACACCCAAACGGATTAGGATAGGCTCGAAATCCGTGGATTGTATATTCATTGGTTATGTACATAATAGTAATGCATATCGGTTTCTTATACATAAGTCTGAAATTTCAAACATATACAGGAATACCTTCATGGAGTTAAGGAATGCATATTTCTTTGAAGACATTTTTTCTTGCTGAACCCAAGAAGGGGTTCCGAGATCTTTGGAGAAATTTGATGAGCTTGCCAGTGATTATGATCATTTTGATGATCAAATTGATGATCAAGGTGATGATCAAATTGAGGTTTTAGATGAGGCTAAAAGGAATAAAAGGGCTAGCATATCCAAGTTTTTTGGTCCAGACTTCTTGACTTAAAATGGTTGAGAATGAATCTCAAACTTTCCACGAAACTATGACTTCTCTTGAGAGTCATTTGTGGAAAAAAGCAATCAAAAGTGAGATTGACTCCATCTGTCAAAGCCATACCTAGGAGTTAGTGGATTTACCTCTAGATAGTAAGCCTTGAGGCTACAAATGGATTTTTAAAAGAAAGATGAAGGCCGATGGATCAATTGATAAGTATAAGGCTAGGCTCGTTATCAAAGGGTATAGACAACATGAAGGCCTGGATTACTTTGATAAGTACTCACCTGTAACTAGGATAACATCCATTTGCATGGTAATTGCGATAGCAGTTTTGCACAATCTGGAGATACGCCAGATAGATGTTAAGATAGCTTTATTAAATGGGGATTTGAATGAAGAAATCTACATGGAGCAACCTGAAGGGTTTTTAGCTTTAGGGCAAAGCAAGAAAGTCTGTAAACTTGTCAAATCATTATATGGTTTGAAACAAGCACCTAAACAATGGCATGAGAAGTTTGACAACATAATGTTGTCAAGTGGGTTTAGAATCAACAAATGTGACAAGTGTGTTTATGACAAAGACATTGACAGAGGTTATGTCATTTTGTGTCTATATGTTGATGATATGCTCATTATAGGTAGTAATGATAGAATGATCAAAACTATCAAGAAGTTGTTAAACTCTAAGTTTGACATGAAGGATATAGGCGTTGCAAATGTTATTCTGGGAATTAAGATTACCAGAACATCTGGCGGAATTGTACTTGCTTAGTCTCATTATGTTGATAAGATACTTGAGAAGTTTAGTAGATTAGATACAAATGTGTCACTAACACTTATAGACTTAAGTCTACATTTTACCAAGAATAATAAAGAGAGTGTCTCTCAATTAGAACATTCTCAGGTAATTGGAAGTTTTATGTATCTAATGAGTTGTACTACACTAGATATAGCCTATTCGGTTAGCAAGCTTAGTAGATACACAAGTAATCTCGATGCAACTCATTAGAAGGGCATTGTGTGGGTGTTAAGGTATTCATGCTACACTCAGGGTTATGGGCTGCATTATACTTGATATCCAGCGGTACTAGAAGGCTATAGTGACACGAATTATACATCAGATATAAAGGACTCAAAGTCCATTGGTGGATATGTGTTCACTCTTGGTGGGGCAACAGTGTCTTGGAAATCTTCTAAGTAAACGTATATATCTAGATCAACGATGGAATCAGAGTTTATTGCTTTAGATAAAGTAACGGAAGAAGTTAAATGGTTTCACCATTTCATTGAAGATATCCTACGTTGGTCTAAACTTGTGCTAGTTATTTGTATTCATTGTGATAGTTAATCTGCAATTGGTAGGGCACAGAGTAATATGTATAATGGAAAATCTAGACATATCCGTCATAGACATAATTCCATATGACAACTACTCTCGAATGGAGTTATCTCCATAGACTATGTAAAGTCTAAGGACAACATTGCGGATCCGCTAACCAAAGGGTTAAATCAAGTGTTAGTTGAGACGTCGTCAAAAGGAATGGAGCTGAGACCTTTGGAAGTTACCGGAATGGAAACCCAACCTAGTTTATTGGAGATTCCAAGATCTAGATTCAATGGGCCAACCTAATTGCGTGTAACAATGGTATGTCACTGTGGAGGTAAAACCCTCTAGCCATTCCTTTAAGTAATGATACCTGCGGGGGTAAAGGTTAAACAAAGCTTTTAATGACTCTTATGTGTTGAGGATTCAAATAGGGTATAGCAGGTGTAGACGCGCCCGTGAGGGCCTCACTCTACAGTTCGGACTCCCTTTTTGTTTGTTGCGGTTCTTAATCTGAACCAAAGAGTCCAACTCTGGCAAATTGTTTGAGAAAACAGATTTTGTTTTGAAAAGTAGTGCCAAACATGGACTGCTTTGCCAGATACAGAGTCGCCATCTAAATATTTTAAAATGGGAAATTTAGGAAACCCTGACTCGGTGCCGAAGGCCACGTATCCGTCATTACCAAAGTTGTCTTGGCTCGGGAGCTTGGGTACGATCGGGGAAGGTCAGCTATGAGCACCCCCTTTCGCCCGGTCCGAAGACCGGCCTCTACTAACCGTGATATCCGTTTTTGAAAACATTATGTGTTCTTATTCTAATTATTAACCTAGAATTACTATATTATGCGCGCAGCAAATAAGTATAGACTAGATTGCCTAATTTGGAAACAAGCATTGCATATCCGTTTGTTTGGAAAACATTTTGAAATTGCTACTCGCAAATAGGCTAAAATACGAATTTCAATGAGTCATTCCAACTCAAGCAATCCAACCTCCACCCACAGGCATTCAAACAGTTTATCTCATATAAGCATTTAGCCACATGGTAATCATACTGTCATGTTAACATTCACACGCATGCGAGATGTTAAAGCATAAAAACTTACCTAGTACTCCGTGCCAAAACAATAAACTAGTTAGCAAACATGCGTGTCCTAGTTCATGTTAGAATGACTAATGCATCACATGCGAAGATGCAATCTAGAGTAGGCTCAGCTAACCCTAAAATGGCATGTGAAATGCAATCATTTGATGTACGTATTCAAGTTAGATTTGAAAATACAATGCGGTTTGTATGATGTACCGAGCCCGGTGCATGTTAACAAATGCATGGATGCACGCATGCATTGCATAAAGTATGCTAAAATAAACGTGTCCTAATCTACCATCATAAGCGAATAAATAAAAAGGAAGAAAGAAGTGGGGGTTGGAAGACATGCACACCACTCACCCACACTTATTACAGATTTGCCCTCACACGGAGAGACCAAAAGAATATACAGTCCCAAAATAATACAGTCCAAATACATAATAAATTATTACAAAAATTCTAATTTAAATTAAATTTAATGTAAAAAAAAAGGGGCCTCAGCCCTGCCTCGGGATGCGCGAATGATGCATGCTCGATCCATCTTGCCCAGAAAACCCGTGTCATGCCACTGTTGCTTCTGTTTTTACTGCCCTGTCTCTCAAAAAATTTCCAAAATCCCAGAATACCTTCCTTGCATACTGCTGTACACCACCGGCTAGAAGAAGTGCCCACCGGCCATCTAAAATTTCCGTCAGCTGCTGGGAAGATTATCGGCCTTGAATATAATGCCGGTCGGCACTCTAAACTGCCGGTCGGCGTAAAATTCCTGCAGAGGACAGTTTTGACAGCAACAGCAGACAAGCAGTGCATGGCATGAAATTTCAAGCAAATGTGTGCATGAACACACACCCTATCATGCAATGGACTCAAGGGAGCATGGCCCTCGACCCTCGGGCCATCAATCACGCATTTCAATGCATGATGGCCCAAAAGTCAAGTTAACAACTTTGATATCAAATGAAATGCAAGCACAAAACACATCAAGGGCCCCAACCTCTATCATGCTCGATCAAGAGGCAAGGGATGCATGCCAAATGCAACCTAAGCATGCGAGCTAAGTATGCAATATGATTATGCGAACAAGCATGCAAGGCATGACGCAATGTAACAACATAACATGCACAACGCATTGTAACATGGCATACACAATGCAAGATGGGCTTACACCAACGTGAGTGGACCTCAGCCACACTCACATCAGTGGCCATCAGATGAAAACAAGACACCTCGAGATGCGTGCATACGTGCACGCAAACCAATGATGGGCCCTCAGGCACCGAAATGCCACTCTAATGAGACATGGCAAAGACATGGAATATGATATGAAAACATGCAAAAATCAGTGGCAAAATGAGGGGAAAAACAGCCCCGAATCATGGCGAAATGGAACCCGATGCATGAAACGATCCCGAAATGCGAAGATAAGTGTACGAAATGGCTTACAGCTATACAATACATGCATAATTTGAACATGACATGAAAATAAAGAAGCAAGGAAGCCCCGAGACTAGAATTTTTACAGTACAAAACATGGCCAAACAGCAATCACGAGTAGGGCTAAAATGGCATACAAAAATGGCTCCGCAAGGGAGGTCATGAAGCAAGTGGTAGATGCAAAGCCCGAATGGAAAAAGACCCTTCTACAACACTGATGAGGGACCAAAAATATGACTACTCACAGTAGATGACAAGCCCCAAAACAGTATAAAAATATGCTCAAAATGCAATGCAAGAAATAGGCCAACAAGAGGCTATAACATGAGGTATACAAAGCATTCACCAAAAAGCCAAAGACCCTTAATGAGATATTCCAAGAAGGTCAAAATATGGCCATTTTTAGTTCTGATGATGGCCTAAAAACAGAAGCAAGACGGGCCAACAAAGCATGCAAAAATGGGGGCCAAAGAGGGGTATAATGGTAAGTGCTACATGGAGGCCCCCAACAGTGTTGAGCCCTTCTACAATGTTGTAGAGGGGCTCAAAATAGGCCAACTCACAGTTTATATCATGCTCAAAAACAGATCAAACATAGGATAGAAATATCATGCAAGATTATGGTATTTAAGAGGGTATTGAAGCAAGTACCAAATGGGGGGCTCAAACAGGGTTGAGCCCTTAAACAAACATGAAGAATGGCTCAAAAAAATGACCCTTTCAGTTAGGTTCGGAGCCCAAAACAGCAAGCAAATAGGCTAGAAGAATGGTGTAAAAATATGCTACAAAAGAGGGAAAATGGTCTTACCCTTGAAGATCACTTCTTTGCTACCTCTTGGACCAAGGAATGTTGCCTCCTAGCCTCTGAGAAGACCTCCAAGCTGCTGGAAATGGAAGTGGTGGTGTGGTGCTAGGTGGTGATGAAGAAATGGCCAAGGATTTGAGAGGTTTAGAACTTGGAAGTGTAGAGAGAGAGGGATCTTTTAGAGTGAGAAGCTCCCAAAACTTGCTTTTTTGTTCTAACCTATCCAATATGAGATATAAGGCTCTATATATATCAAAATAAGAGCTTTTGGTCGAAATATCCCAATTGAAAATATCTAGTACAGTGTATAGCAGCTGGATGATAAATATCTGTCAAAAATTTGAGTTCTGGGCACTTTTGGCCGGCCGGCAATCTTTTGTGCTAGTCGGATAAATAGAGTGCCGATGGGTGTCTAATGAGGTCAAAAAGTGCCAGTGGAATTCCAGATTGAAGCCCCGAAAGTTAGCTTTCCAATGGCGCAAACCTTGCATTAAAATTCCTCCTGTGGAAAAAGTTATGCCCTTTTTGGTGAAGCCGCGCAGATTCGATCCAACCGGACTGATCCCCTATTTCAACTAACCATATCTCCCCCACCCGAACTTGGATTTGAGAGATTCTTGAGTGCAAAATGAAGCCCCGGAAGTCTTCTTTTCAACGATGCTGGCCTCATAGCTCAAATCCAAGTGTATAGACAGATAAGCTTGTTTTAGCGATGACCGCTCGTCTTTCTCCTACACCTGATTCATCTTTGAACTTCTCCCAAACTAGTTTTCTCCCCTCTTCTCCTCTTTTCTTCAACTTCAAACCCCTAAGTAAGGTGTTTTGAAAAAATTTTCAAAGATTTCATCTCTCTTTCATTCATCTCCCCTTTGTCCTTGCTCGGTTTACCGAAAAGCGCAACATTTACCGAAATGCGAGCCGAACATCGTGGAATTTTATTTCAAAAATGTTTTGAAAGAGAGGGTTTTAAGGTATAAAACCATCAAAAATAATTTTGGTCCACAATGGGGTATGAAGTTGAGATTTGCCTCTCTCCTTGCCGAAGAAATCGAACCTGCAATCGCACACCTTTCTCCAACAAGTAAACCATCGAGGTGCCCAAGTCTTAAGGCGGTCAAAAATGGGGTGTCTCTGATTGCCCTCTTTTGAGAACTCGAAAGTCACAACAATGACGGAGTGAATGTCAAAGCTCAGACGACCCATTTTTGACAAGACCAAGACTTGGACAAACAAAATCTGAGATGAATAAATGGTTGTGCCAGCTGCCCTCGTATCCTTTGCAAGGAATCAAACCAGCGTAATTCTGGGGCGGGATGCAAAGGATATGCAGGAAAACTTTGATAATTGGACTTATACGCTACGCGAAGCTGGTTTGAAAATTGGACTTATACGCTACGCGAAGCCGGTTTGAAAATTCAGGATTTATGCAAAAACACAGTGTGCACAAGACAATGTGATGCAGAGTGAGTGCACAAAACAATGCTAAGGAGATGCAGAAAACAGTGCGGAACAGGTTGGAATGCACAAGACAGTGCTAACAAGATGCACAAAAGAGTGCGATGTGGCATAGATGCACAAAGTGGTGTGATGCGCAAAATAGCGCGAATGAAATGTCATGCACTAACAAGTACAGGTAAGGTGCGCAAGATAGCGCGATAAAATGCACGTGCAATGCAAGTAAAAATGCACAAAATAGTGCGATGCGCAAAATAGCGCGAATGAAACAATGTAATGCACAAATCAACGTGATGCGCAAGAAAGCGTGAAAGTAAATTGCACAGAACAGTGCGATACGCTACACAGCGCGAGTGTAATGGAATGTACAAGAGAGTGCGAGTGAGATATAGCATGTAAGTGCACAAGATAGTGCGATGCGCAAGAAAGCGCGAGTGCACAAGACAGTGCGATGGAGGTGCGCAAGATAGCGTGATGAGACGATGCACAAAACAGTACGATTGAGTGCACAAGACGGTGCGATGCGCAAAATAGCGCGATCGAATGGATGCAAAATGCAAGTAAGGTGCACAAAATAGTGCGATGCGCAAAATAGCGCGAATGATGAATTGCACAAAATAGTGCGATGCGCAAAATAGTGCGAATGAGATGTAATGCAAAATACAGTGAGATGCACAAAATAGCGCGATGCACAAAATAACGCGAATGAAATGTAATGCACAAGATAGTGCGATGAAGGTGCGCAAGATAGCGCGATGATGTGATGCACAAAACAGTGCGATACGCTAAACAGCGCGAATGATTTTGAAATGCACTAAACAGTGCGATATGCTAAACAGCGCGAGTGATTTGAAATGCACTAGACAGTGCAATACGCTAAACAGCGCGAGTGATTTTGAAATGTACTAAATAGTGCGATCAAGATACAACCACAAGATGCACAAGACAGTGCGGTGAGATACAAAGTGTAAGTGCACAAGACAGTGCGAGTGAGATACAATGCCCAAGAAAGTGCGATAAAATGCATGTTCTATGCAAGTATGGAAGAGTGCATTTTCTATGCATGAGACAGGCATATTCTATGCGACATCGAAAGCAAAGGATATTCTATACGGAATCGAAAGTAAGCATATTCTATGCAGAAATCATAACGATGCGCAGCACGCATGCAACAACAGTGGATATGAAAGTTCATATTCTATGCAATAGAGGAGTATCAAACATGTACTCTGGTGCCTCTGTTTTACCTCTCAGAGGGCTTTGCAACATGCTCAGCTCAAAAGGGAACACCCTGTTTATATCGGCAAGAGATAACATCTGCTGCTGCTTTAATTGCCGTTCTGACTTGAAGCAGGCTTACACTTGAGGTAGAGGCGCACTCATACTTCGGTAGCATTGACAAGGCCTGAAGAGGTACATCCGGAGTACAATCACGGAATTTGCTGAAGGTGAAACACACTCAGATGCTTCAATTTTCCCTTTTTTGCTTTAGTTTTGCAGTCTGGAACCATATAGCTTCAGATAGGTCCTGGTTTTACTGTTCTCATATGACCTGGGTTGAACGCTGCGGTTTTATGAAAGAACAAATCCTGTTTTGCACAAATGTGGAGAATGGCACAGCACTCTGAGCACAAAATGATTTTATTTCTGAATTTGAAATTGAGAGATGAGTTCTTGACCGGGTATTGAGCCTACGACTGAACGCGGCAAAACGACTCAACACGGAAAACAAAAAGGTAAACAACCTAAACACATCTATTGACACTCGAAACGACTCAAAACAAGAATCAAGACAGACAAAACAAAACACAAGACTCAAATGTGCACAGGGAGCTTGTTTCACCGGGTATTATTTTCCACCCTTTTTCATTTGTGATTCTCACATCACTCGGCCCTCAAGCTCTGTTTTTCTGAAAAAACCCTTTTCCTCACTTTTTCTCTCATCACACATCTCTCTATTCTTCAATCTCTCATTTTTCAATCCCTCCCCTGGGTGGTTGATGGATAAACAGCAAGTTGTGGGCTCGCGCCCCTAGCATTCAGCTAGATTCTTTTTCTTCTGCGCACAACAGTGAACTTTCCCACAGAGGGGTTGCGATGCGGCTGGATGTGCAGCAGATCTACAGTTGACATCGGTTAATGATGCTTTGTTGGGGAGTTTGGATGTGATCAGATCTGTCCAGATGAGGGAGTGGAATATCTTGATCTATTCTAATCTATGCTTCGCACTTGGCTTGATACCTTGTTGCTTGGAGGATGAAAGAGCTTTCAGCCCTTTGTTGTTAACTTCAATTGTGCCCTCTTCTGACAGGTAGAGTGCCCTCCTTGGTGAGTATGTTGAAAATGGGGAGAAGATAGGAAGCCTAATTCAACTGTGCCCCTAGTTCATCATTTTGACCATTTTTTGTTTTTGGTTTTCTACTAAAACAATTTTGACCAACATGAGAGTTAGATTAACATGCTTGTTCAATTTTCTGATTCAAAATCATGCAAGTTAGGTTATGAGCACCGAAAATTTTCTTTTTCTGGGTCCAAGAAAACGGTCCAGTTTTGGAAAAATGGAATAATTTTCTAGAGAAAATCAGTCAACCTCAGTAAAAATTCTCAAAAACTATTTTTGCAAACGGTCACTGCTCAACGAGCGTAGAACCCACTCTCGAGATGCGCAACCTCAGACCCATAGCAATGGAAAATTACCCCTTGTTCGAAGAAAGCTGCATGGCAACGGAAAGTTGCCCCTTGTTTGAAATGACACTGCGGCGTTTTGAATGGCAACGGAAAGTTGCCCCTTGTTTGGATGATGTCGCAGCACATTGTAGTCAGTCCTCTAAGCGATGAACATGACCAGACTCTCGGATACAAAGAAGGCAAAGATGATCAAAACCATCACATGGACATAGTCGAATTTGAATTGTTTTACGGCTGGACTTCAGAGTGAAGTTGCCTACGTATCCCAAACATGGGAATCAAGCCTTACGTAGTTCGGGGTTAAGGTACACTCGGGTGTTTAACCTCTCCTTTTATGCTCTAACTTTTGCCAAGGCGTCCGTTGCAGGTTTTCAATCTTGCAAGCTTTGTTCTTTTTTCTTTTTCATTTCTTTTCTTCTCTTTTTTTCTTTTTTTTTTTCCTCTTTATTTTTCTTTCTTCTTTTTTTGCTTTTTGTATATATCTTTTCTTGCTCTAACTTTTGCCTGGGTCGCCCTTTCCGGGTTTTCGGCCCAGCGAGCCTCTCAAAGGGTAAAAGTGTAACAAGTCCATGCCAAATGGTTTTAGGATCTCGAAGCCATCCGTATCCAAGAAAGTGGCTGTTGTTTTGCAAGAGGATTCATCTTCGGCTCTTCGAGCACATCTGACATTTTTGCCCCTAGTTCAAAGGGTACTTCTATTCTAGCTTTGCAAGCTTCTTCTGATCTTCTGATCTTCTTGATCCGACTTTCTTGCCTCTAATTCATGGGCTACTTTGAATCTGGCCACACAAGCCTCACATTGTGGTTGACCGTTGAACATTCTGAATGCAAGTTCAAGGTTTGAAAGCAAGGGGGGGTGGAGTCTCGAGGCTAAGAGCGATCCTAGGCTGCACAATCTCAAGAGCGATTCCACACAAGTCTTCACAGGACCGCGCAAAACATTTTTTGAAAGTTTTTAAGAAAGTGACAAATCGCTCGCGCTGAAGACAGTGTAGAACCAATCTGGATCAAAGCTAGGGTCCTTCTCAGTACTCACACTAACAAGCATGATTTCATTCATTAAGGGCTTAGCACGCCTCTCTTTCTCTCAATTTGATCAAAGTTTTGCAAATCCCGAGGAATTCCTCCCTCTTTGTTTTTCACCCTTGATGTTCAAAAGGGTTTTGAAAAACTTAGGTCAATGCAATAATTTCAAGGCACAGAAAAGACAGAGTTCTTAGTCAAATACTGCCATCTCATTTAGAATTTCTGGCACAACTGGCACACGGCAGAAGCAAACACAAGAGTGTGAAGATCACTGTTGTTCCATTCAGATCTGTTGGCATAACTGGCTCCAAGGCAGAAACAGGCTCGAAGGAAGCAAAAAAGACAAATACAAAACAAGCAAGTGATGTCCGAGGTAACACTCCCGAAATCACCCGACTCTAACAAAACAGGACTGACTCAATACAACAAGACAGACCCTGACCGACTCAGTATGAAAAGACTGACTCAATACAAAATGACAAGACTGACCCAATACCTAAGTCAAAAAGCAAAATTAACAGCATTTGTACATTGCTCAAAATAGTGCATGCCGTCCACCACATCTGAAGTAAACTGAATGCCGCCCGCAGGTGGTTCATCTCCCGATCACATCACATTATCCCCCACAAGTTCATTGATCAAGTCTTAGATAGACTTTCTTTGAGTTGGTGCGACGATGACCTTATTGTCAATCGGATCTTATATTTAAGTGGCGAAGACGGAAACACTTATCGGTGACATGGCCGACCTGGCGATGAAAAGCCAAGCTTGGCGGATCATGGGAGGAGGAAGTCTATCTGGCGAGGGTCGCGGCTCCAAGGGTTTCAAATCCTCTCTGTCCCGGGACCCTCAAGGTCAGCGATAGAGACATGTCTGATGGTGCGAACACCCTCTGGCCTCGAGGTGGGTATTTTGAGGTTTGTGGAGTTTTGCTGGATGCACCAGCAAAGGGATTGGCAGACATTGTCTGGGTTTGCTGATCTCTTTCGAGAACGGGGCTAGAGTTGAAAGGAACATTCCTGGTACAAAGACGCTTCTCCCGGCTTGCCCCTTGATTCAAACTGCCCCCAACTTGATTGGCGAAAGTGTCATCCACAGCCTCTGCAACAACCGCAAGGACTTGCTCTTTGTTCAGTCCTTCAGCTTTCAAAGCCTCGATATCCCACCGAAGGTGTTCATGGGGACCGATGCCTGCCCCTGCCTTGTTCTTTCCACTTGCTTCCACTTTGTCAAGGGATTGGCCTTCTTCCAATGCAACCCGTCCCAAGGTTGGGGAGCCTTTAGACATGAACTCCCTGGTACGTGATGTGGTTGATGATGGGGCCAAAACCCCAAAGGCCAGATCTGCCACAGTTCTCTGAAGATCTTCGATCATCCTCATCAGCTCAGAAGTAGTGGGTTCATGGGTTTGAGATGATTGGGGTTCAGATGCATCCATCATACATAAGTCCGAACTTTCGAATAAACACCGAGCTTAGGCGAGATAAATTTGGGGTGATGTATATGCTGGGGTCGTAAGGGACGGCCAATGTGTGGATTAGATTGAGATGTCGATGAGGTATTTGGTCATTGGGGTCTGAAGACGGAGCTATCGTTTGGTTGTCAATGAGATTTTGGATCTCATGACGAAGGCGGTAGCAACGGTCGGTGCCATGACCGCGCTGTTGATGGTACACACAGTATTTGGAAGGGTTATGTCTGGCTGGGAGTGGGTCAGGAAGAGGTTGAGGATCGAGGGATTTGAGATGCCCTCTTTCCACCAAGGCTTTTAGTGCGCTAGTCAAGCTCATATGGAGGGGGTAAAAGTTCTGCCCTAAGCTCGGGCTAGGCCGGCTGTTTGTAGGCTTGGTTTGGCAAAAGGGTTGGTTGTGGCAACTGTATTGATTTCGGTGGGTTTGGGAATAGCGTTACTACGAGCATTGGTATTCCCTGAAATCACCCTCCTTGTCGGTTCACTTGTTCTGGGAATGATCCCACTATTGAACGCGTTCTCGACCTGAACCCCCAGTTCATGTAAACTTTTGAAAGTGAATAGCGGAGCGACTATCAACTTTTGCAACATATCATGCTCGAGGTTTCGCACCATCATCTGTACTTGATCCCTCTCCGAAGGGCGACGATCCGTCATCTGTGCTGCCTTTGCTCTCCACCTGGCAACAAATTCCACAAAAGGCTCTTTTGGGTTCTGGCGGGTTGCTTCAAGCTCTTGGATGGTCATTTCAACTTGGGTGTTGTACGAATACTGATCGACAAAGGCCTCAGCCAGTCCTTCTCAGTTTTGCTTCACTTTATCTTCCAACTTAGCGTACCAAATGGCTGCTACACTCGACAGGGTTCTTCCATACAGAGAGAGTTTCTGTGGCTTAGTCAGACCCATCGGCTTCAAGACATCCAAGAAAAGTCGGATATGTACCATTGGATCTCCAGACCCATCGAAACGGTCAATATATGGCATTTTGAATGCTGCGGGAGCCATGGCGGCAGACTTAGTGTGCCCATCCTCAATGTCGGGAATGGAGTTAAGGCCTTGTGCCTTTTGAATTGCTTCTCAAGGCTCGCAATTTTATTCGCGGTCGGATTGAACTCATCAACATGAAAGGGTTGAAACCTCTCAATAAGTGCACGGGGCCCGACAACTCGAGCTTGAGCCAACCCTTCTTGGGGATTTGAACCCTGTAAATCTTCAATGGCGGAAGTGGATCAAAGTTTGGTGGGGTCCGGTTGGATGTGAGGAAGATGCCCCAAATGGTATTGCGTTTCAATCTGGGTCTCGGCCGCATGGTAGTTCTCGATTTAACCACTATCATGGCCACAAATTCTTGAACCCTGTGCCATCACGGTTTCTTGATGATGTATTTGGTATCGTCGGATCAGATGAACCAGTGAGCCCTAACTGGCCTTTCTTTGCCTTGCCTCAGCGAAAGAACACTGGTTGCCCTTGAAGTGAATTACTGATCTAACAAAGTCTATCAGCACTAGTCCAATGTACCCGGGAGATAGTGGAGCCTTCTGAAGCTATGATTCCAGGACTACCCCTAGCAAAAGAAAGCAGACAAGATCTCGGCTCAATTTCACTTTGGAGCGGATCTGAGCAAAATTTGAGCAGTATTCTATTCGATCCATCGTTCCCCGAAATCACTGCCCCAAATCTGAATATGATACCCGCAGATATGACTAATTCTCAAAATACTAATAATGGTGCCTGCAGGCCGGATATCTAGGCCCGCAAATTGGTATATGCATTCCCTGTAGAAATACACTCTAAAAGCACATAGTAAGTAAAGAGAGCCAAAACACCCCTATGTTGGGGTAGGGTTTCCCTGTCCTATTTTGTCAGGAGCTAGGGTTTCACTACGCACGCAGCGGTTTCAAACAACCTATGATCAGGTGAGCAACCTGTCCTAGCTTGGAATGGTCACTACGGATTTCGATATGCATTAGGTCGAATGGTCGAAAAGGATGCCCCGGTAAAATCGGGGTTTGTGTTCCCATACTGGCAGAGCCCGCAACCGGTCAGCCTTATGGACATGCCTTGACAAGACAAGCCTCCGGCAAACCGCTCAGGAATAGCAGATGGCCAACACGGTGTCCTAGGCGCACCAATACACATGCAATGCAAAGAAACACATAAGTGTAGTCAAAACAGGATATCACGAGTTCGAGTCAAGCTCTCTAAATCCCCAGCAGAGTCGCCAGAAACTGTAGACGCGCCCGTGAGGGCCTCACTCTACAGTTCGGACTCCCTTTTTGTTTGTTGCGATTCTTAATCTGAACCAAAGAGTCCAACTCTGGCAAATCGTTTGAGAAAACAGATTTTGTTTTGAAAAGTAGTGCCAAACATGGACTGCTTTGCCAGATACAGAGTCGCCACCTAAATATTTTAAAATGGGAAATTTAGGAAACCCTGACTCAGTACCGAAGGCCACGTGTTCGTCATTACCAAAGTTGTCTTGGCTCGGGAGCTTGGGTACGATCAGGGAAGGTCAGCTATGAGCACCCCCTTTCGCCCGGTCCGAAGACCGCCCTCTACTAACCGTGATATCCGTTTTTGAAAACATTATGTGTTCTTATTCCAATTATTAACCTAGAATTACTATATTATGCGCGCAGCAAATAAGTATAGACTAGATTGCCTAATTTGGAAACGAGCATTGCATATCCGTTTGTTTGGAAAACAGTTTGAAATTGCTACTCGCAAGTAGGCTAAAATACGGATTTCAATGAGTCATTCCAACTCAAGCAATCCAACCTCCACCCACAGGCATTCAAACAGTTTATCTCATATAAGCATTTAGTCACATGGTAATCATACTGTCATGTTAACATTCACACGCATGCGAGATGCTAAAGCATAAAAACTTACCTAGTACTCCGTGCCAAAACAATAAACTAGTTAGCAAACATGCGTGTCCTAGTTCATGTTAGAATGACTAATGCATCACATGCGAAGATGCAATCTAGAGTAGGCTCGGCTAACCCTAAAATGACATGTGAAATGCAATCATTTGATGTACGTTTTCAAGTTAGATTTGAAAATACAATGCGGTTTGTATGATGTACCGAGCCCGGTGCATGTCAACAAATGCATGGATGCACGCATGCATTGCATAAAGTATGCTAAAATAAACGTGTCCTAATCTACCATCATAAGCGGGTAAATAAAAAGGAAGAAAGAAGTGGGGGTTGGAAGACATGCACACTACTCACCCACACTTATTACAGATTTGCCCTCACACGGAGAGACCAAAAGAATATATAGTCCCAAAATAATACAGTCCAAATACATAATAAATTATTACAAAAATTCTAATTTAAATTAAATTCAATGTAAAAAAAAAAAAGGGGCCTCAGCCCTGTCTCGGGATGCGCGAATGATGCATGCTCGATCCATCTTGCCCAGAAAACCCGTGTCATGCCACTGTTGCTTCTGTTTTTACTGCTCTGTCTCTCCAAAAATTTCCAAAATCCCAGAATACCTTCCTTGCATGCTGCTGTACACCACCGGCTGGAAGAAGTGCCCACCAGCCATCTAAAATTTCCGTCGGCTGCTGGAAAGATTATCGGCCCTGAATATAATGCCGGTCGACACTCTAAATCGCCGGCATACCCGGTCGGCACTTTAAATCGCCGGCATAAAATTCTACGAGAGGGCGGTTTGACAAACGGCAGACAAGCAATGCATGGCATGGAATTTCAACCAAATGTGTGCATGAACACACTCCCTGTCATGCAATGGACTCAAGGGAGCATGGCCCTCGACCCTCGGGCCATCAATCACGCATTTCAATGCATGATGGCCCAAAAGCCAAGTTAACAACTTTGATATCAAATGAAATGCAAGCACAAAACACATCAAGGGCCCCAACCTCTATCATGCTCGATCAAGAGGCAAGGGATGCATGCCAAATGCAACCTAAGCATGCGAGCTAAGTATGCAATATGATTATGCAAACAAGCATGCAAGGCATGACGCAATGTAACAACATAACATGCACAACGCATTGTAACATGGCATACACAATGCAAGATGGGCTTACACCAACGTGAGTGGACCTCAGCCACACTCACATCAGTGGCCATCAGATGAAAACAAGACACCTCAAGATGCGTGCATGCGTGCCGCATAAACCGGATGGGCCCTCAGGTATCGAAATGCCACTCTGATGAGACATGGCAAAGACATGGAATATGATATGCAAACATGCAAAAATCAGTGGCAAAATGAGGGGCAAAACAGCCCCGAATCATGGCGAAATGGAACCCGATGCATGAAACGATCCCGAAATGCGAAGATAAGTGTACGAAATGGCTTACAGCTATACAATACATGCATAATTTGAACATGACATGAAAATACAGAAGCAAGAAAGCCCCGAGAAAAGCATTTTTACAGTACAAAACATGGCCAAACAGCAATCACGAGTAGGGCTAAAATGGCATACAAAAATGGCTCCGCAAGGGAGGTCATGAAGCAAGTGGTAGATGCAAAGCCCGAATGGAAAAAGACCCTTCTACAACACTGATGAGGGACCAAAAATATGACTACTTACAGTAGATGACAAGCTCCAAAACAGTATAAAAATATGCTCAAAATGCAATGCAAGAAATAGGCCAACAAGAGGCTATAACATGAGGTATACAAAGCATTTACCAAAAAGCCAAAGACCCTTAATTAGATATTCCAAGAAGGTCAAAATATGGCCATTTTCAGTTCTGATGATGGCCTAAAAACAGAATCAAGACGGGCCAACAAAGCATGCAAAAATGGGGGCCAAAGAGGGGTATAATGGTAAGTGCTACATGGAGGCCCCCAACAATGTTGAGCCCTTCTAAAATGTTGTAGAGGGGCTCAAAATAGTCCAACTCATAGTTTATATCATTCTCAAAAACAGATCACACATAGGATAGAAATATCATGCAAGATTATGGTATTTAAGAGGGTATTGAAGCAAGTACCAAATGGGGGGCTCAAACAGGGTTGAGCCCTTAAACAAACATGAAGAATGGCTCAAAAAAATGACCCTTTCAGTTAGGGTCAGAGCCCAAAACAGCAACCAAATAGGCTAGAAGAATGGTTTAAAAATGTGCTACAAAAGAGGGAAAATGGTCTTACCCTTGAAGATCACTTCTTTGCTACCTCTTGGACCAAGGAATGTTGCCTCCTAGCCTCTGAGAAGACCTCCAAGCTGCTAGAAATGGAAGTGGTGGTGTGGTGCTAGGTGGTGATGAAGAAATGGCCAAGGATTTGAGAGGTTTGGAACTTGGAAGTGTAGAGAGAGAGGGATCTTTTAGAGTGAGAAGCTCCCAAAACTTGCTTTTTTGTTCTAACCTATCCAATATGAGATATAAGGCTCTATATATATCAAAATAAGAGCTTTTGGTCGAAATATCCCAATTGAAAATATCTGTACAATGTATAGCAAATTGGATGATAAATATCTCAAAAATCGAGTTCAGGCACTTTTGGCGGTCCGCAATCTTTTGTGCCGGTCGGATAAATAGAGTGTCGATGGGTGGCTAATGAGGTCAAAAAGTGCCGGTGGAAGTCCAGATTGAAGCCCCGGAAGTTAGCTTTCCAATGGCGGAAACCTTGCATTAAAATTCCTCCTGTGGAAAAAGTTATGCTCTTTTGGTGAAGCCGCAGATTCGATCCAACCGAATCGATCCCCTATTTCAACCAACCATATCTCCCACACGCGGACTTGGATTTGAGAGATTCTTGAGTGCAAAATGAAGCCGCGGAAGTCTTCTTTTCAACGATGCTGGCCACATAGCTCAAATCCAAGTGTATAGACAGATAAGCTTGTTTTAGCGATGACCTCGTCTTTCTCCTACACCATTCATCTTGAACTTCTCCCAAACTAGTTTTCTCCCTCTTCTCCTCTTTTCTTCAACTTCAAACCCCTAAGTAAGGTGTTTTGAAAGATTTTTCAAAGATTTCATCTCTCTTTCGTTCATCTCCCTTTGTCCTTGTTCGGTTTAAAAAGCGCAACATTTACCGAAATCGGCGTCGGAACATCGGGAATTTTATTTCAAAAATGTTTTGAAAGAGAGGTTTTTAAGGTATAAAACCATCAAAAATAATTTTGGTCCACAATAGGGTATGAAGTTGAGATTTGCCTCTCTCTCCTGTCAAGAAATCAACTCAGACACTACACATCTTTCTCCAACAAGTAAACCATCAGTAGTGCCCAAGTCTTAAGGGCAGTCAAAAATAGGGTGTCTACAGCAGGATACTTTGAAGAGTCATATATGTGCGTGTGAGGTGGGGCCTTTTCTAGAAGAATTGGGATGGCCAAAATTCTTTGAAACCATTCGCTGAACTAGGCTAGTGCTCTGGGCCATATAGGGCACACCCGTAAGAACAGAATGACGGTAGGAGTAATTCCTATATAAGATCTATTGTCTCAGTTTACATAAACGATAGAGCAGTTCAAGATGTCATATTCACTGATCAGCCAGTAAACTCAATAAATTTTCACTAGGAAAGGTTCAAAGCCAAAAGCTACTTTCTCTAATGTCAAGGTTAGTCCATTATACTCTCTCTGAGTCATTATTATTGAATGATGTCTGTTTGTTGGGTCATTTGGTCAATTTTTATTCATGTGGGGGATTGTTAGAAAAAATGGATTTTTCGTGACTTTAATTAAATATTAAAATAGGTCCCAATCATTTATTGTGTTTGGTCCAAGTGAATCTAGATATTTTGCAATGAGATCTTTACACCACAAAAAGAATGGTCAAAAATCATTGAAAATTGAATGAAAAATTACCTTAAGAAGTTAGCTTCATGAAAGAGATAATGAGATTTGTAACTCCTCTAATATTGCAGACTTTAATGGTGCATTAGTGGGATTTGTAACTCCTGCTTTTATTGCAGAGGTTAATGGTGCATTAGTGACCAACTATAAATGCTGGCGGCTCCTCCTCTCTCCCCTATACATGTATAAATTGAGACCCTCCTGTTAAGTCTCAAAAAACAAAAAATTTTTCTTCCATTTTACAAGTTAGTTTGCCAAAAAGTTCCTAAAGTGAGAGAGTACTGCCACAGTTTTTGTTCGTTAAGCTAGACAGAGAGTGCTTCTGCCGTAGCTGGTTTTTGACCGTCGTATCCTAAGAAACAAACCCCGGAATTCCTCAAGCACTCAACACGTAAGGCGGCGAAAATCTATTTTAAGGAAACTGTTATCGTGCATGCTTTGGTTTGCTTTCTTTACCATTTTAATTTATTGGGCATTTCTGTTGTAATTTTGTTGTAATTCTCAACATGTGTTATTGGTATATAATTTTGATTTATTTATGAATCTATTTATTTAATTTTACAATTTGGACAACATCAAAACTTGAAAGAGTATAGGAGTGGAAACTTGTTGAAATTTTTGGGTAGCATTTGGTAACGTTTACGTTTTTGGTTTATGTTTACAAAATTTTTTATAAATTGGTTTTTGTTTACTTTTAGAAAAACATAAACTACGAATGCATTTGGTTTGAACAAAATATTTAAAAAATTTTAAAAATATAAACCAAAAAATATGTTTGTTCAAGCCTAAAATATTTATATTTATTATTTATTATTTATGACAATGGGATCATACACATTATAATTTAAAAAAAATTAATTAAAAAAAATTAATTGAAAAAAAAAATTGTTAATCAAAATTTAAAATTTTTATTTAAAAACCAACGAGTTTACGTTTTTTTCTCAAATTTATAAACTGAAACAACCACTTATAATCCAAAAAAATTATCAAATAAATTTTTATGACAGTTTTTAAAATTTTTTATAAATATAAACTGAAAATTAAAAATAAAATGGTTTCAAACAGGTCCTTATGATTTTATTTTTATAAGTTAGCATTTATCTAGTTTCTTGTAACCCCCCATTACCCCCCCCCCTAAAAAAAAAAAAAAAAAAAAAATCTATCTAGTTTCTTTTCTCCATTTTTTTTTTTGTTTGTTCCATTATATCATACATTTGTGTGTTTAGATTTATTGAATAAAAATCTCATAGGTATGCAATAAAGGCCAATTTTGGAAAGTAGGTTAAAAGTCACTTCTCAACTTTTAACTAGGGGTGCAATTCGGGCGGGCTTAACCCGAGCAACCCGAGCCTAACCTGAGTTTTTTTAGGGCTTGGGCAATTATATCTTGTAATCTGGACGGGCTTGGGTAGATTTTTGATGCCCGAATTATAATTCGGGGTCGGGCCTGGGCAGAATCAATGGCCAACCCGAGTAACCCGAACCCGAATTAAATTTAATATATTATATAAATTATATAATATATAAAAAAATAAATTAAAGAGCTATCTCTCAAATTTATGCACCAGATTTGAAATCTATCCTGAATCTATCTCTCTCTTACGCCATGGTCTCATCTGTGCCACTAATTCTCGCTGCCACAGATCAGTGACTGTCGTCTGGTGCTGGGTTTTGATCTGTACGTTTCTCTTCTCTACGGTTCTCTTCTGTGTTGGTTTGTTGTGTTTTTGGATCTGTTCATGTTGGTTGGAAATGAATTTTTTTTTTTTTTTTTTTTCGGGAGCCTACAAAGGTTGTTGATTTGGGTCTGTAGATCTTTGTTTGGATTTTTTGTTTGTGATGATTTTGTTTTCTGTTTTTGGGTTTGCCAAAGATGCTTAAGATCTTACTTTGTGTTCTTAGATTTTATTTTTATTTTTTAATATATGCCCTTCAATTTTTGTGTATTTGTTTATATCTTTGTTGTTTGTGTTTATGCTTATTTTATTTGATGCTACAAACAACATTCTGTTGTCAATCTTTGTCTCTTTCTTTTATAGTTAAGCAGTACTCAAGTTATTTTGTGGAAGCAGATTGCTGGACTTGTGAATTTCAGACAATTCGGTCAATTCGGGCTAACCCGAGTTCAAAATATAAAGCTTGGTCTGGGCTTGGGTAGCAATGCTCAAGTTGATGGTCGGGCTTGGACGGGCTTGGGTACTGCCAAATACAATTCGAGTTGGGTTGGGCTGGGCTTGGGCAAACCCCCAACTCGACCGAACCCGCCCGAGTTGCACCCCTATTTTAAACCCACTTTTTTCTCTTACAAAAAAGTTAAAAAAGTCAAAAAGTTAAAAAATAACTTTTAATCATTTTTCCAAAACACCCCAAAGACGTGAAATGGTACCCGAAGATTGACATTATGATGTTCTTATTTTGTTTATGCAATTCTCGTTACTTTGCCATGAGTAATTTAGTGTATAAATTAAAAGATGTCTATAAAAATGTTATTAGATTTTTTAAAATCTTATAAAATACAAAATTTAGAATACAGTCAATAAGAAATGTAATAGATATAGCAACCCCTACGAAAAATTATTAGGTATTTTTAGAATATTATGTGTCCACATTCTTTTACCAATCATCATTTATTATGTTTTTAATGTTCGTCAATTATCAAATACAAAATTATAATACACCATCTTCTTTCCCAATTATAATATTATAAAAGATCACAATTTTTAAAATCTTATAAAGGACAAAATCTATAATACAATCAATGCAAATTGCAATAGTTTGGGGGGGGGGGGGGAGTAATGGCATTACTTGGTTGTGGTTGTGTTTTTTCAAAAAGAAGAGTGATGGAGACTCCCTCCAATCACTACCCCCACCACCCCCACACATATGTGGCAGGTGGTGATTGGAGGACAAGGGAAACAAAAAAAAGGAAAAAGAAAATCCAACCAATGAGAGAAAGAGGGGGTCAAAGGGGGTGGGAAAAAAAGGGAGTCTTACATATTTTTGTTTCAAAAATACTTTTCAAAAAATTTTACTTTTTTATTTTTCATATTTTTTTGTTTTTACTGAATTTTTTAAATATTTTAAGCAAATTTTTTTATTTTTTAGACATACCTAACATAAATATACTTAAAAAGTAAAAAATTTGTGAAAAAACCTTTTAAAAATTCATTAAATACCAAAAATATAAAAAAAATACGAGAATTCAGTACATTTTTTATATTTTTATGTATTTATTAAAATTTTAAAATATTTTTTTACAATTTTTTTATTTTTTAGATACATCTAAGTAAAGTGCATAAAAAAAAATAAAATGTTTAAAATTTTAAAAATATTCACTAAAAACAAAAAAATATAAAAATTAAAAAAATAAATTTTTTAAAAATTTAATTCAAAAAAATCAAGCTAAACACACTGAATAAATGTAGCACCCCCTCCCACTACTAAATTTTTTATTTTTTATTTTTTGTACTCAATTATGAGAAAGTATACTTTTTTATGCATGAGGTGAAGCACAAATTTTTATAAAAGCATACTTTTGTTGAAAATTTGATCAAATGGTTTAAATATTTTGATGTGATCATGTGCCTGTTTAGTGGCACAAAGTCATGTAGTCAATTTGTTGTTTTATTTTAATACACTTTTAATTATTAAATTATATATTAAAAAAAATTTAAAACATAAAATAAAATGCATTAAAAACAAATAAAGAAAGAAAAAGAAAAATGAGGCCAAGTCCGTGTTGTGTGTCCAAAAAGTTAAAAAATTATTTAAAAAAATAAAAAGTTATCACTATTTATCAAAAGTTAAAAAGTATGACTACACAACTTTTAATTCTAATTTTCTCCTACACATTAATTTATATAATTTTTTAATATACATTTTTTTATATAAATTTAAAAAATTAATCCAAACAATTATAATTTTTTTCTTTAATTTTTTAATTTAAAAAATTAAAAAATATACTTATTTAAGACATTTCAAACCATTCCCAAAATTCAGTGGCTCTGCGAAAGCGAACCCCAAATAAGGCGGGGGGGGGGGGGGGGGTATCAAGTGGAACAGCGCCACGCGACACCCGATGGGTCATTTTCTCTGTTGGCTCAAAAAGCAGACTGTCCCTCACTGGACCCTCTCCCCAACCAAACCCCTCCACGTCACTTTGAAAGTCCTACCTGTAAAGCCCACATAGAGAATCTCTCTCTCTTTCTCTCTCTCTCTGTCCCACTCACCCACCCAACCCACGGAAAGCAAAGGTATACACAGTACACCCAACTCTCCCTCTCTCTCACACACACTACTACCTTTTCTCTCTCTCTCTCTCTTCTCTCTCTCTCTCATGGCCAGTCGGCCGAATCCAAACTAGCCCTTGAGTTGTCGGCGACGGCTAGTCACCGGAATCTGACCTACTTGGGGTTTCGAAAGTTGGAAACCCTAGGTCAGCTCATAAATTTTTTTTTTGATTTCTTGGTTGTTGTATATACTTTGGCAGGCTAGATTCCTTCCAAAAACATATACTGTATTTGTATTGGATTGGAGATCTCAAGTTGAGGGCTTCAGATCGTGAGAATGTATGTGGTTCCTCCTCCGAAGCGCTCAGATCCGCTATCCGGATCCACTAGTGTCTCCGATGATTTGCGAATTTACCAGGCATGGAAAGGCAGCAATGTAAGTTTCTCTCTATTTTCCAGGGTTTCCTTTCATTCCCCACTTTTCACTTACCGTTTTATCTGTTCACTAGCTTAAAGTCCACTTCTTTTTTCTTTTTTTTTTAGTTAGCTGCTTTTGCTGTGTTAGTGTTTTGTACTCAAATCACAAATCTTGTCAAGTAAAATCTCTCTCTCTCTCTCTCTCTCTCTCTCTGGTGACAAAATTCTGATGTAACCAAAAGTTGATCGTAGATTTTGAAGAATGGGGACTTTGGGGGGTTATAACTATATATATATATATATATTTGTGATTACATATGCAATTATTAGTTTTGCATCAGTATTTGAACGAGGATTTTGCAGCTCGGCTCTGATTGATTTTGTTAAATGTATATATTTTTTGTTAAAACTGGACTGAAAGCTTGTACTTTTATTGTGTTGTGTTCTGTTTTGCTACTTTTGTTTGTTTCTTGGACTGAGATAAAACTAATTCTTGGATAAAGCTGTTATCCAGTGCTGAATGCTTATACACTTCATTAATGAAGCAAGCTGGGAAACTATTAAAATGGGTTTCCTGAGACTACACAAACAATTTGGTAGCATATTTTACAGAGAGCTTGTAGCATGTTTTTTTTTTTTTTTTTTCCCCTTTTTGAATACCTTATTGGTTTCATCAGGATATTATTAATTGTCTTGTTACTTGTGTGATTGCAGATATTCTTTCTTCAGGGACGGTTTATATTTGGACCGGATGTAAGGTCGCTGTTGCTGACCATATTCCTCATTGTTGCTCCTGTCACAATTTTCTGTGTGTTTGTTGCTAGAAAATTGATGGATGATCTCTCTAACCATTTAGGAATATCAATTATGGTTGTGGCTGTTGTCTTCACCTTTTATGTGAGTTCCTCTCTAGTGTTTCCCACTCTCTCAATCACCCACATGCATGCAAGTATGTCTGCACAAAGTTCTTAAAGAATTAATTGCCACATCTTACATTTATGATTTCTCTTGTATATTCTTTTTGTTGTCAAATATCCTGTCAAATAGCAATTTACTGTCGATGCTTGGTACTTACAAGGCAGAACCAATCTTGACTGCTAAAAATTATGTTTCTCGTTGCTTATTTATTTGTTGTGGATACACAAAAAATTCATTGTTCTTTTGTGTCATATTATGGAATTTTCTCCACCTAATATGGATAAGTAAGAATAGAGAGAAAAGAGTTAACTGCATATTTCTTATAGTTATTTGTGGTGATGGAAAGATGGCTACTAAACCTAATGTGTGTTGGCAAAAGGTTTTCAAATTAGTGATTATAACTTATAAGGGTGGCAAAAAATCAGTTCAAAGTGGAGAAACTTATTTTCCCAATGCGTATAGCATGTCTAGTTCCATCCCAACCACATCTAATAGTCACTAAGCCAATTCTCTATAGTTGGAAGATGTTTAGCATTATTATTTCTGTCAAGGGACATTTTTTGTATTGGTACTATTTAGATTTACTCATGTCTGAACCTGACTTCAATCTTTAAGTTTATAGATTGTAATATATGGGGCATACTCATAGAGTTAAGTGATTACAATACGATATGTGGAGGGTTATAATGCTTGTGAATTTTTGAATGGGCGTACTGTCAAATAAAGCATACTTGACTAGAGTATTTTGTCCCCTCTAAAATAAAGCATCAATATTGAAAGCTAGTAGAATAGGGGACATAGATGGCAAGATGCATGCAACTTTTTGGTCCCTTAAATCTGTTTGTCTACATTCCCTTTTCTTCAAGGTCCTATACTCCTATTTTTGGCATAGAGCGTAGTTATAATGTTTTTCTCCTCCATTCAAATTTAAATAAATGCATTTTAGCTGGCTGCTTAGTCTTAACAGATAAAGCAAGATTCCTTTTTCCAAAAATTGTCATACTGGATGTGCTTATTAGTATTTTAAACTATCAACAGTTTTGTTCTTCTGTCTGGAAGTGGATTTGTAAGTCTCTCTCTCACATAAAATATCCCATTCTATCATGGTTGTCCAACTTTTGTAAAAATTCTGCCTTTGGGAAGGAGAGCTGCGTTTATTGATAGGCTGTCAGTGAATTTATAATAGGCTGGCTTTAATTTTATTATGCAGTCTCCTGTTAACCACAGTTAACAGTTGAGAGATATAGAAGGAACAGGTTGAGTTTACTTGACGCATTGTGTACCTGACCTATGTGCTAGCATGGAGGGACAGGCAGCACATATTTGGTGGTTTTGATTGATTCAACTGTCAAAGTTCAGGCCAATCCATGTTTTAGAGCCACTAATTGAGCGTTTCTATGGATATATTACAGCAGATCTCCAATTTGCACCATTTCATTGGCATTGTAGTATGGACAGAAACCCCAAATCAAGAGCCAATATGCATTGGTTGGCTTGGTTTTTGGATCTCTGGATGGCCAATGTGAGAATTTCCATTGACATAGTAGAAAAAGTATAGAAGGCTACCACATCATTTTGGTCATCAGACTTGTCACTATTAACCAGCTTACGTAGGTGTCCAGTATTAATAAGTTTTGAAACAACCCTTGGAACTTTAAAAGGAAAGGAAATTGTGACTTGAACTCTAACCTGGTAAATGTATTGGGCTTTTCAGGTTTTAGTTCTTCTATTGCTAACATCTGGAAGAGATCCTGGCATCATTCCTCGTAATGCTCACCCTCCAGAACCAGAAGGCTATGATGGGAGTGCAGATGGTGGTGGCCAAACCCCACAGCTGCGACTGCCTCGCATTAAGGAAGTAGAGGTGAATGGAATTATGGTGAAGATTAAGTATTGTGATACCTGCATGCTATATAGACCTCCACGCTGCTCCCACTGTTCAATCTGCAACAATTGTGTCGAACGATTTGACCACCACTGCCCTTGGGTTGGTCAGTGTATTGGGCTGGTAAGAAACACATTCTTGTAAAATTATTCAGTATGTATTGGTAGTTGATGGTCATACAGTTGTGCTCTTTCTGTCATGTTAGAATGATGCTGTTCAAAATAATAGATGTGGAAGTTTTTGTTATGATTTCATGTTTTTCCCACTTTTTGTCCTCATCTATGATTGCAGTAATCCTTTAACTTTCTGATTGCATAGACATTTAATTAACCCAAACCATTGACCCTTATTGGTGCAGCGGAATTATCGATTCTTCTTCATGTTTGTCTTCTCGACAACTATTCTTTGTATATATGTTTTTAGCTTTTGCTGGGTTTACATTAAGAAGATTATGGATTCAGAGGAGACAACAATATGGAAAGCAATGATCAAGTCCCCTGCCTCCATTGTGCTAATAGTTTACACCTTTATATCAGTGTGGTTTGTTGGTGGCCTTACTGCTTTCCATTTATATCTTATCAGTACAAATCAGGTAAATAACGAATTTTTACCCCTCGGCTTTACATTAAATCTTCTTTTCTAAATAACAAGAAATATCTTTGTGCCTTGTTTTTGCAGACTACTTATGAGAATTTCAGATATCGTTACGATCGGCGAGCCAACCCCTATAATAAAGGAGTGATGGAGAACTTCAAGGAGATATTCTGCAGCAGCATCTCTCCATCCAAGAACAGTTTCAGGGCAAAGGTACAAAGGGAACCAGCGTTACCGGCTCGATCGGTGGGTGGCGGTTTTGTTAGTCCAAACATGGGGAAAGCCGTGGACGACATAGAAATGGGGAGGAAAGCGGTTTGGGGAGATGGAGGGGCTGGGTTAGATCGTTGTGAAGAGCAACTTAGCAGCAATGATGGCTTGAATATTATTAAGGATGGTGGGGTAGGTGAAATGTCTCCAGATATAAGGACTACTGTTGATGAGGGGGATCGTGCTGGAATACATCCAAGGCGGTCGAGTTGGGGCAGGAAAAGTGGAAGCTGGGAAATGTCACCTGAAGTTCTTGCTTTGGCGTCTAGAGTTGGGGAACAAAACCGTACAGTTGGAGGCAGTAGTAGCGGCTTGACAACTTCGAGACTGGCGGAACCAAAGATGTGATAAATGGATAGAGGAAGTGGAGAGAGTAGTTGAATGGTAAGTCTGAAGCAGGTTGTTTGAGGTCTGATGCTTGGTGGTTCAAATTCCACATTATTTTTCTGCATTATGCGGGGACTTGCTTTGACAGGGTTGGGTCTTTAGAAGAGTTGGTTTGGTAATTTCTGCGCTTAGGAAGGAAGTGGTGTGGGTTTTCTGTAAGAGTTGCTTTCTACTTTCTTTGTTTTGTATTTGTATTTGTGGAATTAGTGTCTAGTTGTGATCTCTCTCTCCTCTCTCTCTCCGCTAATCAATTGACTTGGTCAGTATGCTCTTTATTAGTTTGCCCATGGTGTACATTGGTTCTCATGTGTTAGTACATAAGCTTATGTGTTGGTTCTCAATATGCTCAAACCAAGCCACCTTCTGGAGTGAGATGGATTGCCAGCTTGAATTGTGTTCGGTGATGCACCATTCGAGTATGTTGGTGCAATATTCAGGAGTCGTCCACAATGATGTGTAAGCTTTTTTCCTTTGCGTTGGTATGTAGGACTGTTCTTAGGCTTAAAATTTTTTTTCTTGTTTTTTTGTAGCGTGTGTGACATGTGTTTCCCATTTTAGTCAGAATGATTTTTGGGAGGAGGAAGTTGCTGTATTGTGGACATTGGCTTAAAAAATCGTTTATTAAAAAGTTGTGGCTAAAATAGTGATGCCTTTGGCAACCAACTAAAACAGAGTTTTTATGAGAAAAAAATGTTTGTATTTTGTGGAGTTCTTGGTCTTTGTTCACTAGGAAAGTTCTTGTTAGGAGTTTTGTCTGATTAAAAAAAAAAAGGCTTAAAAACCTGTCTCAAACAAGTTTCTTGTTTTCCTATTATTTCTTTAGTGCCTGTTTTGCAATTATTTGTTTGGATGTTTTTACTTTTAAAAATAGAGTGCTCCTATTAACACTTGTCTTTCTTCTTTGGACCTCCATCTCTTTTATTTTTTTTTTAATTCTAATTGTCTAAACATGAAATTTCATTTTTATCTTCATCCCTAATCTTATGACTCTAATTTTTCATACCCTAATCCTAGCCATTCCCATCACCTTCGGCTGTTGCCGTTGCCCACCCTTCTTGTCAGTGGTTATCACTGTCGTGACCACCACTCCTTTCATCATAACTAGCCACCACCTCCATCGAGAATCACCCTCAGCCTTTCTTCCACTATTGCAGCCCATCTTCTAACCCTACATTGCCACTGTAAATCTATCTGTCACTGTAACCTATCTCCACCACCTCTGCTGACAAATAGTCCTTATTTTTCTTTTTCTTGCTGCAAAACCCTAGCCCAACCGTTGCGTCACCATCATTTTCGTCATGTCACCATCTTCTCCATTTCTCTCTTTCTCGCTTGATCTCATCTTCGTCGCCATGGTTTCCTCCATCTCTCTCTCGCTTAATCTCTCTATCGCGATGGCTAGGGTTTGGCAAAGAGTTACGAAAAGAAGAAGGTGGTGGTGGGTGGTGATGGCAGCGACACAGTGGTGGAAAAGAGGAAGAAGAAAAAGAAGAAAAGGGGGAGGGCTCAATGGTAGAAGAAGAAGAATGGTCAGACGTGGTGCTGGAGGTGGTGGTCAAGAGTAGGTGCAAGGGTTTGGGTTTGGGTCTGGGTCTGGGGTTAGGGGTATAGTTGGTATTAAAGTGGGAGTTCAAAGAGAAAAATGAGGGGATTCATTTTGCTAGTAGGGGGTTCAAAAAATGAGAGGGCCAAAATAAAGAAATAGGTACTAATAGTAATTCTCTTAAAAAAAATGGTTCAAATTTGTAAAGAAAAAAAAAATACTAAAGACAAAAATTTATGTTGATATTTTAATGTAATAAAATTGACCTATTTTCTTTGAATTCCCCCCTCCCCAGTTTTTATCATTTTTTTAAGAAATTTAAAATATTTTCTAGTATAAAAGCACTAAAAAAAGGTAGGAATTTTTTTAAAAAAAATTCATTGGCGACCAATAAAATCCCTCGGAAAAAAAAAAAAAATCTTAACAAATTTCAAATAGAAAATGATTTACAAATACAAAATTCAGAATGTTGTCACAGTGCTATTTTATTTTATTTTTTAAATAAAAGACTACAAAAAAAGAAAAAAAGAAAAAAAAGAAAGAAATGGAAGTACCATCATTTGTACGAGTTCTTTTTACTGATTCTGAAATGGGAGGCCAGTGTGCAATGGTGATAAAAGTAAAATAGTCCATGCCCAAAGCACATTATTTTAGCCTCTGTTAAACTAAAAAAGTTCCATATCAATTTTTTTCACTTCAGCCGAAGTCACCTCTCGTATATCTATTCTTCTCTCTCTCCCTCTCTCTATTCTTTACAGAAAGTATACCATAATGCTTTTGTTATGAGGGACCAGACTTTCATGCCAACGTAGGAGAGAGAAATCAAGCGAAGTAGGTGGGTTCTTCGATTCTTTCTTCAGTTTCATGTAGATGATTTCATTGTCTTCAATCTTTTCTCATGTCTGATATACTCCTGAGTTAGTTTTGGCCTTTTCGGCTGATGTGTTTTTTTTTTTTTTTTTCTTTTCTTTTCTTTTTCTTCTCTCTATATAAAGTCAGCATGCATACTGTTCCTTTAGCTCTTTTGAATTTGCAGTTGATGGCATGAAATGGGTTGACTTGATAGTTTAGGTTTTGGTAGCTTGTTCTTCTTCATGACAGAAAATGTACAAAAATCAGCTGCAAGAACTTGCTCAGAGGAGTTGTTTCAACCTCCCTTCGTATGCCTGCGTCAGAGAAGGGCTTGATCATGCTCCTAGATTCAAAGCTTCTGTCAACTTCAATGGCGAAATCTTCCAATGCCCCACTTACTACACCACGTTAAGGCAGGCCGAGCACGCAGCTGCCGAAGTTGCTCTCTGTGTCCTCTCCACTAGAGGCCCTTCAAGGTCTCTCACTACAAGAGTTCTTGTAAGTAACACCCCAACAAACATTACCCACTTTAATTTCATTACCAGTAGTTTAATAATGCTCTGTTCAAATCTTGAATTTGTAGACATTTTTTTATTTATATACATTTAAGAATACCCATTATAACTTTTTAAGAGTTTGTTTTGGAATTTGTGTTGGTTATTATGAACACAAAGGATGAGACTGGGGTGTACAAGAACCTTCTTCAAGAAACTGCTCACAGAGGGGGTCTGAAGCTCCCTGTCTACACCACTGTAAGATCAGGTCCTGGCCATGCCCCTGTTTTCACTTCTACTGTGGAAATTGCTGGTTTGAATTACACTGGCGACTCGGCCAAGACAAAGAAACAAGCTGAGAAGAATGCTGCAATAGTTGCCTGGGCTGCTCTGAAAAAATGTATACTCTCTTTTTAATGTGTATTTCTTTTTTCTTTTTCTTTTTTTTAAAGATTTTTTACTGTAATTTGGTATTTGGGTTTTTATCATGAATTCACTTCCTTGCAGTGCCAAACTTTGGTTCATTAAGCAATTGTCAAGATGGAAGCAAACAAGTTATGTGGGATCAGAACCAAACAAGAAGAAGAATGGTGAGGGGTCATAGTCATAGAGACAATGGTTCCAATTATTCTTTACAGTATCAACAATGGAGATCCTTGGATCTACTATTGGATTCCGCCTCAGAAATTCTAACACAAAAACAGAGCATCTTGGCCTCTCTTCTCTCTCCATCCCTTCCCAAAACAACTTCAAAACTCCTACCATCTGCCTCATCTGGAGATGTTCCTCGCCTCTCTTCTACAACTAGGCCTAACCCAATTCAAGTTCAAATCCAAGAGGTTTCCCCACAGTTTGAAGAGAATAAGAGGGATGCGAAAGAATGGATTAGCAGGAAGTTAGATGTCATCGAGAGTTCCCTTGCAGATTCAAGTTACAGTCCAATTCCATTGAAGCTTAGCAGTCCTGTGAGTTCAATGTTTGACCACAACACCCAAAATGATCAAACCCATATCAGAAACAGACTTTTTGGATCTGCAACTCCATCTCCAAGAGCTTTCTCACCCATCAAAACTTCTTCTTCAATGTGTAGCCACATGCGAAGGACTATCTACAATGGTGGATGCAACCCACAGAAGATTGCTCCGGCGGTTCAAATCAGGTCGGTGATCCCAGTATGTGCAGCGCCACCACTACCAGTGAGACCCACGCCACCAAACCCACCATCAGTGAAACAAGTTGCTTCATCATCGGCTACTTCAATGTCCAAAAATGTAGGAGCAGTGGTTTCATCAGCCAACCCAATGTTCAACAACAATCCAGAGTCATACTCAACCCAATTCAGCTCTATGTTCAACAAGAAGTTACGGTTATGAAGAAAAACGAATTTAAATTTTATTACTAGCATCTTGTTAAAGTACCCCTTCAATTTCTGTTGTTAGTTAGTCAGAGTGTTATTAGCCTTGAGAAAATGAACCTCTGTCATGGGTCTTGGCCCTCTTGGGTAGTTGATCTACTACTCTCTAGTCTCTATGGTGAAATTTTGCAATAGTAGATAGTAAAGCTTTTTTTATTTTATTTTTTGTGACATGTATTTTCATAAATTTTCATTTTAATTTTTTTTAATAATTAGTAAGAGAAAAATAAGAAATTGGAAGCTACATAACTCAAAAACAGACATAAGAAAATGCATCATCTGCTAGCCCAACCAACCTTACATAGATATAATTACTGGAGAGAGAGAGAGAGAGAGAGAGAGAGAGAGAGAGGCATTAATGGAGATATGAAGAGTTGGTTGGTGTGTTTTGCAGAGAGAGGAAATGAAGGAAGGAGAGGAGGGGAGGGGCAAAGGCAAAGGGAAGCAGACAATTGCAGCGATAAACGCAACGCCATTAAAGTCATTGTCAGAAACAATTAATTGGTCCTGTCTTCACCATTAATGATCCCCCACCCCACCCCCACTCTCATCCATTCTCATTGCGAGAAACAGAGAAAAATAGGAGAGGAGTGGACTTGTTTTCTTGGTATTTTGATTCTTCCCACTTTGAAATTCAATTATTTATCAGCAATGTGGGGTATCATGAAAAGTTTTTCATGAAAATATCATAAAATATTTGTGACCTTTGAATTAAAATAAAACATCAAAACATACTAATTAAGATAATTTAAAAATCAAAAATTTTTCATAATTATTTTTATAATAAAAATTTAATGATTTCTAACATTTTTCAGTATCTATTATTAGTTTTAGTCCAACATCAACTGTGAATGTGTGTGTGTGTGTGTGTGATGCGATGCGAATGGTACACTCCATAAACTGCTCCTCGTGATGACAAGTTGCTCCCAATATTCAATTCAAAATGCTTTAACAATGCCATTGTAGCCTTACAACCATTTATCTTATGCATGCGTTGACTGACAATATTATTTGATGTGAGGCTACTAATTGGGAATGAAATTGAGATGACAATTAAATATGAAAAATGCTTTTGGATCTTTAATTTTTAAACTTTAAAAGTAGCTCTAATGAGTCGGCAGTAGATTCAATATTTTGGTCTTGGTTTGTTTTTATTTTATTTTTTTTATTTATTGCCATGTTATTAGTGCTCCATTAGAGCACCAAAATTAGTGATATGAATCATTGCTGATTAAATATTGTGTCCTGTTCAATTTTGATTTTAACATATTATTTTGGCAAGTCGAAATGCTCTATAATATGAGTGTGGTTTCCTTACAAGTATATCATTTTTTTTTTGGTAAATTACAAATATATCTTTTGAAATTTACTTAAAATACGAATTGTCCTTGTAATTTGAAAAATTACAAATATCTCCCTGTTAGAATAGAGTAGAATGTAATTTCTAAAACTATAAGAGGTAATTTGAAATTTAAGTAAATATCAGAAGGTGTGTTTACAATTTACCTTTTTTTACAAACTCAATTGGTTTGTAATCATATTTTTGAAACTAATTTGGTAAAATATTGTAAAAACAATTTAAAATCATGTTTTCAAAATCAAGTTTTAGACACGTGCCAACTAAGTCATCGTATTTTTTATTACCTAAACACAATAGTGATGGATCCACACCCATATCATTGAGTATAACAAGAAAATTACAATAGTTTAATTGATGTCCCCAAAAAAAAATTAAAAAATTGATGTCCATAGCCAACCTCTTTGGAAAAATGTGACTTCCCCAAATAAAATTTTGAAGACACTGAAGCCTAAATTTTAGAGACCAACAACAATACTTACCCCCAACTTAAAAAATAATAACGAAGACAAATCACTACCCGCAATCCAAACAGACCCGTTTAGCCCAACTACCCCGACTCTGAGGGAGTTGGGACTACGGGCTTGTATATATCCTTTTTAGTTAGGCCATTTGGTTGGAAAAACCCAAAATTGTAGCATCGCTTCCTATTCGATTGTCTTTTAATTTGTGGATTAAAATGAGGCATGCACCAATAAATCTCAAAATTATATCTTGTAACCCATTTGGTCCTATTAATTTTCTTATGAACCGTTAGGTCCTCTTTCAATGTCAATGACCATATTAATCGCGTTACATCGCGTGTGGGAAGTTATAGTCAGGACAAATCTGGGATTTCACACTGTGTAATTTACGCTTGTACCCAAAGCTTGAAATGGAAAAACCAGGGATTACAGATCAACATCAGGTCATGATCAATATTATCAACATAATATATGTATTTCCATGATCAACATTATACATGTATTTCCAAGATCACCATCATCAAAATCAGGCCATGATGAACATCATCAACATTATTTTCATGATCAACATCAGCAACATTATTTCCATGATCAACATCACTGAATCAACACCATGATCAACATCAGCGACATCAGACATCATCAACATCAGGGCCATGATCAACATCATCAACATCAGCGATATGAACGTTATGCTCAACATCGTCAACATCAACGCAGATCCACACTGATCCATCAACAACATCAGTGGTAGACATCATCAACATGGTGGATGGGTGATCTCGATGGCGGATGAGTCTTCTCTGACATCTTCATCAACATCATCAGTGGTAGACATCATCAACAATGGCGGATGGGTCTTCTCCGACGTCTTCTTCGCCGCCTCTGTTTATATCAGATCAGTGCCGCATCTATCTCAGATCTGTCGGATCTCCGATGATCTCGATCGGGTTTTCAGAAAACATAGATGCAACTGGCGTTGATGTCAAAATCCGACGAACTCTTTGAGTTTCGGCTGTCGGGATCTGACTTTGACAATGGAAACTGCATCGCCGACGGAGAGAGAACATGAGGAGGAGGAGAGAACCTGAAGAAGGAGAAGACACAATGAAATAATGTTAATCAATAATAATAAAATAATGTTAACCAATGAAATAATGTTAAACAATCATGAAAAGGGTATTGGTGTAAAAACAGATGTAATCAAATCACATCTCAAAAATCAGGTAATAAATTAGGATTAAATGGTGTACAGGAAAATTCAAAGGACTAAATGGTTTAACTTTTATCAGAATAGGATTTATGGGTAATTTTTTCTTAAATTTGGGCTGGTTTGGGATTCTTAAAAAAATTTAAAAAGTTAAAAAATTATTCAAAAAATTAAAAATTTATTATTATTTATAAAAAAAAATATAAAAAAAATTAATTTTATATAAAATTATTACAAACTGAATTGACATGCCACATGCATGAGCTGACTTTTTGAAAAAAATTGCACAGGCGGGGTGTACAAATAACACGGTGTTGTTCGGTCTGTGGGGATCCATCACGGATCCCGTTTTAGTAATCTGAACCGTCAATGTGTACAACTCGTCGAGTACTATATGCCTATATAAAATCACATTGATCGGATATCGTTAACTACATGATTAAATCAGTTTTGTATAAAAAATGGATGGTGTTATAGTTAACGGTTGAAAAAAATTAATCCGATCAGATAGCTATTGATATCCGATTAATGTGATTTTTGCAAACATATAGTACTCGACGAATTCTACACATTGAACTGTTCCGATTAACAAAACGGGACCCGTGGTGGGCTCTTACGGGTAGAAAGCACTATCCAATTCAATGTCCGAAAAGGAGGGAATCATCTCTTAGCCAATACATTGCACGCTGTTCCTTACTTCATCCCACCATACAGCCAATTTTATTCCAATCTTCCCCTATACACTAATTTATACAATTTTTTAATATACATTTTTTCGTAAAAAGTCAAAAAATTATCCCAAATAATCATATTTTTTTTTTCTCAATTTTTTGGTCTAAAAATTCAAAAAATACACTTATTTAGGACACCCCAAACAACTCCCAAGGGATAAAATATTCTGACATTGGTAAGTATTAATTTTTGAATAATATTATATGTATCAATTAATATATAAATTAGTACATTAATAAATGATATGACATTATTTTAAAAATTTTAAATATTTATAATTTGTATAATAGATGGTATCATAATTTTAAAATAATATTTTTCATATATATATATAGTCCTAAATGCCCATTGTAAGGTTTCTCTTTCACGTCGGAAGGCTAGCTTCCTCTTGCTGGGTGAGCATAATTAAGCTCTCTTTTGACAATTGTATTTTTTTAATTAAAAAGTCAAAAAATTATTTAAAAAGTTAAAAAATTAATAATATAGTGATCCCGGGTTTTACCCCTTGTTGTACAGTGATCCGGACTTGTATCCGTGGATGTTAGCAGTTGTTTAAATCTTGTGTACGTCCTTTCATACTTTGTATTTGAGTTATAGGATGTGTTGGGCAGGTTTATACAGGTTGGTTGTGTTTGGGAGCAAATGGTTGCTGTCCAGAATTTTGGTTCTTTGCTCCAGTGAGAAGTTTGTCGCTCGAGTGAGCTCTTTGTTTTGGATCCTTCGCTCGAGCCAGGGTTTGGTCGCTCGAGCGAGAGTTGAGTTTTGTGTTTGGTGGATCGAGCGGAAAATCTTGCGCTCGAGCATGCGTCTGCGTCTCATTTTGACCTGAGAGCTGTGTTTCTTGGCTCGAGCGAGCTTTCCTTCGCTCGAGCGAGCGAGGTGTATGTTTTGAGTTTCCTCGCTCGAGCGAGCATTCTGTCGCTCGAGCGTGCTTCTAGGTTGCAGACCTGATGCTTCGAGTTGTTAGCTCGAGCGAGACTTTCTTCACTCGAGCGAGTATTCTTTGTGTCTGGTCGCTCGAGCGACCAATCCTTTGCTCGAGCGAGCCTGTTATATATCAGATCACAGCAGCGAATTGAACATCACTTTTTCATCTCTCTTTTTTTATTAAGCCCTAGATCCGACTCTCTCTCTCTATATACTTGTCTTCTCTCTAAGGTTTGATCTATCTATAGTGAGTTTCTACTCTTAGTCCTTTATTAAAAAGATAGAGTGGGTTGAGAGCTTCGTTTCAATCTAAAAAGCTTGAGATTTAAAGCACGTTGGTTTTTGGTCTTCATCTCCGTTTGAGCTCAAACTTCGAGGTAGGGATATCCTACTTCTCTTTATGAGCTTTGTCTTTGAATTTTGGTATTTTGATAGGTTGGAGGTTGTTGTGTAATTATGAGAAAGTTTGTGTCTTTTGTGTAATTTTACAAAAGTTGGGGTTTTGTTTATTTAAACTTATATGCATGTTTAGCATAGAGAAATGAGATCAATATTGGATTATTAGTGAAAATGGAACCTTAGGGTTGTGATGTTAATTATGGGAAATGCCCTAATTACATTGATAAATTAATTGGTATAATTAATTTGAAGAAAAGAGGAATTGAATTGAGAATGTTGGAATTGGATGTGTATGGTATTAAAGGGTGTAGTTAGATTCATTCATCGCTTACCTGGTTGAAATGTTGATTATATATCCATTTGGTGCATTTATTTTCGGTATAAAAATAACTGCTTTGGGCTATCGGTGGAGGATAGTCTTGATTGTTGTAGACAATGCATGATGATTAGGCAAACTGAAACTAATCAATTGAGTATGCTATTGAATATAGCGATAGGAATAATACATTAACTTTATGTATTGATTGATTGTATATGATCTATGTTTATATACATATGTTGTGTGGGAGGAGATAATGGATGTACTTCACGGTTTAGAGGAAGATAGGGAATAGACCTCTAAACCAGATTTTGTGTGACATTGATACAACACTACAATGTGTATCAAGTGTTGATTATGGAAGTGTTGAATTGATTTGATATAGCACTAAAATGTATATCTTTATCAATTGTGAAGTATAGAGATGTTTCTATGTTATGTTGATACAACACCAAAATGTGTATCGTTAGTGAAGTATGGAAGTGGTTTAGGTATTAGTGGTACAGCACCAAAATGTGTATCCATCATGAATTTCAAAAGTGTTTTAAAAATGAGTCACAAACTCATTAAATTATTTGGCTAAGTGTTGAGCTTTGTTTTCAAACTCAAAGTTGAAAAGAAACGGAAAATGAAATGGAACATGGACTTTAAGGTCATGAAACTAAATGTGTTTTGAAAGAATGTAATGGTGTAGACCATTTATCAATTGCTAATCTTTTAGTCATTGTTCATAGCTGGTTTAATTTATTTCTACTGGGCTGTGGCTCACCCTATATGGGGCATCATTTTTAGGTATAGGTAGCATGCCACCTCCAAGGACATAGCTTGGGAGGCTAGAGGCGGACAGACCTTTTTGTTGTTTTACTTTCTTTCGATGTATTACATGTAGATTCAAGCCAAGGGCTTAATGTGTAATTGAGTTAGCACTCTCTTTTTTGTAACCAAGTGTTAACTTGGAAAGCTGTAAGCCCGTAGGGCATTAGCTTTTGTTGTTAACATGTAATACTTTTGTAATGAATTACTCTGATAAATAGAGGGTTGTTGATTTTTTTATATATCAATGCATGTCAATATTGATGGGTTTATTATTATTATTTTGAGAGCGTTACAACTTGGTATCAAAGCTACCAGGTTCGAATACTTTGGGTACGTGGGAAGTGATTAATATCACAATGGGTTTGTCTCGCTTGTTAGAGACATATGTGTGACATTATGTGTTTATTGATAACATGTTTATGTGACTATGTGGGTATGGGATTTAGTTTCTAGGATGTTGATTGAATCCTCGGGTTTCTGGGAGTCCTATTGGAAAAGCACTTGATTAATGCTGTTTCTAACTGGAACTCTAGCAACGCCTCGGGACTATCATTATCCAGAAATGAAATTCATAAGTGCTTATGTGATTATGTGCTTACATGGAGTGAATTATTGTTGTCCATCGCATTAAAACGCAAGTGTTATAACTTCGGCACATTTGTGAATGTGCTAATGTTCTTCGTTACCTTTATTAGGATGTCAAGACGAGGACGTGGTGGTAGGCGAGGTAGGCCTAAGAGGTAGGAGGTGCCTATATCGGATGATATTCCGGCGCAGCAGGAGGGTGTTGGCCAGGCCAATGTGGCCGAGCCAGTAGATCAACAGGCCATGGGCGCCTTAGCTTGCGAGATGGCAAGAGCATTGAGAGCATCCATGGACATTTTCAGAGCTGAGAATCAAGTCCAGGCCCAGGTTGTTGATGCAGGGCCTTCTTTTCTGAAGAGGGAGTTCTTCCGGTCAAATCCAGATGAGTTTTTGGGGGATCCGAAAGAGCCACTTAAGGCTGATGAGTGGCTGGAGTAGATGAGTAAGACGTTTGAGATGCTTGGTATCGAAGACGGAACTTTGAAAGTGACCTTGGCATCTTTCCAGCTTAAGGGTGATGCGGGTCAGTGGTGGAAGTTCATGAAGGGTCGTATTAGTGGCACTTGGGAGGCTTTTGTGCGTGCTTTCCAGGAGAAGTTCTTATCTCCAACAGTCAGGGAGAAGCTGAGAGACCAGTTCTGCCAGCTTTTGCAGTTGAGTTCTTCAGTGGCCGAGTATGAGGCTGCTTTTACTAGCTTGTCCAGGTTCGTACCTGAACTTGTGGTGTCCGAGGAACGCTGATGTATCGAGTTTGAGAAGAGGTTGAGGCGCGGCCTCAAGATGAGAGTTGGTGGTTCTATGATCCGAGACTATGGGCGCTTGGTTGATGCTGCAGCCCATATGGAGATCATGATGCAAGAGAAAGAGGGACAGAGGGGCTCCAAGAGAAGCCAGGATGGTCATGGTGATGGCAGGAGACAGAGGGGTGCTAATCCTCAGCAGTCTCAGGGTGATGTTGCTAGATCGACCTTTCCAGTGCCGAGTGCAGGCTCGGGAAGAGGCAATCAGGGAGATTTCACCTGTTACAAGTGTGGTCAGCTGAGCCACAAGGCTTCGGTTTGCCCACAGAGGGGAGGAGGTCAGAGAGTTGCTTCATCTTCAACTAGACCGCAGAGCCAGAGTCAGGGTAGGGGCCAGTCCTTGTCTTGTTATCAGTGTGGTCAGCTTGGGCACGTGAAGAGGTTTTGCCCACAGTTGAGTGCCACTTCGGGCGCGTTTGGTTCTAGGCAGACGCAGGGTTTTCAGCCAGCTCAGTTTGTGCAGGCCTTGAGGGCCAATCCGGGAGCTTCGTCGTCCCAGTCTGTGCAGCAGTCTTATGCTCCGAGGGGTGAGCAGGTGGATCAAGGGCCTTCAGGGCGCGTGTATGTTGTTACCACGCAGGACCTGGTACCGGTTCCATCAGTGGTGAGAGGTACCTTTCTGTTTTGTAACTCGGTTGTTAGTGTATTGATTGATACGGGTGCGTCTCATTCCTTTGTATCTGCTACATTTGCATCTGTTTTGGAATTGGAGTTAGCACAATTAGCATCTCCTATATGTGTTGTATCACCTGTTGGAGGTGAATTGATTTTGAAGCACAGATGTAGAGGTTGTGATATAGAGGTCGCCGATCATCGGATTCCGTTCCCTTTTGTAGTTATGCCCATGAAGGGTTTTGATGTTATTTTGGATATGGACTGGTTATCGTCATACCGGGCTGTTATCGATTGCTACCGCCAGAGGGTCACAGTATGTACCTTGAGCAGAGAGTGTTTTCATTTCTGGGGGGATTGGGTTAGTAGTGTGTTGCCACCGGTGTATGATCTGCGAAGGCGGAGTGAGCTTAGTGGTCTTCTTGCTAGCCTTTTGAGTAGTGAGTGTGATGAGACCCAGATTGTATTACCGAGAGTGGTTTGTCAGTATTTGGATGTTTTTCCTGAGGATCTCGTTGGTTTGCCACCTCACCGTGAGATTGAGTTCTCCATTGATTTAGTGCCCAGCACGACGCCGATTTCTATGGCACCTTACCGTTTTGCCCCAGCCGAGTTGAGTGAGTTGAAGATTCAACTCCAGGAGTTGTTGGATAAGGGCTTTGTTCGCCCTAGTGTTTCACCGTGGAGAGCGTCGACCCTTTTTGCTAAAAAGAAAGATGGTGCCTTGAGACTTTGTATCGACTACCGGAAGTTGAATCGGGCTATGGTCAAGAATAACTACCCTATGCCCCGTATAGATGATTTGTTTGACCAGTTGAAGGGTTCCTGTTGTTTCTCTAAGATAGACTTGAGATCGGGTTACCATCAGTTGAGGGTCAGGGAGGAGGATATTCCGAAGACGGCATTCCATACGCGATATGGCCATTATGAGTTTCTAGTGATGCCACTTGGGCTCACCAATGCACCGGCAGTCTTTATGGATTTGATGAACTGGATCTTCTGGGAATTCTTAGATCGCTTTTGTGGTCGTTTTTGTGGACGACATTCTCATCTATTCATCTTCAGAGGAGGAGCACGAGGAACACTTGAGAGTGGTGCTCGAGTTACTTAGAACCCATAGGCTGTATGCCAAGTTTGGGAAGTGTGAGTTCTGGCTAGGAGAAGTCAAGTTCTTAGGCCATGTGGTTTCCGGAGAAGGGGTGTCTATTGATACATCCAAGACTGAGGCAGTGTAAGATTGGACACAGCCTAAGAGTGTATTTGAGATCCGCAGTTTTCTGGGATTAGCTGGGTATGACCGCCGGTTTGTGAAGGATTTCTCCAAGTTAGCTTCGCCGTTGACTAGACTGACTCGGAAGGGAGTCAAATTTGTATGGAGTGAGACTTGTGAAAAGTCGTTCCAAGAGCTGAAAGTTAGATTGACCACCGCTTCGGTCTTGATTATTCCGGAGAAAGGGTTGGGTTATGCAGTCTATTGTGATGCCTCATGAGAGGGTTTGGGTTGTGTGTTGATGCAAGAAGGGAAAGTGGTTGCCTATGGCTCACGTCAGTTGAAAATACACGAGAAGAATTACCCTACACATGACCTAGAGCTAGCAGCAGCGATCTTTACCTTGAAAATCTGGAGGCACTACCTTTATGGTGAGAGATTCGAAGTGTTCTCGAATCATAAGAGTCTGAAATATCTATTTACACAGAAAGACTTGAACTTGAGACAGAGAAGGTGGATGGAGTTTATTGAGGATTACGACTTCGAGTTGCACTATCATCCGGGGAAGGCCAATGTTGTGGCCGATGCTCTTAGCAGGAAATCCATTAGTGATGTAGCTTGTATAGCCATCCGGGAGTGGGAGATGTTAGGTGCGCTTGGCGAGTTTGATCTGCTTCTGGGCGAATCCGTTGAGGCTGAGGCCTTGTTTTCTGTTGTTGCTCAGCCTACACTTGTGACTCAAGTGTTAGAGGCACAGAGAAGTGACCTTGAGGTAGAATCCCTCCGAGAGAAGATCTCCAGTTGGAAGGTTGAGAAGGGTTTGACAGTGTATCTTGACCTGAGTGTGAGATACCGAGACCGTTTGTTTATGCTAGAGTCTCACCGAGAGGAGGTACTCCAAGAATTTCATCATTCACGCCTTGCGGTGCATCTAGGAGGCACTAAGATGTATCGGGATTTGGGTCGCCAGTTTTGGTGGTGGGGTATGAAGAGAGATGTAGCAGTTTTTGTGTCTAAGTGCCTTACTTGTCAGCAAGTGAAGGCCGAACATCAGAGGCCAGCGGGTTTGTTACAACCCTTGCCTATTGCCGAGTGGAAGTGGGAGCATGTCACTATGGACTTCGTTGTAGGTCTTCTAAGGACTCAGCGGGGTAGTGATGCTATTTGGGTGGTTGTAGACCGGTTGACTAAGTCGGCGCACTTCATCCCTATGCGCGTAAGAGATTCGGTAGATCATCTTGCCGACTTGTATATTCGGGACATAGTGAGATTGCACGGGATCCCAGTGACGATTGTCTCAGATAGAGATCCTCGTTTTACTGCCACGTTGTGGCAGAGTTTGCAGAGTGCCTTGGGTACTAAGTTGACCTTTAGTACGGCTTATTATCCTCAGACTAACGGGCAGTCCGAGCGTACTATTCAGATCCTTGAGGATATGCTTCGGGGTTGTGTCCTTGATTTTAGTGGGACGTGGGAGAGGTACTTGCCCTTGGTGGAGTTTGCCTACAACAACAGTTTCCAGCCTAGTATCGGTATGGCACCGTTTGAGGCCTTGTATGGCCGACCGTGTAGGTCTCCAGTTTGTTGGGCCAAGGTGGGTGATGTACCTTTGTTGGGTCTGGAGTTGGTGAGGGAAACGACGGATAAGGTTGAGCTTATCCGTAAGAGGCTTGTTACAGCCCAGAGTCGTCAGAAATCATATGCTGACCGTAGGAGGAGACCTTTGGTGTTCAAGGTAGGTGATCATGTCTTTCTGAAGATATCACCTAGGCGGGGATTGATGAGGTTTGGGAAGAGTGGGAAGTTGTCCCCTCGGTTTATTGGCCCTTTTGAGATTCTTGAGAGGATTGGCAAGGTTGCCTATCGTTTAGCTTTGCCGTCGCAGTTATCCGGAGTTCATGACGTGTTTCATGTGAGTATGCTTCGGAAGTATGAGCTGGATCCATCACATGTATTGGATTGGACTGACTTAGAGGTTGATGAGGATGCCTCGTATAAGGAGAGACCGGTTCGGGTCTTGGATAGGCGGGAGCAAGTCTTGCGAGGCAAGACCATTCCCCTAGTGAAGGTTTTGTGGAAACATCACGGCGTGGAGGAAGCCACTTGGGAACGTGAGTTGGAGGTCCGAGAGAAATATCCGGATCTATTTGTGGATGTTTGAGTATGTATTGTATATTTTGTTGTATTATTGAACCTTAAGAGTATTGAATATATCTTAGGTTGTAAAACATGGTCTATGTTTTGGTTTAATGGAAGTGTTTTGAAACTTGCTTCAAAATGGAAATTTGATATAACATTGCATATGTTGAGTATTGTAGAATTGGAAATGTATCATGAACATTAGTTATGATATAAAATTGTTGAAATTGGGAAGGAAATGCATGTTGAAATGTATATGTTGTGAAATGCCTCTTGACAAGAGATGGAATGACTGGGATGGGTCGAGTTATTGAATGTTGAATGTAACATTGTTTAAAATGGAGAAAAAAATTGTTCTTTTGAAAACTTGCACTTAATTTCAGGGACGAAATTCTTTAAGGGGGGAGGTTATAGCGATTCCAGATTTTACCCCTTGTTGTACAGTGATCTGGACTTGTGTCCGTGGATGTTAGCAGTTGTTTAAATCTTGTATTTGAGTTATAGGATGTGTTGGGCAGGTTTATACAAGTTGGTTGTGTTTGGGAGCAAATGGTTGTTGCCCAGAATTTTGGTCATTCGCTCGAGCGAGTAGTTTGTCGCTCGAGCGAGCTCTTTGTTTTGGATCCTTCGCTCGAGCCAAGGTTTGGTCGCTCGAACGAGAGTTGAGTTTTGTGTCTGGTGGATCGAGCGGGAAGTCTTGCGCTCGAACATGCGTCTGCGTCTCATTTTGACCTGAGAGCTGTGTTTCTTGGCTCGAGCAAGATTTTCTTCGCTCGAGCGAGCGAGGTGTATGTTTTGAGTTTCCTCGCTCAAGCGAGCATTTTGTCGCTCGAGCGTGCTTCTGGGTTGCAGACCTGAAGCTTCGAGTTGTTAGCTCGAGCGAGACTTTCTTCGCTCGAGCGAGTATTCTTTGTGTCTGGTCGCTCGAGCGACCAATCTTTCGTTCGAGCGAGCCTGTTATATATCAGATCGCAGCAGCGAATTGAACATCACTTTTTCATCTCTCTTTTTCTATCAAGTCCTAGATCCGACTCTCTCTCTCTCTATACTTGTCTTCTCTCTAAGGTTTGATCTATCTAGAGTAAGTTTCTAGCCTTAGTCCTTTATTAAAAAGATAGAGTGGGTTGAAAGCTTCGTTTTAATCTGAAAAACTTGGGATTTGGAGCACGTTGGTTTTTGGTCTTCATCTCCGTTTGAGCTCAAACTTTAAGGTAGGGATATCCTACTCCTCTTTATGAGTTTTGTCTTTGAATTTTGGTATTTTGATAGGTTGGAGGTTGTTGTGTAATTATGAGAAAGTTTGTGTCTTTTGTATAATTTTACAAAAGATGGGGTTTTGTTTATTTAAACTTATATGCATGTTTAGCATAGAGAAATGAGATCAATATTGGATTATTAGTAAAAATGGAACCTTAGGGTTGTGATGTTAATTATGGGAAATGCCCTAATTACATTGATAAATTAATTGGTATAATTAATTTGAAGAAAAGAGGAATTAAATTGAGAATGTTGGAATTGGATGTGTATGGGATTAAAGGGTGTAGTTAGATTCATTCATCGCTCACCTAGTTGAAATGTTGATTATATATCCATTTGGTGCATTTATTTTCGGTATAAAAATAACTGCTTTGGGCTATCGGTGGAGGATAGTCTTGATTGCTGTAGACAATGCATGATGATTAGGCAAACTGAAACTAATCAATTGAGTATGCTATTGAATATAGCGGTAGGAATAATACATTAACTTTATGTATTGATTGATTGTATATGATCTATGTTTATATACATATGTTGTGTGGGAGGAGATAATGGATGTACTCTACGGTTTAGGGAAAGATAGGGGATGGACCTCTAAACCGGATTTTGTGTGACATTGATACAATACTACAATGTGTATCAAGTGTTGATTATGGAAGTGTTGAATTGATTTGATATATCACTAAAATGTATATCTTTATCAATTGTGAAGTATAGAGATGTTTCTACGTTATGTTGATACAGCACCAAAATGTGTATCGTTAGTGAAGTATGGAAGTGGTTTAGGTGTTAGTGGTACAGCACCAAAATGTGTATCCATCATGAATTTCGAAAGTGTTTTAAAGATGAATCACAAACTCATTAAATTATTTGGCTAAGTGTTGAGCCTTGTTTTCAAACTCAAAGTTGAAAAGAAACGGAAAATGAAATGGAACATGAACTTTAAGGTCATGAAAGTAAATGTGTTTTGAAAGAATGTAATGGTGTAGACCATCTATCAATTGCTAATCTTTTAGTCATTGTTCATAGCTGGTTTAATGTATTTCTACTGGGCTGTGGCTCACCCTATATGGGGCATCATTTTTAGGTATAGGTAGCATGCCACCTCCAAGGACATAGCTTGGGAGGCTAGAGGCGGATAGACCTTTTTGTTGTTTTACTTTCTTTCGATGTATTACATGTAGATTCAAGCCAAGGGCTTAATGTGTAATTGAGTTAGCACTCTCCTTTTTGTAACCAAGTGTTAACTTGGAAAGCGGTAAACCTTAGGATATTTGCTTTTGTTGTTAACATGTAATACTTTTGTAATGAATTACTTTGATGAATAGAGGGTTGTTGATTTTTTTATATATCAATGCATGTCAATATTGATGGGTTTATTGTTATTATTTTGAGGGCGTTACAAATAAATTATATAAAAAAGTCAAAAAAAATTTTAAAAAATTTGTTACACGTTTTTTTTTTGTAAAAATTTAAAAAATTATCCCAAATATATTAATTTCTTATTTCATATTTTAACTAAAAAATTAAAAATTTATTAAAATAACATATTGAAGCTTTCCTATGATGACTTTCTTAATCTTAAACACCATACCTAGAATATGGTGTATGAAAATTCATAACTTACAATTAAGGACCAAATACATAATAGGATAAATTAGCATAAATCACACTGACGCTTTCCGACATTTAATCTGATTATATCTCATTCTTTGATATTTTAGGAATTATATTCTCATCCCTATAATAAATAGTTTCATTTTACAAACTTTATATTTATATAATATGTAACAACTCCTAATAAAAAAATAGATTAAATTATATTGGAAAAAAAAACAAATGAAAAAAAGAAAATCAAAAGAAGTAAAGTAAGAAAAGAAATAGTGTATGAGTTCAATATTCATTCCATCTAAATAATTACAAGGGGAATTTTTTTTAGGGTCCTTGATATTAAGACTTTATAGTATAAAGGACATCTAATATTTTCATAATGTCTAAGGTCCCTCAATTTTGCTCTAGAGAAATTCTGAACCAGAGAAATTTGAATTTTCTCTAGATTGAACCCAAAATTTTCTCTGGGTAAAACCCAGAGAAATTCTTTGGAAGTCCAGAATTTCTCTGGAACTATAAAACTCTGATTTGATCAATTTGTTTTTGGTTCTGCTATTGCTGATTAAATCACACACAAACAAATTAATAGTTCTTCTATGAGTTTGTGATAGATTTTCTTTAAACTTAATGCTATGAATTTCTCTGGGTTCAACCCAGAAAAAATTCAAATTTCTCTGGAACTATAAAACTCTGATTTGATTAATTTGTCTTTGATTCTGCTGCTGCCGATTCTATCATAGTTTGAATGGAGAGGTTTGACAAAATGTTTCAACAAATAGTAAGGCATTAATATATGAAATACTGAGCAAGATTTGAAAAACTCAGCAAGATTCCAAAAACAATTTTGTAAAATTCAAGGATTTATAACAAAGGAGGAATAATAGGTATAGCATATCAATCAACATAAGAACTGCAAATTTACAAGAGGATTTGGAAGTTTCATGAACATGCATGATAACTAGCTATATCAACATTACCTCTCCCAAGAAATTTTGAAATTTCTCTGGATCAATCCAGAGAAATTTTAGTTCAAACCCAGAGAATTTCTCTAGGGATATATCGAGAGTGTCGGAACAATTTTACAAACCGAACTTATAGCCAAAGAACCAATTTTCCCAAAACACAAAGAGAAAATAAACATAGATAGATAAACTTGTGTTTTGGAGATATATATATATATATATTTTCATCTCTCCTGTTTTGATCACTTTTTTTTACCTTTGCACAGTGAAGCTTCTTACCTCTTATCCTCCAAGAACATTCCATCACTGAAGCTTTGCACCTCTGCTAAGATCTAGATCCATAACTTCGTTGAAGGATCTAAGTTAACTTCGTTGAAGGATCTAGATCCATAGCTTTGCGCCTTTGCACAGGATCTAAGCTTTGCGCCTCTGCCACAGACATATATATATAGCTCCGCCTCCTCTTGTGTTTCTTTTCATAATCAACCACAAAAACTGCTACAAAACCCCTCTCTCTCTCTCTCTCCTTGTGTATATTTTGATTCTGTTTTGTAATGGAAACGATTAATCTTCCCAAGAGAATGTCTGACGCCATTTTTGGGTGAGAATGAGAGAGGGGTTTCTGGTGTGCGAGGAAGAGAGACAAATTTATCTGATATATGTTTAGGGACCTTAGACATCAAAAAATAATTTTGTGGATCTCTTCCATTACGAAAAGTGGGGGAGGGATTCTAGACCAATTTTCCCTAATTACAATGATAGAAATATTAATATAATTTTTTAAAATATCAAGAGATAATATATATTAAACTTAAATCTCAGGTGTCAGTGTAATTTGCCCTATATAATAATATCACACTAGCAAATAAAACAAGGATTAAAAAAGAAACTACGCATTATTTTCGACCCTTTGTGATCGGATTTCTTATTTCATTTTATTTTTTAGATGATTATATTTATTTTAGGGCAAATTACTAACATATTTCTCGGGATTTGACTAAAATATGAATTTTTTTTGATATTTGAGAAATTACAAATTATTCCTTGAGATTTATATTTATATAACAAATGAGGGGACAATTTGTTATGTAAATATAAATGTCAAAAAATAATTTATTATGTAAATATAAATCTTAAAAGATAAAATATAATTTCTTAAATTTTAAAAGAGAATCTGTACTTTAGTCAAACCTGAAGGAGTTTGATAATTTGCCTTTCATTTTATTTGGAGCTTATCCATCGTCATGTGATGCGATAGTGAGCCAAGGGACCTATCACCCACCTTAATAAATTTATTTTATTATTATTTTCTAACTAATATTTTTAGCCTCATATATTTGTTTGGATAAAAATTATTTGCTTTTCAATTAAATTTTTTTAAAAACTTTTAGAAGATCGTAGGTTAGATTTTTGACCTTTTAAAACTAAAATAAAAAATTAATAAGTTAGATAGAAAAATAATTTTCTAAGTAAAATTACATTTTGAATGAATTGTGACTACATTATAGTTTTCTAAGTAATGATGTTGTTGATTCAAGGGAGGTCGAGTCGGGCTGACCCACGCTTCCTATACTCTCACCAGTCTCTGAGCTCGCTGGAGTGCTTGCAAAAATGTCCAACAGGGAATGGGAGTCCCCCAGCGGACCCTCAAACGATCAAGTTAGAAGAAAAGAGATTGATTGTAGAGAGAGAGAGAGATAGAGAAGAAGAAGAAGAAGAAGAAGAAGAAGAAGAAGAAGAAGAATGGAGAACTTGAACCTTTGATCTGTCTTGGAAAACTCTTTATATCCTTTGTCCATTATTTCATTGTCCACTCTGACCTGTCGTGTTGGCCGAAAATCTATACTCTAGCTTGCATTGTTCACGGTGATGTTGCCTATTCCGATGTAAAGGAGTTGTCGCATTTAATGTTGTGGGAGCCTCATTAATGGCTGATGTGTGGTGCAATAACTCTACAGGATCTTTGTCTGCTTATGTGGTTGGTTCCCTGCTTGACACGTGTTTAGATGCCATTGGTTCCTGGTTCAACATTGGGTCCTTAAAGGTGTTGGGTTTAGTACTTGAACTGTGAATTGGGCTCTAAGTGGTGGGCCAAAACCTTTTGTGGGCCCATCGATGTCAGTAGTCCCCCATTCCCGAGTGCAGCTTCAGTCTAACAAAGGAAATAAGAAGGAAGATGAGGAGTGTATGGGGCCGAGTGAGAGGGCCGACTGTGAGGAGGGCTGACTGCGAAGGGGGATCGAGCTCGAAGACCGATCGAGAGGGATGTTGACCGTGAAGAGAGGTCGAGCGAGAAGACCGAGTGAGAGGAGAGCCGATCACAAATAGGGGCCTAGCGAGAAGACCGACCGAGAAGGGGGCTGACTGCGAAGAGGGGCTGAGCGAGAAGGCCGATCGAAAGGGGGGCCAATCGTAAAGAAGGACCAAGCAAAAAGGCCAAGCGAGAGAAGAGCCAACCACGAAAAGGGGCCAAACGAGAAGACTGACTGAGAGGGGGGCCGACCGCAAAGAGGGGTTGAGCAAGAAGAGGTGGCTGCCCGCGGGGCTCGAAGAGTGATGAAGCACGTGATGATGTGACATGGAATAGACGAGAAAGAGAAAAAGGGTAGGGAATTATGGTTGTACACGTGGCATGATCGAAACCAGTGGTGAGGAAGGTGATGCATTAGTAGGAAGCGAAAGGTTAGGACTAGGATAAGATGTGAAAAATACGGGGGTTGAAACTTTTGAAATATTCAAACTGGCGAAATTTAACCTCGATCCTTGGAATATAGGCAAATCGTGGGTATTTGGAGTTATCCGTTTTACTATCTCATTGCGAGAAACCAATTCATCCCAGACCTGACCTCATTCGTTTCGTATGACACTCATCTCCAATAGTTTGTGAACTTCCTTGTGCCTGCGTCCGAAGCAATACACAGAAACATAAAAGAGATAGCTTGAGACGAAGCGCCAGCCATGAGGTTAGAGGCATTGGATGAAGATGATGCGGTAGAGTTGGTAGAGCAATATAGGACGGAGAGACGGGAGGAAAGAGGGACGGAGCAAGCGGCGCGACCTCGTCCGTCTACCATGATCGTGGTTGTGAGGCCGATTAGCCAAGTGGGACCTGACCACTAGCACACCATGGCTAACAAATCGATGTTTACGGTAAAGGAGTTGGAGGAGGTACGTAAGAAGTACCAGATTCTAGTGGAGATAGAGTTGAAGTTGCCCACGTCTAAGGAGAGGGAATCAGATGCACGTCAGATCGAGTTTACGTTGTACGAGGAGGCGTTGCGGAGGGGTCTGAGGTTACTGCTCCCACAAATAGTGGTGGACGTACTGAACCGGTTAGCGGTGGCACCAGGACAACTTATGCCCAACACATGGAAAATATTATTGGCCTGCGCGATAGCATGGCCACGGGTGACTGAGGGAGTAGCGATGATAGTGGATGAGTTCTTTTCTTGCTACAAGGCCTCTAGTCAACAAGAAACATGGGTGACCTTGTAGATGGTGGCAGGTAGAGGATTAGTGGCGGGTTTACCATCGTTGGTAAAGAGGTGGAGACCAAGATGGTTCTACGTATTAGCAAATGGCGGGAGAAGGGTGCATACAATATGGAAAATTCCTATCAAGTCGGTGGAGTCAAGGTTGGAGGCAGAGGCAGAGAATAGGGTTCAACGGGTGAAGGAGTGGAGGGAGAAGGAGGGCGTAAAGTGGGATGACCTGATCCAGCCTTCAACCTTGTTTGTCTTAATTCTGGGGCCATAGCTAACAGAGGAGGACCTTGCACCAAAAGAGTTGGAGGTGAGGAGAAAGATGTAAGAGGCAGAGGATCAGAGAACATTCGCCAAAGCCGACAAGTATAAAGAATCGCAGTTAGGCCGTGTGCCTAAGCTAGTCAAGAAGGAGCGAGTCCAACCACACCCCAAGCCTTTAGAAGATAAGGATCTGACCGATTTTGCACCGCTGCCACCCCTAGTGGATCTGCTGAAGGAGATGAGCAAAAAGGAGGTGGAGGCAGTGTTGAAGAAGAAGAAGAAAAGGAGGGCGGCTGCGGAGGAGAGTGAGAGAGGGGCCAGTTTTGAAGAAGGTAAAGAAGGGGATAGCAGAAACGACCCCAAGTGCCCAAGTGATAGGAGAGGCTATGTGCCCAAGTGCCCAAGTGGTGAGTAGCGCAGCTAAGCCAAAACAGTTGGCAGGAGGCGAGAGATTGGGAGAGCAATCGCCCAAGATTGGGCCTATGCCAGAAGTGTGCCCAAGTCCTGGGGTAGGGAGAGGGCGAGTAAGCAAAGCGGAGATGAGCGCCACATTGAAGACTGCCATATATCATGTTCGTACGGTGGCCGGTCGATCGGTGGAAAAAGAGGGCGAAGCCAAGGTCACCGCAGATCATTTCCTGGGGGTAGTGGAGGATGCGGCCATGCGGTCCATGGCGCAATTCACAAAGGCCGACCTCCTAAAAGGGTTCTGCTCAGCGCAGATGGAGGCGACGACCTTGGCGGCGGCCCCGCTGAGTAAGGCGGCGTGCATGAAGGTAGAGGCAGAGCCGCTGAAGGCCCAGCTGGAAGGGGTGAAAGCACAGCTACAAAACCTACGAATGGAGGCAGTAGGCTAGAGAAAAGCCGCGCGAAGTGCCTGTGCCAAGGGCCTGGACTATGCGTAAAGGGCTAAGAAGATGGAAGTATTGGCGATGGTGCAGAGCTATTTGGCGGAGCGCGCTGCCTCCGAGCTCGCCGTGACCAAATCGAAGCTGGAAGTGGTGCACCCCAAGGCGGTATCGCTGGAGTTTGAGTTGGCGGGCAAGTAGATGAAGGTAGGCGAAGTCCAAGAAGCCTGCACCATTGCCAAGGAAAGGTTGGAAGAGGCCCTCTCCAACAGACAGGCGCATTACGGAGTTGGAGAGAACGTTGGAAGAAGAGAGGGCCAAAATGGCCTCTGAAAGGGTGGCTTACATAGACTTGTGTGTAGTGGCGGTGAAGCAATTTAAGGGGTCTGCCGAATTCCAGATGGCCATCGACGCGGCGGTCGCTAGGAGCTTGGCTAAGAAGGGTAAAGGGGGTACTGGGCCATCGAGAGTGGCCGCTAAAGATAGGAGCGAAGAAGAAGTGATCCAAAGTTTTCAACGGTCAGACTTCTACAAGCACGAGATGAGCTAGTACTGGGACAACGGCTGGATGAGCTTCAAGTATAAGACATAAGAGCTGTTCTGAGATGTGGACTTCAGTATGGTGAAAGTAGGAGAAGACGACGTCACCCAGACTCTCCTAGATGAGGGGGTGGAAGAGGAAGATCTTGCGTCCAGCGAAGGGGAGTGAGGGCTGGGTGTTCTTTTTTTTTTCTTTTTTCTTTTTTTTTTTTGTAATGAAGTAAATGTAATTTCTGTAATGAAGTGTATACTGGTGCAAGTTGTTAATGAATAAAGGTGCTAGTTCTGTTATTGTTGTTGTTGTTTTTTGAATGGTAAAATTTACTAATAAAGTGTATGAATGGTAAAATTGGACAAGTAATCTAACTTGTATGAATGGTAAAAATGACCTGGGATTAGAATGAACTGAGATTTAACTAAGTTTGGCTGAGACTAGTTTTAACTACATGTTCAGTCTAGATGAGATTAGTTTTGACTTAGTTTGACTAAGCTCTTCATGTTCGGTCCGAATGAGACTTGGAGGGCTCAGTCGGGCTGAGGCTTGGCTTAACTCAGCCTGGGTAAGCTCTTCATGCTCGGTCTGGTTGAGCCTTGGAGGGCTTAGTCGGGTTAAGGCTTGGCTTAACTCAGTTTGGCTGAGCTCTTCATGCTCAGTCTGGCTGAGGCTGGGCTTAACTCTGTCTGGTTGAGCTCTTTTTGCTCAGTCTGGCTGAGGCTTGGAGGGCTCAGTCGGTGTGATAACCCTGTGCCGTGTTATGCTAATTGATCTTAATCATAATTATGATTATATGCTTGATATGATTGTGAGTGATAATTACATGATTATATGTGTTTTTGAATTTTTATCTGTTTATCGTAGGAAAATCTGTTTGATTTTCTACCTTAGAATTTTAATTAAAGGCCGTAGAGACGTCAAAAACTGAAATTGACTATACCATTGTGATTAACGTAATTTTTAGAGCCTACGGTAAAATTTAATTGAAAATTGATTTGGATCAAAGTAATTAGATTCAAAATGATTAAATTAGAGCACCATTTCTTAGTCTTAATCAAATTGATTAGCCAAGCTTATAAATAGGCCTATATACACTCAATTCCTTCCTTTGAGCTCATCTTAGTTGAAATTACACTCTAGAGAGAGAGTGTATGCCAATTATAGAGAGAGAGGGAGCTCAAATTAGAGATTTGAGCTAAGAGCTTGGGAATTTGGAGGCTAGGCTCAAGAACTAGCTAGAATTTGGGAGATTGGACCTCCTAGGTGAGTAATTGAGCATAGATTCATAAGTTTGAGTTTCTAATTTTGCGAATTCAAGGTTAGATAGTAATTAAAAACATAAATTGAGTTGAATTTGATAAATTTGAAGCTTGTATGTGCATGCATGTAAAGGATTATCACGAGCTTGCATAATTGAGTACAAACATGCAGTATATGAAGAATTGAAGGCTATTTGGCACATGCAAACATGATAATGTTAAGTTTGATGAAGATGAGCATCAATTATGTTATTTAAGTTGAAAATGAAGCCTATATTTCACATGCATGTAAAATTCAAAGTGATATGGAAATTAATTTGCATGAGTTTTGAAGATATAAAGTTGGTATGGATTGTCAAGAAAATGTGAAATAATTTGGGAATTGAATTGTGATTTTGGACAAATTAGACTCAATTTTCTTATGTCCTCATATTGTATAAAGATTTCCATGATTTTGTATCAAGAACATGAGCTTTAAACCCTTTGAATGCTAAGTTTGAGCTTCAAATGCAGTTCTGAAAATTCCAGAATTCGGCATTTCCACTCAAGCGAGGAAAGCGCCACTCGAGCGTAAAATGTTAGCTCTCAAAAGTTTTACAGGCATTGATACCCGCTCGAGCAGGGAGAGTTACACTCGAGCGCTAAGTCACATGTTTTGGTTCTCAGCTCGAGCGTCTAAAGTCACGCTCGAGCACAAAAATGAAGTAACCAGTACTTTTGCGGATCAAAGGGGTCCGCTCGAGCGGAGAGCCCTGTTTCAGAAACTTTAAAAAGTTGTTTTGTGTTTCATTTTCTGCTATTTTCCATTTCTAGGCACTCTTAGGCATGCATTGAGCTTTGTATATGACCTAAAAGGTAAAGAAAGAAGCCTAAGAGAAATAAATAGATTAAAGAACGGATTGAATTGTTTGTGACCCAATATGTGTTATGAATTGTGTAGGGTCAAGCACAAGGATGAATCCACCGGCAGAACACTATGAGTAATATCTTAGTAAAGGTATTTTGAAGTATGTTATTTGTCTAATTGCTTACTCCTATTTGAGTTTCATAAGTTTGTTAATTTGAATTGTGGACAAATATTCGTTATGCCATATGATTGGATAAGGCCATTGGATTACAATTATGATTATGATGTGATTATGATCTTAAGTACGAATGCGCATTTCATAAACGATTGGGCCGAAGGCCGTTTGATGGGAATGATTAGGCCAAAGGTCGTTCGACAAGAGTGAATTGGGCCCGAGGCCGTCTGTTAGGAACAAAGTAGGCTAGAGGCCGTTTGGTGCGTTTGGGCTTGAAACTGTTAATGTACCAGATAGAAACATGAATGGGCCCAAGGCCGTTTGATACGTCCATTTAAAATTTCATTCATGTACCTTCTTTATTTGATATTATTCACTAGGCTTTCGCTCACTCTCATTCATGTGTATGTAGGTGAGTAAAGAGATGTTTAAACCCAGCCTCGGTGAAGTATGTGAGGAAAGTCAAGTTTTGTGGAGTCAGCCCGAATGTCTCACGCACGAGACACTATTTTGTTTCTTTTGTGTTACCCAAAAGACAACCTAAGGGGGGGTGAATTAGGTTTTTACAAATAAAATAATAATACCCTAATAAAATAATGACTAGCACAATAGATAAATATAGTTAATGAAATAAAAATAATTAAAATAAGTGTTCTAACAACTATGTCAATTAATGATTTTAGCACAATAAAAATATGAAATATAGCTATGGAAATTTAAATAAAATAAAAAGATAAGGGAGAGAGAGGCAAACGAATTTATAGTGGTTCGGTTTCAACTCGGCCTATGTCCACTCCTCAAGCTTCACTTGAGATTTTTCATTATTCTCTAGCTTCACAGGGTGCTAACAACCTTTTTACAGATGGAGCAATCCTCCATAGATTTTACACAGACTTTCTAAGTCAAGAACATTGAATGTACTACACTCTTATAAGGTTGAAAAGAAGGTGTTTTTGCTTTCATAGAAAGCTACAAGAATTATCTCTCAAAGATAGATATAAAAATGAAACTCTGATTTTTCTGTAAACCTCATATAGGAAATATGGGCTTAAAGCTATACGTCTTAACGTATAATTTCTGAAAGAGGATGTAAACAAAAACTGAAAAACACTTCTCAGAGAATTTTTTTTTAAAATTTTTTAGAGTAGATGTGAGTGATTGTAGATCAAATAATATTTTCTGATTTTTGTAACTTGTTTACATTAGAGGCTTTGGTATATATAATGAAACTTATAGTCGTTTATAGCCGTTGTATTCATTTGAATATCTTTCACCCCATTATTACTAATTTGAATATTTTTTACTCCATCATTACTAATTTGAATATCTTTTACTTGAACCTTTTGGCCTGCTGCTGTGCTGGGCTGTTTGAATCTTTGTTTTGGGTTGTTTGAACCTCTGGTTTGGGTATTATTTTTGGGTTGAAATGAACTCCTGATTTAAGCAAATATTAAATACATTCAAACAATATTTAGGATACAAGTCTAGGTGAGAAATAATGAGACAAAATAAATTTTGATTCTATTTTTCTCTTTCAAATAAATTAAAACATAATTTAAATAAATCATTAAAATAAATTTTGGATTCTATTAAAACATAATTAAATAAATCATCAAAATAAATTTTGAAATTTATTTTTCTTTTTCAAATAAATTAAAATATAATTAAATAAATCATTAAAATAAATTTCGGATTCTATTTTTCTCTTTCAAATAAATTAAAATATAATTAAATAAATCATCAAAATAAATAAGTCTAACAATCTCCTTCTTTTTTATGATGACACACAATGATGTTTTGATTTGATTTGGGAGTAAGAAAGGCTCCCTCTCAAGTCATGCTCCCTGAATTCATTTCTAAATACATAGGTTAGCACATGTATAATAAATAAGTTTTAATCAATAACATGATATAAGATTAAGATATCAAACTGTAAATACCGATTGCAGAACAGGATGAATGAGCTCCACCAAGTCAACGCCCAACTCTCACTGCTCCAGCGCATGTACAAGGATGCGCGAGTAGAGATTTGCGCACTGAAGGCCAAAAATAAAGAGTTTAAACGGAAGGCCACCTCCACGGCCCGATTTGGAGCAACGTCGTTCTTGGCCTTTGATAGTCAGCGAGGAGTCATCGCTCTCGATGAAAGCACGGGGGCAGGGCCTTCAAGGGCCTCCCAAGGTAATAAAAAGAGGAAGAAAACGATAGAAGAGGCGAGTAAGTAAGATCAATGTATGGCCGTAAAAAAAATGAAGGGTTTTTTTTTATTTTTTTATTTTATGTAAATATGTTTATTTTGATTGGCGTATGGCCGTAAAAAAATAAAGGGTGTTTTTTTTTTAATGTAAATATTTGTATTTTGATTTGTTGTTATTTTTATGTTTAAGTATTGAAAAATGAAATTAAAAAGCAGAGAAAAAAAATAAGAAAATTAAGCCCAAACGAAAAATAATAATGAGAAAAAAAAATAAAAATAAAAATAAAAGAAATTAAGCCTATAGCAAAATAAAAAAATAAAATAATACCAGCAGAAATTAAACTTAATGGGACTTTGGTGTTACTGGAATGGTAATGCCAAAAAAATACTATGAGGGTTTAAAGAAAATCAATGTATGCAAAGTTAATTTTACCTTAAGATGCAGAATCCAAAAAAAAAAAAAAAATTACACAATTGAGAATAGCAAACTGTGTGTGTAGATTTCTGACCACACTGCCAAATTAGTATTCAACTGGAGAGTACTGGCAGAATAAATGACGCCTGAATGACTTGTAACAGACAGATGAGATTCCGACGGTGGTTCGTCCACCCGGGGGTACTCCGACGATTAAGTCAGTTATCTCTCAAAGATAGCAAAAGTGCTTAACTCACTATTCAGAATACAAAAAGTGTACCTTAGACCCATGAGGGTGCCTTCCTTTTATAGCCAACACAAACCTAGTCCCAATAGAAGCCTAGCTTCAATGGACTCTGGATTACTGCTAATCTTGGACTCCCAATAGGATTGGGATTAACTCTCTAAGAGTCTTATCTTTATCTAAACTGAAGTCCTCTCAAAATCTAGGACTCTTGTCCCTTATCTGTTTATCTTGGATTTCGGTATGCTCGTAGATAACCTCGGCCTAGCCAAGACTATCTCGGTGTCATGATTGGGACAGGTGGTACCTCAGCTGAACTTCGGTGCCACTTCGGTCACATGTTGCTATTAAAAAATTATGTCCCCACAATTGCCCCCTAGGTTCTATTACCTCAGTATCCTGAGGTGATGGAACCTATGTCATTTCTTCCACTTAGCACCTCGGCTACACTCGCTTTATTCTTCATTCTCGAGGTCATCATCTGTTGGCTCCCATATGACCAAGATCTGCAATCTGTCTTTGCCAATGCCTTAGAACAAATAATCAAGTCGATTCAAATTATTTAGACGAGGCCCTTGCTTCTTTAAACCAAGAACTCCAAGAGTTTTATCATGCGTGAAAGCTATCATGCACAATATTTCGACTATTTCTGCCACGCACCTTTCTCTCACTGGATCGTACTTGACATGCGTCTTTAAGTCGCCTTACGTCTGCGTGCGCCATCTAACAAGCATGTCGCCCTAGGCACATTGATTGCAATTTGCCGCCATTTCGTGGTTTTGATCAAAACCACTTATCTCTCCGTCTTTTCACTTTTGTATCTTCGTTTTCATACAAACTCTCTCTCCTCCCAAATCCTCCATTTTTTCAAGCTCTTAAGCTTTATAACTTGCTCCGTTCACCTCTTTCGGCGGGATCTTCACCGCTCCGTTGCTTTTGTTATTGTCGTCTGACTTTAGCGAACCCCTACACCGGCCTCTCAGTCTCTGGTAAGCCACTGTTCCTTCGTTTCAATTTCTTGTTTCACATTTTATTGCCTCTGCTTATTAGTCATGTTTGAACATATTCATATGCTCCCACTCCTGTCTGTGCTTCAAATTTCCCATTTTGTATGCTTAAATCATACTCTGTTTCACCTGTTTCTGGGTACACACACGTATCTACACACTTTGCTTATTTTGCCACTGTTCTTGGCCTTGCACCCTTGCACATACCTTGTCACAGTGTTATTGATATAGCATCATCATTCTTGATTCTGAATCTTTGTTTTTGTTTCTTTTTTCTATGTCCTTTCCAGATTTTTGCCTTCAATCTTTGTTTGCTTAGACTTAGGTTTAGGATTTGTCATAGAACTCACGAATCTTAGGGAAAACTGCAAAAAATTCTTACCCCAGCACACATTTGGTTTTTGCCAAAGTCCTTCAAACCTTCACAAAACACTTCCTTTTGAATTCCAACACTTTCTCCCAAGCCGACGTCATGGGTATGTGGAGGTATAGGGTAGACACCCCAACCAAGCTAGAATATTTCAAGCAGGAGTTTTCCATCCCGACCGACGTCCATCTGAGGTTGGCTGGGAAGGATGACTCCATCATGCCTATAGTTGACTCCATGCCTTTCCCAGTCGTAGCTTTCATAGAGTGTGGACTTAGGCTCCCACTTGACATACTTTTTCGAGAAATCCTTCATTACTACAAATTGAACCTAATGCAACTTGCTATCAACTCCTACCGTGTTATCAACGGTATAATAGCCTTAGCCAAAAAAGAGATTGCTAGGGTGACTTTAGCAGACATCCAATACTGTTACACCATGTGTGGCCTCAGGTTAGAAAAAAGCTACATTTACTACCTTAAACCGAGGTCCACAGAGTACAAACTTGTTGTCAACCTCCTAGACTCCAACAAGAGAGCCGGGGACGATTACTTCATTGTCTCGAGCAACTGGAAGTTCGTTCCGGATAAAGGCCTTCATCTCTACCCTCTTAGCCAAACAGTTTTCATAGAGGGTAACAGTAAGAGTCAAATATTACATTTACATGTTTTCCAAGTCCTTAACAAATTCTTTTTACGTGTTCTAACGTTTGTTTTTCTTGTAGCGCTTCCACAGTCGGCAAAGGACTTCCGTAAGTCCTTCTTCCCTTGTAAGGACTTGAAGAAGCTGTTAGATCTGCCAGTTCAGAGGCAGAGAGCTCCCTTATTGCTCAACTACATTCCAACCTATAAATCTATTTTGTCCGATACCCCAAGGAAGAAGAGCAAATCTCCTCCTTCCGCCACAACTCTTCCAGTAACTTCATCACCTCGGCCAGACCAGGGATCAATCTCTGATCTAGCTGAACAATCGTCAACCTTGGCTCCATATCTGATCCCTCCATCTCAATGAAAATGCCGACGCTGAACTACAATCGCTGCTAAGATGGGTCACAAGAAAGCAGTTGCAGACAATCTCCTGGCCGACATCCCTGATACCGTCAACGTTCAACCAACACAATCCCAACCTCAACCAAAGCCAAAGTGTAAAAGATTGAAAAAGGCCCAGCCTAAGGCAAAGGTGACTCAGATTGATACTGAGGACACCTTGCCAATTTCAAAATTGGCCGAGAGCGAAAAGACCCCCTCCATCGCCGAGAAGAGGCCCACCGAGGCCGAACTATCCCAACCAACTCGGTCAAAGAGGCCGAGGTCAGAGTCAGCCACAACCTCGAGGTCCATGAAATCAAATGCCCCCTGGGCCCCTCCCATTACCATAGAGGACAAGCCGGTCAAAGTTGGTGATAGCGTGACTGATCTTGAGGTCGGCGTTGCCCTCTCTACGGCTTTGCTCCTTCCAAATGATCTCAATCGTAACGCCGAGATGAGCGAGTATGAAAATTTCGCTTTAATGCTGCAACATTCCGTTCAAGTAAGTCCCTTACGCTTGGTGTTTTTCTTTCTCTATTTTTCCATACTTCGAGAATTTTTACTAACTTTTGTTCTGTCCATTTTCTTTCAGGCGATCCAGCACGCCCACTCCTTTTCAATGCAAGCTTTCGAAATGAGGAAGGAGTTTGTCGACAAGATCAGGGAGGTTGCTGGTTTACAGAAGACCATTAAAAAGGCCAAGGCCAAGATGAAGACCTTGATGGATCAGGCCAACTCAGCCAAGAAGGCTCAGGACGAGGCCGAGGAAAAGGCCAACGCTACAGAGGTCATTGCCAAGGTCCTTACTGCTGAAAAGAAAGAAGCCGACGCCAAGATGGTTGAGGCCCAAAAAGAGCTTCAAGATGCCTTGGCCACAAAAGAGGCCGAGATCAAGGCCGCCGATGAGAAGGCGTATGTTGAGGGGGTAGCCGATGTCAAGGAGGACTACAAAAAGCAAGTGAAGCAGGCATGCAACAAGGGCTTCACCCTTGATTTGATGGCTTCTCTAAAAAAGTTTGATGTCCCCGAGGACTTCCCCCTCAAAAATGCTGGTGACCTCCTACTGCCATTCCCTCTTACTCCAAGCCAATCTGAAGACGATCCTGAGTTCGAGGAGGAAGCTTTGGCGAGGAAAAAGAAGGAAGCTGCTGGGGCCAAGTCCCCTATTTTGAATGAGCAAGTCATGGACTTGTCTTAGGATGAGAAGGGTGAGGTCTCCAAAGACGCTACTCCTGAGAGGGCAACATCGGACTCGCCTATTGCCGACAAGAGCCTCGACCAAACTCTTCAAGAAATTGATGCCGAGCTCGCGGCTGAGAGGGCTGCCGAGATGTCTTCTGAACTCCAGACCCAACCAGCCAGAGACGCCGAAGAGTCTTAGTTTGATGTTTTTCTCTTTTTTCTATACCTTGTACTTTTTTCTTTCTTTTTGAAACAAATGTAAGCTTTTATTTGGCCGATGTTCCTTCATCTATTCTGAACAAATAATCTCCAATATCAGGCCGAAGTGCCTTTTTGTATTTGAACTTCCATATCTGAATGCAAGTATAACTTTCTTCTCGCAATGTGATTGTATGTTTTGTCTTCCTTTTACTGTCTTTTATGATTCTATACTTAGAATAATTTCCATGTTTTCAACATACACCTTAATTGTGTAATTTTCTCGGTGTGGAATACTTCGGCTATTCCCACTAACAGCTTATGTCAGCTTTGACCTAACATTTGAAAATATTCATACTATTTTCACAAGTGTTATTTACAACTTGCCACTTCACTCAAGACCTCTGTCTTCTATTATTGCAACATAATCTCCGGTTAAATTCAACTTGTAAATTTTTCTCAAAATTTCAACAAATGTGAAACCGTCTTCCTTATAAATTCCAACTCTCAAGCATTATTCTCCAGCCCTCTGCCCCCTAATGTGAACTTAAGTTCCACTTGGGTTTTCATTAAGCATGTGGCTTTGACCTTGTCGCCGAGGTCAGATTTAGACGGAGACTGGCCGAGGTTACCAACCTCGGTCTCTTTGTTTAATCTGACTGATGTGCCCTTGGCTCCATTCTGTGTTTGACTTTGCCGACATGGCAAGTTTAGGTTGATCCAACTTGGTTCAACTCTATTATATGCAAGTAGGAACTCTGCCATATAATAAGTCCAAGTTATTCGTCATGTTTCAATCAGAAACATCGCCAACTTAATTGAACTCTATTATATGCAAGTAAAGTTTTTACTCTGCCATATAATAAGTCTAAGTTATTCGTCATGTTTCAATCAGAAATATCGCCAACTTTGTTCAACTCTATTATATGCAAGTAAACTTTTTACTCTGCCATATAATAAGTCTAAGTTATTCGTCATGTTTCGCTTAGAAACATCGCCAACTTAGTTCAACTCTATTATATGCAAGTAAAGTTTCTACTCTGCCATACAATAAGTCTAAGTTATTTGTCATGTTTCGATTAGAAACATCACCAACTTAGTTTAACTCTATTATATGCAAGTAAAGTTTCTACTCTGCCATATAATAAATCTAAGTTATTTGTCATGTTTCGTTTACAAACATCGCCAACTTAGTTCAACTCTATTATATGCAAGTAAAGTTTCTACTCTGCCATATAATAAGTCTAAGTTATTCATCATGTTTCGCTTAGAAACATTGTCAAGTACCTGTTTTGTCACCATACACAAGTTTAAAAGTCAATCTAAAAACTTTTATTAATATTTCGACTAATAACAAGAGAAAGTTTGAAAAAACAATAAGATCTAGTGATAGAAAAATTTCAGATTGCAAGTATTCCAGGATCTTGGCAGTTCTTTGCCTTCACAATCCTCAAGCTGATATGCCCTATTGCCCAAGACCAAGATAATTCTATAGGTCCTTTCCAATTCTGGCCAAGCTTGCCCTCTCTGGGATCCTTCTTGTTGCCGACGACCTTTCTCAAGATAAGGTCGCCAACTTGGAACCCTCATGGGTTGACCTTCTTGTTATAAGCCCTGGCAAGTTGCTGCTGGTATGCCCCCAGCTAAATTGCTGCTTTCTTCCTTCGTTCCTCTAGCAGATCCAGATCTCGGGCTAAGAATGCCTCATTGGTCCCATTTTCTACTCCCTGGGTTCTAATCCCTAGGATGCCGACCTCCAGTGGAAATACTGCCTCTGCGCCAAAAGCCATGGCAAATGGAGATTCCCTAGTTGATCTTCTCGGCGTAGTCCGATATGCCCAGACTACACTGGGTAACTCATCCACCCACTTTCCCTTTGCTGCCTGCAACCTCTTCTTAATCCCATCCAAGATAACTTTGTTAGATGCTTCTGCTTGCCCATTGCTTTGAGGAAAACTTGGGATGGAATAGTAATTCTTAATCTTGTATTTTGCACAGAAGTTCTTGATTAGCTTGCTGTCAAACTGTGTACCATTGTCTGCTATTATTACCCTTGGGATCCCAAACCTGGTGATGATGTTCTTCCATATGAAGTTCTTCACATCAACGTCCCGAATTTTGGCAAGGGGTTCAACTTCTACCCACTTGGTGAAGTAATCTGTTGCCACCAGCAAGTACTTCCTTTGTTCAGTTGCTTGAGGCAGTTTTCCAACAAAATCCATGCCCCACTGGGCAAATGACCAAGGGTTGGACACCGGGTTCAGGTCTGCTGTTGGTTGATGTATCAAAGGTACAAACCTTTGGCACTTCTCACACTTCTTGACATAGGCTTCAGCATCTTTCTGCATGTAAAGCCATCAGTACCCCTGAGTAATGGCCCTATGGGCAAGTGACCTGCCCCCAACATGGCTTCCACATACCCCTTTGTGTATCTCGTACAGAAAGTCTTCAACTTGTGTAGGATGCACACACCTCAAAAGGAGTTTAGTAAAAGACCTTCTGTAGAGATGTCCTTCTGATGTTAAACAAAATCTTGCCAACTTCAGTCTGATCTTGTGCGTCTCTTTTCGATCATCTGGTAGTTTTCTTTCTTTAAGGAATACTTTTATTACATCCATCCAGCTTGGTCCTATCTCTACACACATTGCTTCATGCTCTGTGTTTAGTGGATCTATACTTGGTCCTGGTAAGTAATCAACCATTAATGTTCTTGCTTCTCCTGATTTCATTGCACTAGCCAGGTTGGCTAGGGCATCGGCATGGCTGTTGTCATCTAGGCTAACTTGCTGTAGCCGGTAATTTTGGAACAATGCCATCAGTCTGCCCACTTCCTTTACATAGGCCAACATCCTTTCATCTCGGGCCGCATACTCGCATGTTGCCTAGTTGACTATAAGCTGGGAGTCACAGAAGACTATTACCTCGTCAGCTTCCATGGCTGTTGCCAGCTTTAATCCTGCTATTAATGCTTTATACTCTACTTCATTGTTTGAGGCCTTAAACCCCAGACGAATGGATTGCTCTAGTACCTGCCTATCTGGAGATACTAGCACTACTCCTGTCTCTACTCCTTGTCGGTTTGAACTTCCATCAACAAACAACCAAAAGGAGTCGCCGATGTAAATACTGAAGGCCTGAGTTTTTCTTCCTTCCTTTGTTCTGCTGTCCCCTGTTGGGTTTTTCCTTGCTCACTGGGACGTTGTATACCTTGGCTCAACGGAGCCCGATGTATGACAACGTCTGTTGTGAACTCAGCCACGAAGTCGGCTAAGACTTGTCCCTTGATTGTCACTGGTCTCAATTCCTGTGTCAGATGGCCCAACATTACTGCCCATCTAGTTATTTTGCCTGTTAGATCTCCCTGCTGCAACAGGGACCTCAAAGGATGTTCAGTTAACACCACAATTTTGTGGGCTTCAAAGTAGTGATTCAATTTCTTGGAAGCCATTACTAAAGCCAGTATTAACTTCTCCAAGGGTAGGTATCTGGTCTCTGCATCTGCCAGGGTTTTACTCACGTAGTAAACTACCTTTTGCTCTCATTTTTCTTCTCTGACTACTACTGCACTTACTGCATGCTCTGAAACTGCCAAGTATAAGAACAGTTCCTCTCCAGGTACTGGCACTACAAGAAATCTAGGCTATTGTGACAAAATTTGGTGACGAAAAATTTTTTTGTCTTAAAATTTAACCCAAAGATGACGAAATATTAATTTTGTCGTTTGCTTTAATTTTTCTCAAAAGTATAGGAGACGAAAACAAAATTTCGTCTGCAAAAATGAGGCGCCAATTTCATTTGCATTGGCACGAATTATTTTAGCTCATTGGAGACGAACATTTTTGTCACAAAATATAATTTTTTTTGTGACGAAATTTGTCGCCAATAAATTTCATACCTATTAAACGATGTCGTTGCATATTTCTATTTATTAGGTGACAAATATATTTTTGTTTGGGAAGGATAAGCTATAGAAGACGAAAATATTTCGTCACCAATAAACACTCCATCATGCAGACAATGTCATTTCATCTTTCTATTAAATAGGCGACAAATATATTTTTGTCTCGGAAGAATAAGTTGGAGATTTGAAAATATTTCGTCACTAATAAATTCTAATTGATTGCGTGACGAATATATTTTTCATCTCATAAGGTTAAGTTGTGGAAGACAAAAATATTTCATCACCAATAATAAATTCTTTGTTCTAGTATTTAAGGATACAAAAATATTTTATCACTAATCATTTCTTTTTATTAAAATGCCGTGGTTTTGTGTTTCGAAGCATTGAAACTGTGACCCCAAGAGATACATTCTGACGCTTATCACTCATTTTCATGTACACGGACCTTGAAGTCGTGACCCAAGAAGACACTTTCTACAAACCCTCATTTCTCTCTCGCACTTGAGTCTACTCCTCTCTCACAAGTATTGAAGTCGTGACTCAAGAAGACACTCTGTAAACCATTTCTTCTATTTCGCGCTAAAACCCCTCTCTTTTGTCTCACACTTAAGCCCTTCGTGCATGCCAGCATTGAAGCTATTATCCAAGAAGGCACCCTATGTAAACCCACTATTCTTTCTCATAGTAAAAGCCCCTCTTGCACGCAAACAGTTTTTCTCATTGTCTGAACCAACTCTACCCTTTCCGTCTAGTACACCCATTTCAGAAAAATTGAAGGTCAAAACCTCTCTCCATACACACACAAAAAAAAAAAAAAAAAAAAGATAATTAATGTAGCCTTTTTTTTTTTTTTGTGAGAAAAAATACAGAGAAACAAATAATAAAAAATTTGTAATTTTCAAAATTAATAGAAAACATTACCTTGTTTAGTATGGAGTTTTCAAAAATTAATTTTTAAAATTTGGTGATAAAATTTATTTTAGTTTTAGAACGTAACCCAAACATGACCAAATATTACTTTTGTCGTTTCTTTTAATTCTTCTCAAAACTATAGGAGATGAAAAAATAAATTCGTCAGAAAAAAAAAGAGGCGCTAATTTTTTTTCTTGTTGGCGCCAATTATTTTAGCTCATTGGAGACGAACGTTTTTGTCACAAAATTTAAAGTTTTTGCGACAAAAGGAATTCGTCACCAATAAATTCTAAACTTATTAGACGATATCGTTTCATTTTCTTATTTATTTGGTGACAAATATATTTTTTGTCTGGGAATGATAAGTTATGGAAGACGAAAATATTTTGTCACCAATAATAAACTCTTCATGTTCGTTTTATCTTTCTGTTAATTAAGCAACAAATATATTTTTGTCTCGGAAGGATATGTTTTGGGAGACGAAAATATTTCATCACTAATAAATTCTCCTTGTGCTGTATTGCATTTTGATTGATTGCGCGACGAATATATTTTCGTCTCATAAGGTTAAGTTGAAGGAAACGAAAATATTTCATCACCAATAAATTCTCCATCCCCACACAACATTCGTTTTTGTATTTTTGTTAATTAGGCAATGAACATATGAGTTTGAGACGAAAATATTTTATCACTAATCATTTCTCTTTATTAAAATGTCATCAAAAACTAAGAGAAACTCTCACTTTAATCACTAACTTTCACATACACAAATTCGCTCTTAATCTCCAAATTCAACTCCCTCAAGTAAAAGCTCCCTTATTTGTTTCATGGTTTATATATGTGTTTGCTTAATTTACTCTTTGAATTTCTTCTTTTCACCTTCATTTTTGTTCTACATGAAAATTTTTAATTTGAATATTATACAGTTTAAAATCACTATAATACTAAACATATGAATGTAAAATTACTATATTTTGGTGTCAATCGTCACTGTTGTGTCTTGATGAACCCTTCTTCCCCGAGAAGAGAACATGAATCTTTTGAAGTTATTATACATGCAGATCAGAGTATTTAAGTAAAATAAAAAAATTTAATAAAGTGGAATAGTATTAGTACAATTTGAATCTTGGTTTAAACTTGCATAATTTTACTGGGTTTATAATTTTTTAAAAGAAAAAGAAGAAAAGGGAATAGCTTTTGCTGGGTTTTTTAGGGTTTTATTTTTTTGGGTCATGCTCACAAGGAAAGGAAATCTTTTTTCTTTTTTTTTTAGGATTTTATTTTGTGAGTTTATTAATTAGGTTATTTATTGCTTACATCGTGAAGTTCGGGACAATTAATGAGAGAACAAGGCAGAAAGATTGCAGAAGGTTAATGCTTGTGACCCCAAATTGGTGACTAGCGACCCATTCACGTGTGGGTGATTGGTCGAAAATTAAAAAAAAAAAAGCTTTCTACCTGGGGCGCCCGTCATCGGGGTCGACCCCCACTGGGGGTGCCAATCAGTGCTGATTGCAGAAATCTTGATTGAAGATTGTATACATCTTTGCTTCAGATTCTTGTACTTGTTGTTTATTATATATTGAATATCTCATGGATGTATTTAACAGGAATTAGTATTTGGGAAAACCACAATTGCTTTTTTGAAGCTGGGTATTTCTGTTTAAGCTTCAAAAGTTATAGATTTTTGCCTAGTGCATGACCTGTCACTATTAAAAGAACAGTTAAACATCACATTTTGACAAATAAAAATATCTTATTTTTATTGAAAATGTGATAAAAAAAAATTAAATTGATATTTTAATCACATTTAATTTGATTAAGTGTAATAATATTTATTTTTTATCTCACTTTTTAATTCAGTGTGATTATATATATATATTTTAATCACACTTTCTAATTAACATGTGATTAAAGACCACATAATAAGAATTATAAATATCTCACTTTAATTAAAAGTGTGATTAAAAAAATTAAAATAATTTTTTAATCACACTTAATTTAATAAGCGAGATAATATTTTTTTAATCACACATTTTAAATAAGTGTGATCATATATATTAAAAACATTCGTGTTAGGGAGCTCGAATTTGAGCTCCCCGAATCCCTCTAATCCCAGAAACGATGTCGTTTTTGCTTTTTTTTTTTTTTTTTTTTTCTGGTTCAATCAAAAATGAAGAAGATGAAAAAGGAAGAAGGAGAAAAGAAGGAAGGAGGAGGAGGACTGGAGGGGGCCCTAATTACAGGAGAGGAGGAAGCGGAGGCGGAGGCGGAGGCGGAGGTGGAGGCGGAGGCGGAGACGGAGGCGAGGCGGGGGTGAGGGCTGCCGGAGACGACGATCGGGCTGCGGAGATGACGTGTAACAATCCAAATTTTTAATTATTCTATAAAATTTATACTAATATTATTTAATCACAGTTAGAGAAAATATATAATTTATTATATATTATTTTATAAAATAATATAATTATTAAAAATTTAGGGATCAAAGTATAAATAAATAAATTAGTTAGGTTCATCCATTGATTACCTATGAGATTGAATTAATGTGGTGTTATGGATATGCGACACGTAGCAGCCGTGGTTTGGTGCCCACGGCTGCCTTTGTATATTAGGGGCAATGTGCCCAGGTAGAAAAAAAGGAAAAGTAAGAAAAGAGAAGGAGAGAAAATAGAGAAAGAATAGAAGAAAAATAATGGAAATTAAAAGGGTCTTTGGTGGTGGAAAGAAATAGTAGGGTATTAAAATTAAGGTGAGTTATATTATACCTTGAGTCACTAAAATATATTTTACTTATGTTTTGACTTACCAAAATCTGTTTTATACAAGTTGTGCTTTATTAGTATATTAATAAAAGTTATATTTTATAAAGGTTTCAACTACGTGGTTTTACTTCTGAACCCTATTTCCTTAAAAGGAAACCCATGGATATATTTGTTTTACTTTTAAAGAATATTTGGCTCTGACCTTACATGAAAATATGTTTTGTGAGTACCACCACGGGAGTCCCACGCCTTGGGAGACTTAAATAACCATTGGCTAGTGTTTGACCACTTTGTGGTCCAGTGTTTGTCGTGAATCCATTGACCAGTGTAGTGCTTGGCACTTAGTGATGTACCGTGGTTATGGTTTTGTAGTGATTTTCGTATTACATGTTAAATGATCTGATGTATACGTCAAATGATTTCCGTATTATGTATGCTATGTATTAAGCTCTTTTTGGCCCAACTAATTATCTATGGTGAATTTTATGCCCTATACTCTTAGTATAATATTTCTCACTCTGCCATGAGCTTATAGTTTTTTACCACTTTCAGGTGACATGTCGGGACCAGCGTGTGGGATAGGCATAAAGCACTTTTATTGATGTATTTTTTTTATGTAAATATCGGTATTTTTGGTCAATACATTTCGTAATAAAAATAGAAACTCCAATGATTATTTTAGTACCCTTATTTAAATATTTCTTCCGCTTGCGTTTATTAATGTGTTTAAAGATTTGGCCGGAGGTAACCTCGGTTACTGGCCATCACGATGCTGAACCCTTGGGTACAGGGAGCGGGTCATAACACGACGATCGGGCAGAGGCGGGGGCTGCCGGAGACGACGATCGGGCGAGGCGACACCGGGTGACGCTGCGACAAGCTGCTGCGAGGACGCCGGGCGACGATCGAGTGGCGACTGCGAGCCCTCTTTCCCTCTCTTCTCTCTCTCTCTCTCTCTTCTGAATTCCGGGGGATTCGGGGGAGGGGTTTCGAGCTCCCAAGCTTTATTCTATTAAAAAATACACTCACATACGCTTCTATAACTCTCTAATCTGGCTGTCTGTCTCTCACTCTGTGACTGTCTTTCTCTCTCACGCTTCTACCCTGTGTCTTTCTGTCTCTCTTCCCTTAATTTTATCCTTTAGGGTTTTTTTCTTTCTTTCTTGAACAGAGCTTCGGTTCTTCTTCTTCTTCTTCTTCTTCTTCTTCTTCTTCATCGTAGCTTTGATTCTTCTTCTTCTTCAACATAGCTTCGACTTGGAGCCCTAACAGGTTAGTTTCGACTTTTCTTCTTCTTCTTCTTCTTCTTCTTCTTCTTCTCTATTTTTCGATCCTTCTATGTGTGTAACAGAGGAGATCAAACAAAGAGGAAGATGTTAGACCTAGACAGTCAAATTGAGTGGCTGAAGAAGTGCGAGCCTTTGAAGGAGTTCGAAGTCAAGTCCCTTTGCCTCAAAGCCATGGAAATCCTCGTCGAAGAGAGCAATGTTCAAAGGGTTGATGCATCTGTCATTGTAAGTGATCAAAAACATGCTCTTTTTTATACTCTGCTCGTGTATATATGTTAATTGCCCTTAATTCTTAATTGGGTTTTGTTCTGTTTGGCTCATTGTAGTTGAGCTATTAGTGATTTAACATTTAATCGTTTGATTTGTGTTGATTATGTTTTCGGAATCGATCGAGATTTATGTATTAATTTTGGAGATTTTTGTTAAGAACTTAATAAAAAGAAAAGAAAAGAAAAGGAAGAATTGGAGGTTTTATTAGGATTGGGAATTGGATTTTTATAAAATATCCTTTTCTTGAAAATGTGGTAGTTGAAACCCTTCTCCCACAATCCTCCGGAGCAACTTGTTTAGCGGGGAATGGGTGTTTGAAAATGCAGAATATCTTTTTGATGGGGCTGCCATTTAATTGGACTTAAATGAACTGCAAGAATACAGTGGCTATTTGGTTATAACATATAATTGTTTCAAATCAAGTGCAATTTATATACTCGTAATTTGATAATATTGCTACAAAGTTCAGTTTTCATTATTTATTTATTTATTATTATTGTCATTATTGAGTTCAAGCATGTGTTGTTGATGAATTTCACTTATCTTTCTTCATTTTTTTAGTTTTATTTATTAATCTAACATTGTGGTATGAATTACTTTTGACAAATTTGGTCAGATTTGTTAAGTTGATCCCAGTCCTACTGAATGAATCAGTATTGAGACTGAAGCTGGTGATCTATTCTACCAGGTTTTTTTTTTTTTGCCTTGCTAGCTACATACACCAATATAATTCATTGGATTCTTATCCTAATGTTTTATAGTCATTATATTCTCCCCTTCTGCCATCAAGTTCTTTGGAAGGGTTGAGGTAGTGATATATTATTTAACCTATATTTTCAATTTTTGTGATACAATTTTAGCTTTCTGAGTGTCTTTTAATTTTATTGTTTTTCTATAAAGATTGACATCAATGCTATAAGCTTAAAATTTAGTTGAACATGTCATGAACATTTTCTATTATGTTCATTTCACAATGTTAGTCCCTTTTGGGAATTCCAACTTTTTAAGGGGACTTGTAATTCAAATTTAAATTACAAAGGCATTGATTTCCAAAAATTTCCCTTTATTCCTACTTTTCAATATTTATAAGACTGTTTTGGAAAATTAGAAAGATTTATGTTGAATTTTCAAAGAGGATTGTATTTTGGACATCCTAAATTGAAAATAAGGATTAACAATATAGGATGGAAGGAGTAATTATTAACGAATTTTATTTTTTGGCTGATACTTTACATTAGTGTAATTAGCTACTCAGATTCGACCACACCTTAGAGGCACTACTTCTTACTCCTTGGTTGGATTATGGAAGTTTGTATGATGAAATTGTTTATGACATCCCCTTGTAAAGATTCAATAAGTTAAACTAAAGATCATTTTTTTTTTTGTTTTGTTATTGGGTTAGTAATCTAAGTTTTTGAAAATTTAGTCAATATTTTGAAATCATAGGAAATGGTTACAAAAGGCTTCACTATGTACTAGGTGCATGTGCTCTATGTGCTGACTTGAAATTCAAACAAATCTTAAGAATTTACTTGGGGCTTTTGTAGGCAATAGTTAAACCAAATATTAGAATCCAACATTTCAATTTATTTCTCCACTTTAAACTTCAAATATTTAAAATCTAAATTCTTTTTGAATTTTTCTCAAGATACAATTATTTTTGGTTTTCCTTTGGAATCTTTGTATGTTTACTTAGATTGGATATTCAAAGACAGCACAAACTTTTTCTAAAAAATTGAAAGAGTTAACCCAATCAAATACATTTTTAAGTATGCAAAAGGAATGATGCAACTTTTAGTAACTTTTTTTATTTTTATTTTTAATGTGATGAGATCAATTATTTATGTGATGAGATCAACTCTTAGTTAGATGATATATAATTAATTTTTTATGTGATGAGGTCAATTGTTTACTTATTTTAAAATTTTGACTCTCTCATTAGGCTCATTCTTATATTGTCATTGTGTTGATTTTGAGAAGAATGGATTTTGATTTTACTCTGTTTGATAATCTTTCGATCTATTCATGATTACTGTGTGTATGCTAAGAATTGGAACAAGTGGGAACAAAACTTAAAAAATTGGGTACTAATTAATTGAATTGTCTTCTTTGTGTCCTTGTTAATGTGATTATTGTTTTGGTTGATGGACTGAGTTGTTGTGAATTTTGCAAAGAAAATGAGGATTTTTTAGGAAATTAGGGTTTAATAGGGATGAGGTTCGAAGAATGAACGATACCTATACTAGCAGAGTTCGCAGGGGTTGAGCAGCGAAGCAGCAGCTGAAATCGAACCCAACTAAAGGTGAAGATGTGATTGCGACGAGGACTTGATGGCTGTGACTAGCGGCCAAGAACGATCAGCTGGTCAATAAGACGCTTGAGGGGACACGAGATCATCAATATTTACACCAAACTTAACCATGGTTAGTTGAGAGGTTTGATTTTAATTTTCCTTCGATTTTTCATTTTTTTTGTTCCATTTTGAGATTGATTATAAGTATTTCATCTCTTACATTTTCAATCTTCTCCCATGAATATGATATTTGTTGCTCGAGCTTAATAGATCGAAACTCCTTGCCTCGTAAGCTCTCTCATTATCTCCTTTCAACTCTATTATGTTTTTCATAAATTTGTTGAAGTTATTTTTATTTTGTTTTATTTTATATATTTTTTGATCACTTCAATTTTTGAACTTTTTTTATTTTTATTTTTTATTTTTTTTAATTTAGACGCTAGTGCTTTCATCATGTATCAACTTCTATATATAACTTGTGTGATGGAATATGTGTTTGTATATTAATTGCATATCAGATTGATAATAAATGTTGTCTTAGATTCTTTATTTAGTGTTCATGTTTTCTTTTTTATTTTGCTTCTATTCCATTTGACTTAATAATTTCAGTGAATTAGGGTTTAAGCTATGTTTAGTTTATAGAAATGTTAAATTTCTATTTGACTTAATAGAATGCATTTATACATATATTTGTTTATCTATCCGTTAATGCATATGTTCACTTTAGTGCTTTTGATTCACATTATGCTAAATTGATAATGTATGCAACAACATGTAACAGTTTTCACTTCTAATATTTGGAAAAGCTGTTTTAGAAGTTGTATAGAAAACCGAAGAATACTTTGTTGTTGGATAAGGTTCTAAAATGGCCCTACATGTTTCTTCCTCAAATGAAACTTGCTACACTGGCAAAAGTATGGCTTAACTAGTGTGGATTGAGGTGGAAAGTTGATCAATCATCCCTAGAAACTTAGAATTTGAAGTGTTAACGCCCAAAAATCACCAAACGGCATCAGAGTTGCACGAAACTTGGCACACATGACTGTTTAGGAATGAGAGACTTGTGGGAGAAGACGGGACTCAAATTGGGTTCCCGGTTTGGGAGTTAGAGCCGGATTTCACGCTAGGCAAACTAGTTCCTTAAAAAACTTAGAATTCGAGGTGTTAACGCCTCAAAATCACCAAACGACGTCAGAGTAGCATGAAACTTGGCACACACGACCGCCTAAGCACGAGAGACTTGTGGGAGAAGTCGGGACTCGAATCGAGTTCCTGGTTTAAGAGTTAGAGCCGGATTTCACGCTAGGAAAACTAGTTCCTTAAGAAACTTAGAATTCAAGGTGTTGACATCCCAAAATCACCAAACAGCGTCAAATTAGCACGAAACCTGGCACATACGACCGCCTAGGCACGAGAGACTTGTGGGAGAAGACGAGACTCGAATTGGGTTCCCGGTTTGGGAGTTAGAGCCAGATTTCACTCTAGGCAAATTAATTCTTTAAGAAACTTAGAATTCGAGGTGTTGACGCCCCAAAATCACCAAACGGTGTCGGATTAGCACAAAACTTGGCACACACGACCGCCTAGGCACGAGAGACTTGTGGGAGAAGACGAGACTTGAATCGGGTTTCCGATTTGGGAGTTAGAGTCGGATTTCATTCTAGACAAACTAGTTTTGAGGACCAAAGGGTAGGAAAAAGCAAGGGGAGATAATGGCTGATGTTGTTAACTTTTTGAGGACCAAAGGATTCATTGGACACTTTGGAAGTGGATGGGAATCATCCACAAGTGGACATACTTCTTGGTAAAGTATATTAACTTTAAAATAACAAATTTTATAAAAGAATGTATGTTTGAAGAATTAGAAAGTAATGGAAACATGCATAGGACATCTAATTTGTACAGGTGCACGAGATGCATAAATTGTGAATTAGTCTAAAAAATATTTCTTTTTCTCTATACTGAAAGCTTCAAAAAAGGCCGTCAAAAGGCTAAATTATCACACAACCACAGATTTGTACAGGAACCAACCAACAGAAACACCATAGGAGGGACCAATATAAGTTGTATGAACTTACGGCACATTAATAGGATGCACCATTTGTGAATTAGCCTTAAAATTAATTTTTTATTCTCATAATCTCAAAAAAAAGTCTGTTAGAAGGATAAATTATATAATTGATCTAATTGTAAATTGATGAGTTACTAATGTTTTTAATATTTTGTATAATTAATTAATTACTAAAGCTTTTAATTTATTTTTTTGCAGATTGGATTGGGGTGGCATTTTTAATGTGCAACAATGATGTAATTTGCTTGAATGTTCATTTTGTTTGATAAGGATACACATACTTTGTGGAGTTGCACTAGTTATTTTTGGATGTTTGGTGGAATTGTACAAGTTATAACTTTTGGATATTTTGTGGATATTGCACTATTTTATTGTATTATGATGAAATTATTTGTAATGATGAATGGATATTTTCATTTTGTTAATTCGTAAATATGTTGATGACAAGTTAGGTTAAGTTGTGAATGGAATTATTATATTCAACAGGTTCCAACATGAACAGGGTTATATTTGTTGAACTAAAATTCAGAATTTGATAAAATCGGTGTAGACCGCCCGGAACTCTCTTCGTGCGGCCCGGAACTCTCTTAGCACGCCTCTCTTTCTCTTATTTGATCAAATTTTTGCAAATCTTGAGGAGTTCCTTCCCTTTTGTTTTCATCACAGTATTAGAAAAGTCTTGAAAGACTTAGGTCAATGCAATGATTTCAAGGCACAAAAAATGTAGGTGAAAAGCACTGCCATTTCATTCAAATCTTCTGGTACAACTGGCTCAAGGCAGAAACAAACACAAAAGCATGAAAATCATTGTTGTTTCATTCAGATCTTCTGGCACAGCTAGCTCAATGGTAGAAACAGACTCAAAAGAAAGAGTGTAAAAGACACACAAAACAAGATGGTGATGTCCGAGGTAATACACCCGAAATCACCTGACTCTAACACAACAGAACTGACTCGATACAACAAGACAGACTCGACTGACTCAGTACAAAAAGACTAACTCTATACAACACAACAAGGCTGACTCAATACCCAATTCAGAAAGCACAATAAACAACATTTGCACATTGCTCAAAACAGTGCATGCCATCGACCAAATCTGGAGTAAACTGAGTGCCAACAATAGGTGATTCATCCCCCGATCACATAATCACATCATCCCTCAAGTTCACTGATCTAGTGCCGATAGACTTTGCAGGACCTGACGCGACGATGACCTCATTGTCAATCAGATCTTGTATTTCGTGACGAAGACGAAAACACATATCAGTGCCATGGCCGGTTCGTTGATGGAAAGCACAGTATTTGGCCGGATCATGGGAGGAAAGAAGTTTATTTGATAATGGCCACAGCTCCAGGGACTTCAGATGCCCTTTCTTGATCAGGACCCTCAAGGTTGTTGACAGAGACATGACAGTGGAGTGAACACCCTCTAGCCCCATGGTGGGTATTTGACAGGTTGTGAGCTCATTATGTTAGATGTACTGGCGAAAGGGTCGACAGGTGTTGACTGGGTTTGTCGACCTCTTTCAAGTGTATGACTGGAACTGAAAGGGGTGTTTCTGGTATGACATCCCTTGTCCCGGCTTGCCCCTTGATTCAAACTGCCCCTAACTTGAGTGGCAAAAGTGTCCTCCACAGTTTTTGCAACAACTGCGAGCACTTGCTGTTTGTTCAGTCCTTCGGCCTTCAAAGCCTTAATAGCCCACAAAAGGTGTCCATGGGGACCAATGCTTGCCCCTACCTTGTTCTTACCACTTGCCTCCACTTTGCCAAGGGATTGGCCTTCTTCCAATGTAACCTGCTCCAAGATTGGGGAGCCTTTTGGCGTGAAAATTCTGGCATGTGATGTGGGTGATAATGGAGCCAATATCCCAAAGGCCAAATCTGCCATTGTTCTCTGAAGATATTCAATCATTCTCATCAGCTCAGAAGTAGTGAGTTCATGGGTTTGAGATGATTGGGGTTCAGGTGCACCCATCATGCATAAGTCCATGCTGACTGGAATAAACACCTCAGGCTTGGGTAAATGGGTTGGGGTGATGTATATACTGGGGTTAAACGGGTTGGTCGTTGTTTAGATGAAGTTTACCTGCCTAGGTGGAGGGTTTTGATTGACATTTGGTTTTTCTGGAGGTGCTATTACCTTGTTGTCAATAAGATTTTGAATCTCATAATGTAGTCTGAAGCAAGAGTCGGTATCATGACCGTGCTACTGATTGAAGGCACAGTATGTAGCCAGGTCATGCTTTGGAGGGAGAGGATCGGGTAGAGGCCGTTGTTCTAATGGTTTCAGATGTCCTTTCCTGAGTAGGACCCCTGGAGCTTTAGACAAAGGCATATAAAGTGGGGTGAAAACCCTCTTGCCTCGGGGTAGATAGTTCGAAGTTTGGGGGTTTGGATTGGACGTACCAACAAAAGGGGTGGCTGTTTTTAGAGTGGTGGTGACCATTCCAACTTCAGAAGATCTTACAGCTGCATCACCGCTGGTGGTTACATTTGAACTGCGTGCATAACCCTTCTTGGGTGACTCCCTTTCGTGGTCAATCAGACCTTGTCTCATAGCATCTTCTATTTGTACCCCAATCTCATGGAGGTCAGTAAAGGTGGAAAGGGGTAAGACAATCATCCTCTGCATCAACTTTGGTTGCAGATTCTGCACGACCATCCTTATCTGGTCTTTCTTAGCTGGCCTGGTGGTCATCATAGAAGCCTTGGCTCTCCAACGGGTTACGAAGTCAAAAAAGCCTTATTTCGGCTCTTGCCTGGTCGCCTCGAGATCATGGGTTGTGACTTCGATCTGGGTGTTGTATGAATATTGGGTGACAAAGGCCTCAGCCATCTCCTCCCAACTTTTCTTCATTAAGTCCTCCAACTTAGCGTACCAGATGGCCGCAACACCCGACAGGGTCCGACCAAAGAGAGATAGTTTTTGTAATATGGAGAGGCCCATTGGCCGTAAGATATTCGAGAACAACCGCAGATGTACCATAGGATCTCCAGAACCATCAAAACGGTCTATATGTGGCATCTTGAACCGGTCTGGTAATGTCACTGTCGAATCCGTGTAACCATCCTCTATGTCTGGAATAGAGCTAACGCCTTGAGCCCTCTTGAACAGTTTTTCAAGCTTGCTCACTTTTAATACAGTTGGATCCACTTCGAACTCAAAAGGGGCCTCGATTGGGTGGGCTTATGCTTTGGAAGTCTGAGGTGGAATGAGATCCAGTGGGACATCTGTATTCTCCTAGGCATTGGCGGTGGGGACAGGAGCCCTTGATGCAGGAGTTTCTACTGGAGGTGGGTGGGACGTAGAAGTTGTTCCCTGTTATGTTTGTTGCTGCTGCTGTTAAAGTCTGGCAATTAGTTCTGCCTGTTGAGCCACAACTTCCACCTGACGAGTGGTAATCTCTGCCTGGCGGACAACATCCCGTTGCATGGCCTGCATGGTCTCTTGGAGTTGATGCATCATGTCCTCCATATTAATTGGAAACTGCTGATCTAACTAAACAGGTGTGTATCCTCTTTCTAAGGTGGAAGCAGATATCTCAGCCCAACTATGCACAACTGAGGTGGATAATGACCACTGAACTGGAGACTGTTGAGCTGGTGATCTGTGCCTAACTGGGCCTTCTTTGCCTTACCACTGGCGAAAGAAACACTGGTTGCCCTTGAATTGAATCTCTGACCTGACAAAGTCTATCAACACAAGTCCAATGTACCCGGGAGATATCGGAACCTTCTGAAGCTATGGTTCCAGGGCTACCTAACAAAAGAGAAAACAGACAGCACCTAAGCCTGATTTCACCAAAATAGATATGAGCGTAGCTGAATGACTGTGCTCTCCACTGAATTTTGCCCAAAATTACGCAGAATCGATACCTCAGCCGATACTCAAACTTGCAAATCGCACGCATCATCCCCAGAAGACACACTCTAACAGCACATAGCAAGCAAGTGAGAGCCAAAACACCCCTATGGTGGGGTAGGGTTTCCCTGTCCTATTTTGTCAGGAGCTAGGGTTTCACTATGCACGCATGCAGTTTCAAGCAACCTACATTCAGGTAAGCAATCTGTCCTAGTTTAGAATGGTCTCTATGGCTTCCAATATGCAACTAGGTCGATTGGTCAAGAAGGGTGCCTCGGTAAAACCGAGGTTTGTGTTCCTATCATGGCAGAGCCCATAACCAGTCAGCCTTATGGCACGCTTTTCCAAGCAAGCCTCCAGCAAACCGTTCAGGAATAGTAAATGGCAAATACTGTGACTTAGGCGCACCTATGCAAATGCAATGCAAAGAAACACATAAGTGTAAACAAAACGACATATCATGAGTTCGAGTCAAGTTCTCTAAATCCCCAGCAGAGTCGCCAGAACTCAGAGACCGCTCGAACTCTCCACGCGTCCCCTTTGGAGAGGGCGCGAATTGGGTTCTAGCAACAATTCAGACCCCTGTCACGGTTCCGAATTTAATCTTACAAAGTGCAATGTAAGACTGATAAATCACCAAAGAGTCCAAATCCGACAAATCGTTTTGGAAAATCGATTTTAATCAAAAAGCGCCAAACATGGACTGCTTTGCCAGATTTCAGAGTCGCCATCTAAATATTTTGTTTTGGGAAATTTAGGAAACCCTGACTTGTGCCTAAGGCCACGCGTCCGTCATCACCAAAATTGTCTCGGCTCGAGAACTTGGGTACAAAGGGGGAAGGTCATGAAATGAACACTCCCGCTCGCCCGATCAAAGGATCGGCCTCTACTGATAATGATATGTTGTTTTGAAAACACATGTGTTCTTGTTTTGGTTATTAATCTAACTTACTACGTGATGTGCACAGCATACAAGTATAGACTAAATCGCTCGATTTGGAACAAAACATCTCATGTTTGTTTTTCGAAAATGGTTTGAAGATGCTACTCGCAAGTAGGCTAAAACGCGGATTTGCCACCCTCAAGTGGGCTTAAAACTCACATTTTGATGAATTGTTCCAATTCAAGTAATGAAGCCTTCATCCACAAGCATTCATGCAGTTATATCAATTAAGCAAATAGCCCTATGGCAAGCATGCTATCATGGCAGTCACTTACACACATGCAAGGATGCTAAAGCGTAAACACTTACAGTGTACTCCGAGGCAAAATAGAACACTAGTTAGAAATCAATGCATGATCCTAGCTTTGTTAAGATGCCTAATGCAACACATGCAAAAATGCAACTAAAATAGGCTCGGCTATCTAAGATGGCATATGAATGCAACACTTGATAACATGCTTTGAAACACGTATTCAAGTAAGTGTATTGAAGTACAATGCAGTTTGAATGATGCGCCGAGCACGGTGCATGCAAGACAAACGAATGATGCACGCATGCAAGTATAAGGTATGCTAATCAAAATATGCCCTAAAACTAACCATCAAAAGCTGATAAGTAAAAGGGAGAAAGAAGTGGGGGTTGGAAGACATGCACACACACGCACACTTATTACAACAATACGCCCTCTCGACGGAGGGTCCGAATGAAATGAAAGCTAACTAGCTACGCTAATTAAGCTAACTATTACAAACCACAACTAATTAACTATTCTAGTTAACTAATTACAAACATAAATGAATAGCTAAGCGCATTAACTATTTAAGTACAGAATCAATGAGTTAACCATCTAAGCAAAACAGTTAAAAGGAGTCTTAGGGTGAGGAATGCGTGCATGCTCGGTTGCTTCTTCCTGAAATCTCGTTGTCTTGCCACCAATTGCCTCTGTTTGCATTCGTTTTGATTCCTGAACACTGAACCATTCCCAGACTGCTTCTGCTCCAGAACCAGAATCACTTTGAACCATCTTCAAGCTGATGGACTGTCTGCCACCAAGGGAGGCTGTATTCCACTTGTCGACCACTTCCTCTGGCTGGTCGGCCAGTTGCTTCTGCATACTCCAGTTTTGCTGCAAACAGAGTACAAAAGGGGCAAGACAAGGCATTTGCAGGGTATGTATGTACAACCACCCTCATCATTTCTCAAACTCAAAGAAGTGCGGTACTCGACTCTTGAGCCACCAACCGAGCATCGCAATGCACGATGGCCGAGAAGCCAAGTTTGTACAAGTTAATGAATGCACAAATAACATACAAGACTCAAGAGGCCTTCACCCTATCATGCACAATTAAGGGGGACGACGACTAAAAAATGAGGCCTGTTTCATCACTTCAAGTATGAAACGTTCCTCATTCCTTGTGTTTGGATTAACGCCCGATCCAAATACATGCAATGCAACACACATGCAAACAACATGCTTATCTAACAATGCTAGAGAGGTATGCACAAGGCTCTATCATGTAAGCAATGCATGCAAGACAATGTTAAGGGACCAAGAGCACTAAATAAAGTGAAGAACATTACACATGAGGCATGCACTATCAATCTCAAATGGTCAAACCACATATGGACAGACCTAAGATACTCCAAAATAGTGGCCAAAACTTACTAAAACTTAGGCACAAAAAGGGAAGGAATACATGTTCATTCATTTGCTTGCAAGTAAGGCATAAAGCTTAACTTTCAAACACATTAAAAGAGGGACATCTATGAGAGCATGACAGAGGTACAAGCACTGAAATCATATGCCAAATGATGACATATCATGCAAACAACACAAGTATAGCATCCTAGAAGACTCAAGCATTAAAGCTAGTGAGGTACACAACACTAGGACTATGCAATACAATGCTCAATGGACTAAACCAGCCCTCAACAGACCTCATGCATGCCAAGACAATGGCCAAAATGCTTTGAAATGATAGCATGAAAGGCAAGAAGATGATGTGCATGCATTGGCTCATCTAGGCATAAAGGCACAACTCTTAAACACAATGAAAGAGTGATAAACATGGGAGTATGACAGAAGTTTATGCTCTGAATTTACATGCCAAATGATGTTATATCACACAAATGTCACAAATAAGGCATGCTAGGGGTCTCAAAACACAACACTAGCAAAGCCAATTACACTATAACCCTACAAGGCAAGCTATACATGACCAAGACCACTTGGAACAAAGTTTAAGCATGCTAAATCATGGCCAAAAACATGCTGGAGTAGAGCATACACATGCTAGATCAATAGGCTAAAACACCAAACATGGTAGGCTAGTAAACAAAATTGCACTACAAGTGCAAGAAGCATGCAAGAGGTAACCAAACCAGCCAAAAACAGAGTTATATCATGGCAAATCAGTGGCAAAAACATGCTTAAACCAAGCTTCAAAAGGGTAAGGCATGCTAATTTGATAGGCCATTAACACATGCAAAGAAGAGAAGAGGAGGGAGGACTACCGCCATCTATTTGGGACCTCAAAACCACCTTTCCACCACTGAAATTCCTCTAAAATTCAGTGGTTAAAAGGACAAAACAAAGTGATCTCAAAGGCTTTAAAAGCTAGCACAAAGTAAGGCAAAATAAGCCACAAAAGGGAGGAGACCACCCCTAACTCAAACAAGGCCTTAAACAACCCATTTTAACACTTAAAAATAGAAGTTTTTACAGTTGAAAGCTAAGCCAACAGAAACATGCAAAGAAGGCTAAGTAAACAACTAAAACAAAGCTTTAAAGAGGGTAAAGACTTACCCTGGAAGCACAGCAAAAACAGCAGCACTACTGAGCCAAAAACCAGCTTTTAGGCTCCAACCAAGATCTCCAAATACCTCATCTCAATGATGGTGGTGTTTGGCTAAGAGTCTCTTTGCAAAAAATGTGAAGAAAGTTCACTTTCAAGCACTAAAAAGGAAGAGAGAGAAGATTCTAGAGAGAGAGAAAGGGGAAAATTTGCTTCTCCAAATTCTGAACCCTTCTCAAGAGGGAGGAAACTCCTCTTATATAGAACAATGCAAGCACAAGCTTGTTTAACAAGCTTAGAGCTTGTTTGAATCCCTTCATACACGGTATGAAGGATGTATTCTGTACCTAACAGCTGGCACCAAAAATATCTGCAAAAATAGAAAAATGGCCGTAGGCCACTTCAACTAGCCTACCGGCCACTTAAAGTGGCCTACAGGAGGAAAAAGTGGCCGACGGGCCCTCCCATCCCTCTAGGCAAGGGGTAACAAGGTATGGTCTAAAAACAAACCAAAAAGATGAGAGCTAAGAGGCCACAAGACGAGGCACTCAGCCAGAAGCCCTAAAAACTAGCCTTCGGACCATTACAAGTGGCCTACAAGAGGAAAAAGTAGCCTACAGCTACAAAAAGTGGCCTATAGGCCTCTCTCTTCCTCTAGGCAAAGGCACCAAGGCATGGTTAACAGGTCCCGAGACAAGGCGCTCAACCGAAAGCCTCGGAAACTCAAAACAAGTACAAATATGCGCGATCACCGCGTGCACAAACGATGACGTCTGAGTCTTAAAGTCGGTCAAAAATGGGGTGTCTACAATAAGTATATAATGTGGAAAAAAATATTATGGAATTAGTGACAAAATTTTCCATCCCTAAAGAAATTTTTTTCGTCTCTTATTTGGCTTAGGTGGAAGATTAATTTTGTCATGAATTCTTTATTTCGTCGCTAAATGAATTTGTCCTGACGAAAAATATTGTCACATTTTGTCACTATTACCCTCAATGTGTGACGATTTTTTTTTGACATTATTTCATCATTTTTAATGATGAATTTGTTTTTGTCTCTATTGGTAACTTCTTTGACAAAAATTTTTCGTCTTCGTTTATATTAAATGTGACAAAATTATTTCGCTTCTATTTTTTATATTTATGACAAAATACTTTCGTCTCTAATTTCTTTCTTTAATGACAAAATATTTTGTCACTGATTACTTACAAGTATGTTCTCAACAGAGTGTATTGGAGACAAAAATTCGTCACAAATTTATTATTTTTAATGATGAATTTGTTTTTGTCTCTAATTTCTTCCTTTAATGACAAAATATTTTGTCGCTAATTACTTACAAGTATGTTCCCAACAGAGTATATTGGAGACAAAAAAATTAGTCACAAATTTATCATTTTCAATGACGAATTTGTTTTTTCGTCTCTAAGACCCTTTAGTGACGATGCTTTGGCGACAAAATGGGTGACAAAAAAATTTCATCGTAATTAGTTTGAGTGACGAAATATATATATATATATATATATTGGGACAAATTTGTTTCGTCTTTAAATCCCAAATTTGTTGTAGTGTGGATTTGAGAGAACTGGAGCTGTGGTCAAATACTTCTTCAGGTCCGCCAAGGCAACTTCACACTCTTCGGTCCATCAGAAGTTTGTGGCTTTTTTTACTAAGATGAAGAAAGGCTTACATTTATCAGAGCTCCTGCTTATGAATCTATTCAAGGCTGCAGCCCTTCCAGTCAACATCTGCACTTGTTTTGTCGACGTTGGGCTCTTCAGCTCTAAGATGGCCTTGATTTGATCTAGGCTTGCCTCAATGCCCCTTCTGGTTACCAAGTATCTGAAGAACTTACCAGACCCAACTCCAAATGCACACTTTGATGCATTGAGTCGGAGCCGATATATTTTAAGGATGTCAAAGACTGCCTTTAAGTCTTCCAGATGATCCTTAGGTTCCTTGGTCTTCATGACCATGTCGTCTATGTATACCTCCACAGTTTTGCCAATTAGATGTCTGAACATCTTTGTCACCAATCTATGGTAAGTTGCTCCTGCATTTTTCAATCCAAAAGGTATCACTCTGTAGCAGTACAGCCCTTTTGGGTTGATAAATCCAGTCTTTTCCTCATCTGGGGGTACATAGCTATCTAATGGTACCCCCTGTAGGCATCCAGAAAGCTCATCCTTTCATGCCCTGAAGTGGCATCTACTAGTTGGTCAATTTTGGGTAATGGGAAGCTGTCTTTGGGACACGCCTTGTTCAGGCTAGTGAAGTCCGCACAGACTCTCCACTTCCCATTCTTTTTTTTCACCACTACTGTGCTTGATAGCCATGTCGGGTAGTTTACCTCTCGAATGGCTCTAACCTCCAAAAGCCTATCTACTTCCTCTTCCATTGCCTCCACATGCATTAACGTCGGCCTCCTTGCTCGCTGGATTACAGGTTTGGCCGATCTGTCCACATTCAGTCTATGGCAAGTGACCTCAGGGTGAAAACCAGGCATCTCATATGGTGTCCGTACAAACACCTCCAGATTCGCTCTTAGGAATGCCTCTAGCTCTTTTTCTTCTTCCTCGACCAAGCCCGAGCTGAGAAGAAAGAAGCGCACTTCATCCCCTTGCTGGACAAGGATTTTCTTCAGGGCTTCTTCACTCTTCTCGACTGGCTCTTTGTCGACGTCATCCAGGACTTCTACATTCTCGTCCTCGATCTCTGTTGTTTTTGCTTTTCGTATGTTGCAAGTAGATTTCATTGTTTCCATGGAGCAATTCTTTGCCTGCAACTGATCCCCTCTGACCTCCTCTATTCCGTGCTCTATTGGGAACCGCAATAGCTGATGTAATGTTGAGGGAATAGCCTCCATTGCATGTAGCCATGGCCTTCCGAGGATAGCATTGTAGGGGGAGGGGGGTTCGATTACGGTGAACTCTGTTTTTAGCTTCTTGGTGCCAGCCTGCACCTCCAAACTTGCTGCTCCCAGGGGCTATATCGGCATTCCATTGAACCTAACCATTGGGCCATTGGACTGCTCCAAGTCATCTTGGTGAATGCCAAGCTCCTTGTAACACCTGACATACATGATGTCATAAGAGATGCCTTGGTTAACTAAGATACGCTTCACTTGGCACTCTCTAATCTAGAGGGATATTACCAAGGCATCGTTATGTGGATGTTGTACCATCTTCAGGTCTTCCTCAGTAAAGGACACCACTGGTCCCTGGCTCTTGTCTGCCCTAGGTCTCGTCTTCCCGACCTGATACACATGTTGTACGTGTTTTACTTTCTAGGTTTCCCTCCTTATCTCATTCTCATTCACCTTCGAGTGAATCACAGTGATCACTCGAGGTCCTTTACCGCGGTTGTGAAATGCTGGTGGGGTGGTCTTTGTTGGTGCACGGGCAATCTTGTCTACTCTTCCCTTGTCATGGCCTCGTCCACCAGGTCCCTTAGATGGCCTCGTCTTACCAGGTCCTCCAGATATGTCTTCAGGGCTCTACATCCCTGGGTCAGATGTCCAGCCTCATTGTGGTAAACACAGTGCTTGCTAAGGCTTCTTCCCATAAATTCGCCTGGTACCCTTGCTGGTGCTCTGTAATAGGGCTGATTTCGGATTTTCTCCAAGACTTTGTAGATAGGGATTCGGAATACGGTTGTGATTGTCTGTGCAACCTTAACCCTGTCTCTGGTTTGTTGTATCCACTATCACCTCGGCCTCGCTTCGGGGAGCTATTTTTCTTCTCTTATTTTAATGCCTTTGTCCCCGGCGTGTCCTCCTCGGCCCTGGCATATTTTTCTATTCTGGCCATAAGCTCCTGCATGCTTTTCGGTAATGTCTTTGCCAGTGATTTTCGAAGCAAGCAGTCATTTTTTAGTCCATTCTTAAATGACACAACCGCCACCTCTTGGTTGCATCCTAGTATTCGGTTGAATACCTCATAATACCTTTTGGCATAGGCCCTAAGATTTTTATCCTCACTAATTCTCAAGGCCATCAGGGCGTCCACCCTCAATAGTTGTAACTTATTTGTCACGAACCTGGCTACAAACATCTCGGTCAAGCCTTCCCAAGTTTTCACAATTCTTTTTGGCAACTTGTGAAACCAGTTTGATGCAATTTCTCTGAAGGATGAGGGGAACACCTTATAGAGCAACGGCTCGTTCCTAGTGTACAATGCTATCGAGTTCAGGTATAAGCCGACGTGAAAGTTAGAGTCTGACTAACCGTCGTATATCTATAACCTCGACATATTAAACCTTTTCAAGGCCTCAAAATTTTCTAACTCCACTGCAAACGGTGTTCTCGGCTTAACCGAAGAGGTTACCTTGGCATTTTGTTGTTTCCTCTGGAAGTAACCCCTCAAATCCTTCTTGGTCCGTCCAGGAGATCGGCTATCAATGGATTTCAGCCTTTTTGGTGTGCTACTCCCAGTATCATTGTGAGTTCTTTGGACCTCTCTCCATTGGTTGCGTCGAAACACAACTCCTTTCCTTGAACATGCCGATGTTCTTTGGGATCGGCTTCCTTGGTGTGATGCATCCTCCATGAATCTCCCCTTCTTGATTCTCCTCGCCCGACCTCTCTTGAAAGTCGGTGAGAGTGTTTTTTGGTTCTATCGTGCTGAGGAGTCGTAAGAATTGTCCTCTGCCCCCCCGTTTGGGCATCTTTTTTGGCCACTGAAATCGGCATATCCTGTAACGGAAACGGTGGTTGCATAACGTTGTTCTGCATCATAAAATTGACGACCGATTGTAGGTCTGCTAATTTGTTTGCCAGTTCTTTCATTTCGTTGTCCCTCCGCAAGCATCTATCTTTCCATACCTGGAGGTCGTCTTCGTTATAATACCTGCCTCAGTCTGATTTCTTTGTTATGTCGCCTTCCTTGCCAACGTCTTTTTCTTCGTGATTCTTATCACAAGTCTCTTTGTTACAGTTGTCTTCTTTGACGTCAAGGTCAATAGGTTTCCCACTCCCAGTAGGAGTGTCAAACATTCTCTTTCTGTCCGTGATTGGTCATCTATTCTTCTTTCTTTCCCACAGATGGCGCCAAATTATGTGTGTAGATTTCTGACCACACTGCCAAATTAGTATTCAACTGGAGAGTACTGGCAGAATAGATGACGCCTGAATGACTTGTAACAGAAAGATGAGATTCCAACGATGGTTCGTCCACCTGGAGACACTCCGACGATCAAGTCAATTATCTCTCAAAGATAGCAAAAGTGCTTAACTCACTATTCAGAATACAAAAAGCGTACCTTAGACCCATGAGGGTGCTTTCCTTTTATAGCCAACACAAACCTAGTCCCAATAGAAGCCTAGCTTTAATGGACTCTGGATTACTGCTAATCTTGGACTCCCAATAGGATTGAGATTAACTTTCTAAGAATCTTATCTTTATCCCAACTGAAGTCCTCTCCCAATATAAGACTCTTGTCCCTTATCTGCTTATCCCGGATTTTGGTATTCTCGCAGATAACCTCGGCCTAGCCGAGACTATCTCGGCGCCATGATCGGGACACGTGGTACCTCGGCTGACACTTCGGTGGCACCTCAGCCACGTGTTGCTATTCAAAAATTATGTCCCCACACAAACTGTTAAGGAGAATAAATGTATGAAGGATTTGTGAGCATTCAACTGATATAAATGTTTCCATATCAATATAACAATGCACATATATCATTTTAACAAAAATTCAATTTTCACAGTCATAACAAAACTTTTTAAGTAGAAATCGACATTCCAAGCTCGTCACGAATAAATTGAAGTGATCCTCGCTTAGGGATTTTGTGAAAATATCAGTCAATTGCTTGTCGGTATTTATAAATTCAAGTACAATATCTCCTTTTTGAACATGATCTCTTAAAAAATGATGTCGAATTTCAATATGTTTTGTTCGTGAGTGTTGAATCGGATTTTTGCTTAAATTGATGGTAATAGTATTATCACATTTAATAGGGATATGATCATAATGCAAATCAAAGTCCTCAAATTGTTGTTTCATCCAAAATATTTGGGCACAACAACTTCCGGAAGCTATATATTCAGCTTCGGCCGTTGATAAAGCAACAGAATTTTACTTTTTGCTAAACCAAGATACTAATGAGTTACCAAGAAAGTGACAAGTGCCACAGGTGTTTTTTCTATCAAGTTTGCATTCGACAAGGTCGACATCCGAGTAACTAATTAAATCAAATGCAACACCTCTAGGATAAAATAGTCCCAAATATTGAGTGCCAACAAGATATCTAAAAATTCTTTTAACAGCACTAAGATGTGATTTCTTAAGATTTGATTGATATCTAGCACACATATAAACACAAAACATAATATCGGGTCTACTTGCAGTTAAATAAAAAAGTGAGCCGATCATACCTCAATATTTTGTTTGATCAATGGACTTACCTTTTTCATCATTGTCTAGCTTAATGGATGTGCTCATAGGTGTTCCAGCTATTTTTGAGTCATATATACCAAATTTTTTGAGTAGTTCTTTTGTGTACTTAGCTTGGTTAATAAAAATTTCTTCCTTACATTGTTTGATTGAAGCCCAAGGAAATAATTTAGCTCCCCCATCATGCTCATCTCAAACTCACCTTGCATACACTTAGCAAATTCCTTGCACAAGGTTTCATTAGTAGCACTAAATATAATGTCATTCACATATATTTGCACAATAAGTAAATCATCATTTTTAGTTTTAACAAAAAGTGTTGTGTCAATTGTTCTTTTAGAAAAATTATTTTCAATCAAAAATTTACTTAATCGTTCATACCATGCACGAAGTGCTTGTTTCAAACCATATAAAACTTTTGATAGTTTAAAAACATGATTTGGAAAAGCATGATCTTCAAAACCTGGGGGTTGTTTAACATAAACTTCCTCATTTATAAAACCATTAAGAAAGGCACTTTTTACATCCATTTGATAAAGTTTGAAATTTCTAAAACATGCGAATGCAAGTAACATGCGAATGGCTTCTAATCTAACAACCGGAGCAAAGGTTTCATCGAAATCAATACCTTCTTCTTGATTTTATCCTTGTGCAACAAGTCTAGCCTTGTTTCTTATAATTGTGCCAGATTCATCAAGTTTGTTTCGAAAGATCCATTTGGTACTGATAATGGTATGATCTTTAGGTTTTGGCACAAGTTCCCACGCTTTGTTTCTCTCAAATTAGTTAAGCTCTTCATGCATAGCTATCATCCAATGTTCATCGAATTTGGCTTCTTGAAAGTTTTTAGGCTCTATCTGTAAGAGAAAAGCCAAGTTAATACAAATGTTTCTAAGTGAAGAGCGAGTTTCAATACCTTTTATAGGGTCACCTAGAATTAAATCCTTAGGGTGATTATGAACAAACTTCCATTCTCTTTGCAAATTATCATTGTTTCCTCATTCTTCTTGAGGTGGAATAATAGGTTGTTCAATCTCTTTGTTCAACTTACATGGTTAGTTCTCTTCTTTGTAGATACTTGAACTTCCACATTTGGTTCCAAATCTATATTATCACTAACAATTTGCTTTTGAGCAGAGATGCTAGTTTCATCAAATGTCACATGTATAGATTCACAACAATAGTTCTTTTATTAAAAACACGATAAGCTTTGCTAGTTAAAGAATAGCCAAGAAAAAATGCTTTATCAGATTTTGAATCAAATTTACCTAAGTTATCCTTACCATTATTATGTACAAAACATTTACAACCAAAAACATACAAGTGACTAATGTTGCGCTTTCTATCATGCCAAAGTTCATAAGGAGTCTTTTTGAGAATATGTCTAATTAATGCACAATTTAAAATATAGCATGCGGTATGAACGGTTTCGGCCCAAAAATATTTAGGAAGATTATTTTCGCAAAACATTGTTCTACTCATCTTTTCTAAAGTTCTATTCTGCCTTTCTACTACACCATTTCGTTGAAGGGTTTTAGGTGCTGAAAAATTATGTCCAATACCATGCTCATCACAAAACAATTCAAATTTCTCATTTTCAAGTTCTCTACCATGGTCGGTTCGAATATTAGTAATAAGAAAGCCTTTTTCATTTTGAATTCTACGACAGAGTTTTGTGAAAGAAGAAAATGTTTCATCTTTGTGTGCTAAAAACATAACCCATGTAAATCTTGAATAATCATCAACAATAACAAGACAATAATGTTTATCACCTAGACTAGATGTCCTTGATGGACCAAATACATCCATATGCAATAGTTATAAAGGTCTAGTTGTGGAAATATGAGATTTTGATTTAAATGATATTTTAGTTTGTTTTCCTTGTTGACAAGCACTACAAAGATGATCTTTTTCAAATTTAATTTTTGGAAGTCCAATGACCAAATCCTTTCTCAAAAGTTTAGCAATTAAATCCATATGAGCATGACCAAGTCTTCTATGCCATAACCAACTATTTTCATTATTAACATATAAACATTTAACATCACTAGCATAGAGATAATTAAGATGAAAAATATAAACATTATCATGGCGATTACCAACGAATAAAGCTTTATGATTATTTGTGCTTTCAATTGTGCAATGTGATTTATCAAAAATAACTCGATTACCTTTATCACATAATTGACTAATACTAAGTAAGTCATGCTTAAGTCCATCAACAAGTAAAACATTTTCAATGGAAGGGTTAGGAGAAATACCGATGCTACTAATACCGATGATTTTTCCTTTCTTATTGTCTCCAAAAGTAACAAATCCTCCATCTTTCGATGATAGTTTAGTAAAGAATGATTTATCTCCGGTCATGTGTCTAGAACATCTACTATCAAGGTACCACTTCCCTTCTTTAGTTTTGGACTTAAAGCAAACCTACAAAATGACAATCAAGTGTTGGTTTTTGGTACCCATAGTTTCTTGGGTCCTTCTTGGTTAGTTTTGTTAGATCCCTTAACAATCCAAATCTTTTTAATTCCATGTTTATATTATTTTTGAATGGACAATAAGATATTTAATGGCCTTTCTTTTTACAATAATGACTAGGGGTGCAACTCGGGCGGGCTCAACCCGAGCAACCCGAGCCCAGCCCGAGTTTTTTTAGGGCTTGGGCAACTATATCTTGTAATCTGGACTGCCTGGCAGATTTTTATACCATTGTAATTGGGGCGGGGCGGGCCGTCTTAACCAATGGCCAACCCGAGCAACCCGAACCCGAACCCGAATTAAATTTAATATACTATATAAATTATATAATATATAATATATAATATATATATATATAATTTAATAAATTATATAATATATATAAATTAAGTAAAAGAGTTAGTCTTAATTTTTAATTTTTATTTTTTGGTGACCAGAAAATAACTTTGAATAATTCTCAATTCTTTGTTAATTATCAATTCTACCTACAGGTTTCAAAACAAATCTACCTATAAGTCTCTGGGCAATTCGGGCAATTCGGGCTAACCCGAGTTCAAAATACAAAGCTTGGGCCGGGCTTGGATAGCAAAGCTCGGATTCATGTTCGGGCTTGGGCAGACTTGAGCCTTTGCCTGGGCAATTGGTCGGGCTTGGCGGACCCCCAACTGACGAACCACTTGGTTGCACCCCTAATAATGACAAGTAATATGAGGGTTTGTCATGAGAAGTGTCTTTTCAAAAATTGTATTGAGATTCTTTTGTTTCTTAATAGGGTCATATCCAATACCTGCTTTATCAAAAACATATCTTTGATTTCCAAGAAACATGTTGAGATTATCTCTACCTTTTACAAAATTTTCAAGTGTTTTTGTTAAATCATCAACATTGTTTTTTAAAGTATTTTTCTCATTAGAGATAGTATCAAAATCATTTTTCAAAATAATTTTTTCTTTCTTTAATTCTTCTACATTAATAGATAAAAATGCAACAGATTTCTTCAACACATTATTTTTGGCACAAACTTTTCTAAATTCTTCTTGTAGTTCATGGAATGCACTTTCAAGTTCTTCATAAAGAGTAGTTACCTCATCTTGAGTAGAGTCTTTATCTTCAAGAGCCATGAGACATAAGTTGGCTACTTCATTTTCAATTTCATCACTTGAGCTTTCATCTTTACTTTCTCCCTAAGCTGCTACCATGGCCTTTTTGTTTCTTTTGTAGTCTTTTCCATGATTCTTCAATTTTGGACAATCCATCTTCATATGTCCAAGATTTTTGCACTCATAGCAAATAATAGGCTCTTTCTTGTTGTCTTTGTTGTACTCTTTCTTGAAAGGTCTTCTTCCTCCATAATTTTTTTTCTTGAAGTGCTTTTTGAGATTTCTACTAAACATGCCATAGCTTTCATCCTCACTAGACTTTTCATATTCTTCTTCATTTGATGAGGCTATGAATGCAATTCCACTTTTCTTTTTGTTTTCAACATCCTCATGTCTTTTTATGGTGATCTCATGAGTCATAAGGAAACTCATAAGTTCATTCAATCCAAGTGTGGAGAGATTTTTGGCTTCTATAATGGTCGTGACCTTTGCTTCCCAGTTCTTTGATAAACACCTAAGAATTTTTCTCACCAACTCACTGTTAGTATAAGTTTTGCCAAGAGATTTCAAAGAGTTTACAATTTCAATAAATCTAGTAAACATACTTGAAATAGATTCATCAGAGTTCATTTTAAACAATTCATAACTATGAACAAGCATATTAATATGAGATGCCTTCACTTGGTTTGTACCGTCATACGTTACCTCAAGTTTGTCCCAAATTTCTTTTGCCGAATCACAACTTGAAATTCTATTATACTCCTTAGAGTCTAATCCACAAACAAGGGTGAGTTTGGCTTTAGCATTGGCTTGCAATAATTTATGATCCCTCTCATCACATTCATCTTCAATTTTAGGTACACTAATATTATCTACTAATTTGGTAGGAATTTTTGGACCTTTGGTGACAATAATCTACATGGCATAATTAGTGACTTGTAGGTATAAGGTCATCTTATCCTTCCAATGACTATAATTGTTTCCGTCAAATAATGGTGACCTATTTGTGGCTTGTCCTTAAGCTAAGGTTGCCATGGATCGAAACTCCTAGATGGTTAAATCTAAAACAAGAGTCTAGGCTTTGATATCAATTGTTATCCAAAAGACAACCTAGGAGGGAGGGATGAATTAGGTTTTTACAAATAAAATAATAATACCCTAATAAAATAATGACTAGCACAATAGATAAATATAGTTAATGAAATAAAAATAATTAAAACAAGTGTTCTAACAACTATTTCAATTAATGATTTTAGCACAATAAAAATATGAAATATAGCTATAGCAATTTAAATAAAATAAAGAGATAAGGGAGAGAGAGGCAAACAAATTTATAGTGGTTCGGCTTCAACTCGGCCTACGTCCACTCCTTAAGCTTCACTTGAGATTTTTCACTATTCTCTAGCTTCACAGGGTTCTAGCAACCTTTTCACAGATGAAGCAATCCTCCATAGATTTTACACAGACTTTCTAAGTCAAAAACACTAAGTGTACTACACTCTTACAAGGTTGAAAAGAAGGTGTTTTTGCTTTCACAGAAAGCTACAAGAATTATCTCTCAAAGATAGATATAAAAATGAAGCTCTGGTTTTTCTATAAACTTCACATAGGAAAGATGGGCTTAAAGCTATACGTCTCAGTGTATAATTTCTGAAAGAGGATGTAAACAAAAATTGAAGAACACTTCTCAGAGAAATTTTTTTTTTTTTTTTAAAGAATAGATGTGAGTGATTATAGATCAAAGAATATTTTCTGGTTTTTGTAACTTGTTTACATTAGAGGCTTTGGTATATAGAGGAGTCTTCTACTGCCAAAATGGATATGATGGAAAGACTGATTCAGGAGATGGCAAAAACATTGAGGCAACAAAAACAGTGGCAACAACCACATCATCCGCCTCCTCCAGTACCACATGTCCTGGACATTCAGAATGATGACTGAATAATCGCTCTCACCAAAGAGTTTAAGAAGATGAAACCGCCACAGTTTCATGGAGGATTGGATCCACTTAGGCTGAAGCATTGGATCCACTATCATAAAGGTGGCTAGAAATATTTTTGCACCACTGTCATATCCTTATTATTGGAGATTGGATCCACAGTCCAAAAATATCCTTATTATTGGAGATTGGATCCATTGTCCAAAAATCATGCCCAACCAAAATCATGCCCAACCAATATCCTTCTAGCCATCTTTATGACAGTGGATCCAATGTGGATCCAATATCCTTATATTGGTTGGGCATGATTTTTGGAGATTTTCTACGACAAATATTTTCCACAATGTGTCCGTGACAGGAAAGTATTGGAGTTCATGGAGCTTAAACAAAAAAGTATGACAGTAGCTGAGTATGAGGCCAAATTTGCTCCACATGTGGTCAACACCGACTACAAGAAAGCAAGACATTTTGAAGGAGGCTTGCGGGATGATATCTTAGAGAAAGTAACTGTACTCAAGTTGGAAACCTATATCGAAGTATTAGACCGGGCCATAATATCATAAGCTAATATAGCCAGACAGGCCAAATCAACGATTGACTGGAAAAGTAGTAAAAGACAGGGCTTCTTTTCAAAGAAGAGATTTTCAAAGAAACAAAATACGAGCTTCTCGAGTACCTCGAATTCTTCCAGAGACACATCCCCAATGTGCAACCAGTGTAGCAAAAGGCATCGTAGGGTTTGTTACCGTATATCAGGGGCCTGTTTTAAGTGTGGTAAGATAAGACATATAACCAGAGATTGTAATCAGAACAGCGGGAAGTTAGCTGCTAGCTCAACTGCATCAATCCCAAAACTGAGAAATACTACAAGGCCTACTACTACCGGAGATACTGTGAGGTAAGGGAGAGTCTTTATGCTTGTTCCAAGTGATACACGGAACGTAGAAGCCATTGTCTCAGGTACTATCTCTATATGCAATCAGGATATTTTTGTGCTAATTGATTCCGGATCAACACACTCTTTCGTAACTTATGCATTTGCATTTAGATTGAGTAGACCCTATGAAGCATGGGTACTTCAAAAAATATGCCATACCTGTACCGGCTACTTATCGGCGTATGATACCTCGTATGGTACTTCTGCATATGTACCGGGTACACGAAACACGTACCTAATTTTTTCTTTTTAATTTTTGGCGTACCCAGATGTACCTACTATATACCCAAGCTGTACCGTGTCTCAGTTGAAACAATATTTTCTTCTACTACAGAAATAAAACTCATTTCACTAGACTTCTTTTTTATTTTTAGTTTTATACTTAGCATATTTTTAAAATTAAACTGTGGTTTGTAAGTTGTTTTAATATATTGAAATTTTATTTTGATTTATATATTTACTTTTGGCATTAAATGTTAATTGTAGGTTGAATCTTAACAAATTAAACCATTTAATTAATTTTTGCATTACTCTAAATTAAAAATAAATATTTTTTTACAAGCGTACCAAGCCGTACCCGTACCCTACTTTTTTGAATTTTACCCTATCAACATACCCGTATCGTACCAGTACCAGTACTCGTACCCCTACTCGTGCTTCATAGAGTAGACCTTTAGAATCATTGCCATATTTGTTATGTGTATCTGCTCCATCTGGGGGATCTGTGTTGTGTACATCTGTATGTCGATTTTGTGATATGCGTGCTGGGAATGCTACCTTGTATGTAGACTTATTACCCTTGGACTTTAGATATTTTGACGTAATTCTAAGCATGGACTGGTTAACTAAATATTGTACTACCATTGATTGTGTAATGAAACAAGTTGTATTTAGACCTCTGGAACATAAAGAAATTGTGTTTGTAGATAACGGGGTAGTGCCTCCACTTTATTTGATATATGCAATGAAAGCATATAAATTGATCAGGAAAGGGTGCCAAGGTTATTTGTGTTGTGTGCTATCTGAACAATCTGTGAATGTTGAATTGAACAGTATCCCTATTGTTAGTGAGTTTCTAGATGTGTTTCCAAATGAGTTGCCAGGGGAATTGGTGGACAGGGAGATAGAGTTTATTATTGAAGTTATGCCAGGCACTTAGCCTATTTCTAAAACTCCCTACAGAATGGCTACTGCTAAAATGAAAGAATTGAAAGAACAATTACAAGACTTACTTGACAAAGGGTTTATTTGACCTAGTACTTCACCATGGGGTGCACCGGTGTTATTTGTGAAGAACAAAGACGAAACTTTAGGCCTGTATATTGACTATCAAAAACTGAACAAGGTGACAATAAAGAATAAATATCCCTTACCTCATATTGACGACTTGTTTGATCAGTTGTAGGGATCACAAGTGTTTTCTAAAATTAATTTGCGATCCGAGTATCACCAGTTGAAGGTAAAGGCAGAAGATGTTGAGAAAACTACATTTAGAATAAGGTATGGTCATTATGAATTCCTTGTTATGCCGTTTGGAGTGACTAATGCCTCTGCAGTATTTATGGACCTAATGAACCAGATTTTTAAGACTTACCTTGATGATTTTGTTGTGGTTTTTATTGATGATATCTTGATATATTCAAAGAGTAAACTTGAACATGAATACCACTTGAGAACTGTCATGCAAACACTTAGAGAAAAGAAGCTATTTGCCAAACTAACGAAATGTGAATTTTGGTTGGATGAAGTTATTTTCTTAGGGCATGTTATCAACAATGAGGGGATTTCAGTAGACTCATAGAAGATAGAGGCAATTGTGAATTGGCCTACTCCAACCAATGTAACAGAGGTCCGCAGTTTCATGGGCTTAGCTAGGTATTACAGAAGATTTGTGAAGGATTTTTCGAAAGTAGCTATACCACTCACTCAACTCACACGCAAAGGACAATCATTTGAGTGGACTGATGAGAGAGAGTCTACTTTTCAGGAATTAAAGATAAGACTGACCACTGCACCGGTTTTGACATTGCTCTCAGGTATGGAAAACTTTGTGATATATAGTGATGCTTCTTATAAAGGTTTGGGCTATGTACTAATGCAGAATGGAAGAGTGATCACCTATGCCTCTCGTCAGTTGAGACCGCATAAGAAGAACTACCCGACACATGACTTGGAATTAGTTGCAGTGGTGTTTGCTTTGAAAATCTGGCGGCATTACTTGTATGGGGCAAAATGCGAAATCTATACGGATCACAAAAGTCTGAAGTACTTCTTTACGCAAAAAGAGTTAAATATGCGACAAAGAAGATGGCTTTAATTAATAAAAGACTATAATCTCCAGATTCAGTATCACCCCGAGAAAGCCAATACAGTTGCTGATGCCTTGAGCAGAAAATCGATGGGGAATTTAGCTTGCCTGTTTACTGAACTGAAGGAAGTCTTGTTAGATTTTGAAAGAACCGGAATTGAAATTGTATTACACGAACAACCTGGGTTGATAGCCGCCATTTCAGCCGAGTCGGCAATCATCAATGTGATTAAACAAAATCAGAAAGAGGATGAATCCCTCAAAAAGATAGTTGATGAATTTGAAACGAATCCGAGACTAGGATATAATGTTGTAAATAAAGTGCTGAAGTTCCAAGCCAGATTATGTGTTCCGAATATTCCCGAGTTAAAGAGGAGAATCCTAGATGAAGCTCACAAGTCGGTATTTGCTATGCATCCGGGTAATAACAAAATGTATTGAGACTTGAAGCAAAGCTATTGGTGACCCAAAATGAAGAAAAAAATTATAGATTATGTGTCCCAGTGCCTTCAGTGTCAGCAAGTTAAAGCTGAACACCAAAAATCGGGCAGTTTACTTCAACCTCTCTCTATTCCAGAATGGAAGTGGGAACATGTAACCATGGATTTCATTGTTGGTCTACCTCGAACACCTCGAGATATGGATTCTATTTGGGTTGTAGTTTATAGACTGACTAAATCTATACATTTTCTGCCTATTAAAACTACATTTGACACTTATAGACTGGCTTCTATATGTGTTGATGAAATTGTTCACCTACATGGAGTTCCGGTATCTATCATCTCGGATAGAGATTCGAAATTTGTGTCTAGATTGTGGAAAAGTTTGCAAAGAGCTATGGGACCAGAATTGAGATTCAGTACTACGTTTCATCCATAAACAGACGGACAATCAGAACGGACAATACAAACCTTAGAAGACATGCTAAGAATGTGTACCTTGGATTTTCAAGGGAGTTAGGAAGATTATTTTCCACTAGCAGAGTTTGCATATAATAATAGCTTTCACTCCAGCATCGGCATGGCACCATACGAGGCTTCATATGGTAGAAAGTGTAGATCACCAATTTGTTGGACAGAGGTCGAAAATAGGGCCTGAAATTGTGCAAGACACTTCTGAAAAGATCAAAATTGTTCAACAAAGGCTCAAGATGTGGCGGCATTACTTGTATGGGGCAAGATGCGAAGTCTATACGAATCACAAAATTCTGAAGTACTTCTTTACGCAGAAAGAGTTAAATATGCGACAGAGAAGATAGCTTTAATTGATAAAAGACTATAATCTCCAGATTCAATATCACTCCGGGAAAGCCAATACAGTTGTTGATGCCTTGAGCAGAAAATCGACGGGGAATTTAGCTTGCCTGCTTACTGAACAGAAGGAAGTCTTATTAGATTTTAAAAGAACTGGAATTGAAGTTGTATTACATGAACAACCTGGGTTGATAGCCGCCATTTCAGCCGAACTAGCAATCATCGATGAGATTAAACAAAATCAGAAGGAGGATGAATCCCTCAAAAAGATAGTTGATGAATTTGAAACGAATCCGAGACCAGGATATAATGTCGTAAATAAAGTGCTGAAGTTCCAAGATAGATTGCGTGTTCTGAATATTCCCGAGTTAAAGAGAAGAATCCTAGATGAAGCTCACAAGTCGGCATTTGCTATGCATCCGGGTAACAACAAAATGTATCAGGACTTGAAGCAAAGCTATTGGTGGCCCAAAATAAAGAAAGAAATTGCAGAGTATGTGTCCCAGTGCCTTCAGTGTCAGCAAGTTAAAGCTAAACACCAAAAACCAAGCGGTCTACTTCAACCTCTCCTTATTCCAGAATAGAAGTGGGAATATGTAACCATGGATTTCGTTGTTGGTCTACCTCAAACTCCTTGAGGTATGGATTCTATTTGGGTTGTAGTTGATAGTCTGACTAAATTTGTACATTTTTTGCCTGTTAGAACTACATTTGATGCTTATAGACTGGCTACTATATATGTTAATGAAATTGTTCGCCTACATGGAGTTCCGGTATCCATCGTCTCGAATAGAGATCTGAAATTTGTGTCTAGATTGTGAAAAAGTTTGCAAAGAGCTATGAGAGCAGAATTGAGATTCAATACCGCGTTCCATCCACAAACAGACAGACAATAACAAAGTTTGCATACAATAACAGCTTCCACTCCAGCATCAGTATGGCACCATACGAGGCTTTGTATGGTAGAAAGTGTAGATCACCAATTTGTTGGACAAAGGTCGGAGCTAGGGCCTTACTTGGGCCTGAAATTGTGCAAGACACTTCTAAAAAGATCAAAATTATTCAACAAAGGCTCAAGACAGCTCAGAGTCGACAAAAGAATTATGCAAATGTTCGAAGAAGACCTCTTGAGTATGAGGTTGGCGACCATGTATTTATTCGAGTGACTCCGACGAAAGGCCAGTTGAGATTTGGAAAGAAAGGTAAATTGCCGCCCCATTACATTGGGCCATTTCAAATTCTGGAAAGGCTTGGCCCAATTGCTTATCTAGTCACCTTGCCGCCGGAATTCGAACAAATGCATAATGTATTCCACATATCAATGTTAAGGGGTTATCTTTGAGATCCGTTTCATGTGATTGATTATCACTGTATAGCTCTTGATGAAAATATGAAATACGCAGAATGGCTGGAACGAATCATTGACCGGCAAGTGAAGCAATTGAAAAATAAGGCGATTCCAATGGTGAAGGTAGAATGGAATGAACACTATGGGAAGGACGCTATATGGGAAAAAGAGGATGAAATGTGCCTACGCTATCCATATTTGTTTTTAGACGAAGGTAAAATAAGTTTGGAGACCAAACTTCCTAAAGGGGAAAAGATTGTGATAACCCCATCCTGTGTTATGCTAATCAATCTTAATCATGATTGTGATTATATGCTTGATATGATTGTGAGTCATAATTACATGATTATATGTGTTTTTGAATTTCTATCTGTTCACCGTAGGAAAATCTGTTTGATTTCCTACCTTAGAATTTTAATTAAAGGCTGTAGAGACGTCAGAAACTGAAATTGACTGCGCCATTGTGATTAGCGTAATTTTTAGAACTTACGGTAAAATTTAATTGAAAATTGATTCGGATCAAAGTAATTAAATTCAGAATGATTAAATTAAAGCACCATTTCTTAGTCTTAATCAAATTGATTAGCCAAGCCTATAAATAGGCCTATATACACTCAATTCCTTCCTTTGAGCTCATCTTAGCTGAAATTACACTATAGAGAGAGAGAGAAAGTGTGCCAATCGTAGAGAGAGAGGGAGCTCAAATTAGAGATTTGAGCTAAGAGCTTGGGAATTTGGAAGCTAAGCTCAAGAACTAGCTAGAATTTAGGAGATTTGAGCTCCTAGGTGAGTAATTGAGCATAAATTCATAAGTTTGAGTTTCTAATTTTGTGAATTCAAGGTTAGATGGTAATTAAGAATATAAATTGAGTTGAATTTGATAAATTTGAACCTTGTATGTACATGCATGTAAAGGATTATCATGAGCTTGCATAATTGAGCACAAACATGCATTATATGAAGAATTTAAGGCTATTTGGCACAAGCAAACATGATAATGTTGAGTTTAATGAAGATGAGCATCAATCGTGTTATTTAAGTTGAAAATGAAGCCTATATTTCACATGCATGTAAAATTCAAAGTGATATGGAAATTAATTTGCATGAGTTTTGAAGATATGAAGTTGGTATGGGTTGTCAAGAAAAATGTGAAATAATTTGGGAATTGAATTGTGATTTTGGACAAATTGACTCAATTTTCTTATGTCCTCATATTGTATAAAGATTTCCATGATTTTGTATCAAGAATATGAGCTTTAGACCCTTTGAATGCTAAGTTTGAGCTTCAAATGCAGTTCTAGAAATTCCAGAATTTAGCATGTCCACTCGAGCAGGGAAAGCGCCGCTTGAGCGTAAAATGTTAGTTCAAATAAATTTTGCAGACATTGATACCCGCTCGAGCGGGGAGAGTTACACTTGAGCGCTAAGTCACATGTTTTGGCTCTCAGCTCGAGCGTCTGAAGTCACGCTCGAGCGCAAAAATGAAGTAACCAAGATTTTGCACCAAAAGGTCTGCCGAGCTAAAAGTGCTCGAGCGAAGAGCCTTGTTTTAGAAATTTTAAAAAGTTGTTTTGTGTTTCATTTTCTGTTCTCTTCCATTTCTTGGCACTCTTAAGCATGTATTGAGCTTTGTATATGACCTAAAAGGTAAAGAAAGAAGTCTAAGAGAAATAAATAGATTAAAGAATGGATTGAATTGTTTGTGACCCAATATGTGTTATGAATTGTGTAGGGTCGAGCACAAGGACGAATCCACCAGCAGAACACTATGAGTAATATCTTAGTAAAGATATTTTGAAGTATACTATTTGTCCAATTGCTTAATCCTATTTGAGTTTCATAAGTTTGTAAATTTGAATTGTGGACAAATATTCATTATGCCATATGATTGGATAATGCCGTTGGATTACAATTATGATTATGATCTTAAGTACGAATGTGCATTTCATAAATGATTGGGCCAAAGGCTGTTCGACAAGGGTGAATTGGGCTCGAGGCCGTTTGACATGAATGAATTGGGCTCAAGGCCGTCTGTTAGGAACAAAGTGGGCCAGAGGCTGTTTGGTATGTTTGGGCTTGAAGCTATTAATGTACCAGATAAAAACATGAATAGGCCCAAGGCCGTTTGATACGTCCGTTTAAAATTTCATTCATATACCTTCTTTATTTGAAATTACTCACTGGGCTTTCGCTCACTCTCATTCATGTGTATCTAGGTGAGCAAAGAGATGTTCAAACCCAGCCTCAGTGAAGTATGTGAGAAAAGTCAAGTTTTGTGGAGTCAACCCGAATGTCTCACGCACGAGACACTGTTTTGTTTCCTTTGGTTTACTCTTTTGTTATCTTGGTGAACATGTCTAATTACCCTTGTATATAAGCTTTTGGTTTGGCTGACTGTGACTTGAATGTTCCTGTATAGGCAAAATCATATGTGGTCTTTCTTTTTGTATGGGTTATTAAAATACGTATGTGAAACGTCTTGATGTACCATGTAAGCACAACTCTATGGACAAAATTTTTAAGTTTGCTTCCGTTTTGGCCCCTTAACTCTGTTGAAATATGTTTAATCAAGTTTGAGGCTGTAAGTAATCTCTTGATTACTGGTCGGTTATGTCCTTAATCCATATGGGCGGGTTCGGGTCATGACAGTCGGGCTGAGGCTTGGCTTAACTCCATCTGGCTGAGCTCTTCATGCTCAGTCTGGCTGAGACTTACAGGGCTCAATCAGGCTGAGGCTTGGCTTAACTCAGTCTGGCTAAACTCTTCATGCTCAGTATGGCTAAGACTTGGAGGGCTCAGTTGGGCTGAGGCTTGGCTTAACGCGGTCTGACTGAGCACTTCCACTATGTTTGGGAACCTAGGAGAGAAAAGAAAATAAATGATTACTTAAGTTATAAGAGAAAAGAAAAGAAAAGAAATGATTGTAATTTCTCTCCTTTTTGTTTGGATAAGAAATAAATAAAAGAAAAGAAATGATTTTGATTTCTCTCATTCTTGTTTGGTTAGACTTCATTAAAAGAAAAGAAAAGAAATTATTTTATGTTATATTACTAAAATAACCTTTTTATATTTTCAATCATTTTATTTCTTTTATTTTTATAGGGACAAAATTGGTATTATGAAAATAGTGGTTTTTTTTCTCTCCCAATCTCTCCACTTTTGGGAAGATTGAAAATGAGGCTTATAAGATAAATAAGTTTCTCTTCATTTCTCTCCATTTCTTCTCATTTTTCTCCACTTAAGTTATCCAAACAAGTAAGAGAAACACATATCTCTCCATTTCTTTTCTTTTCTCTCCAAATCACTCAATTCAAACATAGCGTTCATGCTTAGTTTGGCTGAGGCTTAGAGGGCTCCGTTGGGCTGAGGCTTGGCTTAACTCAGTCAGGCTGAGGCTTGGCTTAACTCAGTCTGGCTGAGCTCTTCATGCTTAATCTAGCTGAGACTTGGAGGGCTCAGTCTGGTTGAGTCTTAGTCTAAAACTTGTCATTGGAACACAACACAAATAATAGAGATGTGAAATTGTTGTCATTAAGGCACAGTCTGTCGATCACAAATTTACACCATGTGTGGAAAGCGCAAAAATGAACAAGTGTGCAGATCGGCAAAAGAGAACATACAACAATTGAATGATACAAAAACAAGAGACGCTATTTTACTAGAAATAATGCTTCAAGTGTTCGTCATTCCATGGATGGAGGAGGTCTCTGCCTTCCATATCTTGGAGACGGTAAGTCCCCGGGCGGGGTCTGCCCTTGACAACAAAAGGTCCTTCCCATTTGGCTGCTAGCTTGCCCTCGGTCAGATTTTTAGTAGCAAGGGTTGCTTCATGCAAGACTAGGTCTCTCACTGTGAACTCTTGAGGTCGAACTTTGTGGTTATAATGTGTTCTCATTTTTTGTTGGCATAATGCCCGTCTGACAACAGTTGCCTCTCGGAGCTCTTCGATTAAGTCCTGGTCAGCCCGATGAAACTCTTCATTTAGTTCTGAATTCGGGTGTAAAACCTGAGGGGTCGGTAGGCCAATTTCCACTAGAATGACTATCTCGGCACCGTATGTAGGCGAAAGGGGTCCTTTTCAGTGAGGGTTCGAACTGTCGTCTGATAAGCCCAGAGGACATCCGGTAATTCCTTAGCCTAGAGTCCTTTAGCGACTTCCAACTTAGTCTTGATGATCTTCAGAAGGGAACGATTGGTGACTTCGACTTGCCCGTTGGCTTGCAGATGGCCTGGGGAAGAAAAACATGGTCTAATGTTGAGCTCTTCACAGAATTTCCTAAACTTGGCATTGTCGAATTGTTTGCCATTGTCCGAAACGATGGCTTAGGGGATTCCAAATTGGCACACGATCGACTGCCAAATGAACCTGGTAGTGTTTCGCTCAGTAATTGTAGCAAGGGGTTTTGCTTCCACTCATTTGGTGAAATAGTCAATGGCAATCATAGTGAACTTGGTTTGGCCCCTACCAGTGGGCAAAGAACTGACTAAGTCGATGCCCCACTTAGCGAAGGGGTAGGTACTGCTAAGTGTAATCAGTTTTGTTGGTGGAGCATAGTGGATGTTGGCAAAACGCTGGCATTTATCACACTTAAGCACAAATTCGCTGGCATCTTGATTGAGAGTAGGCCAGAAGTAACCGATGTGGAGGATTTTATGGGCCAGAGATCTTCCACCTAAATGATTAGCACAAATGCCCTCGTGGACTTCCCTTATCACATAGGTCGCTTGAGCAGGACTGAGACACCTGAGGTATGGGCATGAGAATCCCTGTTTGTACAGTAGGCCGCTGATAAGGATGTAATTAGAAGACTGGGCTCTGACTTTAGCAGCCTGCTATTTATCGTCTGGCAACTCCTCTCATGTCAAAAACGGAAGGATGTTTTGAGCCCATGAGATAGGTTCGTTCTGGAAGAAGTAGACCTTCTGTGGGTTTACCAAAGTAGTCGGATAGGTTAGGTATTCAATGCGGATGCCATGGCTGAAATCTAACTAGTCGACCGAGGTTAATTGAGCCATTTCGTTCACCTTGGAATTTTCTGACCTAGGGATATGTCTGATCTGGAAAGTATTGAAGAGGTGGACAAGAGGAACAGCAATATCCATTTATGCTCGCATCGTCTCTTTCTTTGCGTCGAACTCCCCAGTAATCTGTCCGACAATCAATTGGGAATCACTGAATACTTGGATATGGCATACACCAACGTCTCTGGCTAGTCGAAGACCTGCTATCAAGGCCTCATATTCGGTCTCATTATTGCTTGCGTCGAATAGGAAACAGAGGGCACACTTGAAATACTCACCCTCTCGGGTGGTGAGGATTAGACCGGCTCCACTACCCTCTTTGCAGAATGAACCATCAACACTAAAGGTTCAGGAGTGGGGGTCTTCTGCATCAGTGGTGAAGTGTGCTGGCAGGAGGGTCACGCTCGGGGTGAGATTGGTGAATTCCAAGATAAAATCGGCGACAGCCTAGCCTTTGATCGTTGTTCGAGGTTGGTAATAGATTTCAAATTGACTTAGCTTAACTAACCATTGCATAAGTCTGCCTGACGATTCTGGTTGTTCCATGACCTTTTTTAGAGGCTGGTCAGTGAGAACCACTATGGAGTAAGCTTAGAAATAAGGTCGGAGGTGTCTGGAGGTTATGACCAAGGCGAGGGCCATTTTTTCCAATAGAGGGTAGTTCTGTTCTGCCTTCCTAAGAGCGCGGCTAATGTAGTAGACTGGACGTTGTACTCAGTAGTCTTTCCTGATAAGGGCAGCACTGACCGCAGTGTTTGACATAGCTAAGTAGAGAAAGAGGGTTTCGCCTGGCAGCGCTTGAGAGAGGAGGAGAGGGTTGCCCATGCACTGCTTCAGTTGTTGAAAAGCCTTCTCGGATTCGGCGCTCTATTCGAACGCTTGTCGGAGGACTTTAAAAAATATAAGACATTTGTCGGTTGTCCGGGAAATAAAGCGGTTGAGGGCAGCAATTCTGCCCTTGAGCCGTTGAACCTCATTGACGGTTTTGGGAGACCACATTTCTATCAGGGCCTTGATCTTTTCGGGGTTAGCCTCAATGCCCCGTTGGCTAACCATGAAGCTCAAGAACTTCCCAGATCCCACGCCGAAGGCACACTTCTCCGGATTCAGTATCATCTGATATTTGCGTAAGGTTTCGAAGGTCTCTCGCAGGTCTACCAAGTGATCGAAGGAGAGTTTACTCTTGACTAGCATGTCATTAACGTAGACTTCCATGTTCCAACATATCTGGTGCTAAAAGATGGCTTTAACCAGGCGTTGGTAAGTTGCTCTGGCATTTTTCAAGCCGAATGGCATAACACGATAGTGATAAGTTCCTCTGTCCGTGATGAAGGAGGTGTGTTCCTGGTCGGCCAAGTGCATCAGGATTTGGTTGTAGCCGAAAAAGGCATCCATAAAGCTAAGTATCTGGTGTCCTGCAATTGCGTCGACCAACAGATTTATCAGGGGGAGGGGATAGCTATCTTTGGGACAAGCCCGATTGAGGTCAGAATAGTCGACACATAGTCACCATTTGTTATTATTCTGGCAGACCAAGACTACGTTGGATAGCCACCTAGGGTAGTCCACATTTTTAATGAACTATGCCTTCAGTAGTTTGTCCACCTCAGTGGCGATGAGGGTATTACATTCTAGGTGAAAAATACGTTGCCTCTAGCAGAAAGGTCGGAAATGGTACTCAATGTTGAGGTGATGAATAATGAAAAAGGGATCGATACCTGGCACGTCTGAATGGGTCCAAGCGAAGACATCATTGTACTCGACCAAAAGAGCCGTGAGATCAGCCTTGGCTTGCGAGACGCTTGGTCGCCAATCACATTTGTTTTGGTGAATCGATGAGGATCGATAGGCCCTTCGACAAGTTCCTCCACTGGTTCCCCTTTGACTAACTCTTCCTCGTCTCTGACGTCGAAACCTTCGATGATCATAGCCTCCTTCATTTTGACCTCCTTTAAAGAAACGACATAGCACTCTTTGGCCATCATCTGCTCACCCCTCACTGTGCCGACCCGAGGTCGGTAGGAAATTTCATGGCTAGATGGTATGTAGAGGTGACAGCTTGGAAAGCATTGAGAGCCTTGCGTCCGAGGATGATGTTATAAGCAGAAGAACAGTTGATGTCGAGGAAAGTCAGTAGTTTGGTGGTCTGTCGTGGATATTCTCCGATGGTAATAGGAAGATCGATGGAGCCTATGGAGATCACCCGATCGTCGGTGAAGCCAACTAGCGAGGTCTAGAGAGGGGACAACTTTTCTTCTCCAACCTTGAATTGGCGATAGGCGTTCAGGAAGATGATGTCTGAAGAGCTGCCGTTGTCGACAAGAACCCGTCTAACTTTGTAATTGAATAGGAGAGCGGAGATTACGAGGAGGTTGTCGTGGGGGTAACGAATGCCTGTGCAGTCGACCTCTTTTGTCGAGCCTTGTCTAATTTTTAAAGGCGAGTCATTGGCCGGCCGAGATGGCCTCTCTACGAAGTCCGAGGATAACTCGATCTTTCAACGAGCGTGCACTGGGCGGATTGTGGTGCGAGCGGATCATTGTCTCGCCTAGATTGTATGGGTTATCGGAGGAGTATATCGGCGGTGGTCCCTCGGCGGGTCGGTCCTCGGCCGTTGCTGGGGACGGGCTGCCGTGAACTGACTGAGGCACCCCTAGTATATCAAATCCTCTGCCTAGTCTTTAAGGTCAACACATTCCTTAGTATTATAGCCGTAGTCCTGATGGAAGCGACAGTACTTGGATTAATCTCGGCGGTTGGAGGGAGATCGTGATGGTTGGGGTCATTTCAGGTTGTAGTCTCATTGAATTTGGTTCAAGACTTGTTCCATTGAGGAATTGAGAGAGGTGTATCGTTCGAACCGACCGGGTGGTCGAGTAGGTGCCGATCAGTCGGATCGAGCAAGTCGGTTAATATATTGAGGGGGTTGTCATGTATATTGGAAGGATCTAATTTCGAGTTCCTTTCTTTTGTCCTTGAGGGGTGGATTTTTAGGTGTGGAATCTTGGCAGGCTACCAAAGAGTCTTCGACATTTATGTATTTTTGGGGTTTGGAAAGGAGCGTGGCCATGGCAGTTGGGGGGTTTTTAGAAAGGAAGAAAAGGAAATCGGATGGTCGTAAATCGGCCATGAAGGCTGTGAGGATAACCTTGTCATCGTTTTCCGCCACCTGTAGGGCCTCGATGTTGAAACAGGTGACAAAGTTGCGTAGTGACTCCTCTTCCGTTTGCCGGATATTGAGCAGTTGAGTTGCCGAGCGTTGCTGGCGCTGAGCACCAATGAAATGGCTCAAGAAGGAATCCCTTAGATGTTGGAAAGTAGAGACAGAGTCCGGTGGTAGCTGACTAAACCATAGTCGAGCCGACCCCTTAAGCGTTACGGGAAAAGCCCAGCATAGAGGATCATGAGGGTCCTGTAGGTCTCCAAATGGTCGACCGGATCGGTTGTGCCGTCGAAGGTGTCGATTGAGGGCATTTTGAACTTGGCAGGTAGGGGTTTGTCCCTGATGGCGGCGACAAAAGAGGAGTTTGGCTGTTGTGGAGGGTTTGTTCTGTATGTTCTGCATGATTTCCTGAAGCTAGAGTTCTACATCCCAAATAGGAACATTGTCCCCTCCAGAGTGCAGTAGGGGCTGAACACTACTAGCCTCCCATTCAGGGACATGTGCTTGAATTGATAGGTGTAAGCCCCAAGGTGGTAGGTTCATGTCTTGGGGTGGGGCTTGTAAACCCTCTAGATTGGAAAGGTGGGCTTGTTGAAAAGGATGGCTCGGGGCCTGTTCTCGATTGGGAGGGATATCTTGTGGTGGCGGAGGAGGTATAGGGAGATTTCGTTGGAGTAAAGCGTTGATCAAGGTCTTGTTTTGTTCGGCCAAGTGGTTGATGCTGTTGGTGAGCTCTATAAAGTACTAAGGTGGATTGTTTGGGTTGGGAGGATTAGCTTGGGGGTTAACGACATTGTGTTGAAAAGCCATGGATCTCGTTGTAACCATCCACCTCGATGGAAGGCAAGGAGAAGTTATCGAGAACGGATCTCCGGCAACAATAAGCACAACTGTTAACCGGAGTGGTGTTCCTACAGACGGTGCCAACTGATGATATTGCTGATCCAACGGAGGTCGAGTCGGGCCAACCCACGCTTCCTACACCTTTCACCGATCTCTGAGCTCGCTGGAGTGCCTGTAAAAATGTCCAACGGGGAATGGGAGTCCCCCAACAGACCCTCTGACAATCAAGTTAAAAGAGAGGAGATTAACTGTGTAGAAAGAGAGAGAGAGAAGAAGAAGAATAGAGAACTTGAACCTTTGATCTGTCTTGGAAACCTCCTTATATCATTTGTCTATCATTTCCTTGTCCACTCCAACCTGTTGTGTTGGTCGAAAGTCTATACTCTAGCTTGTATTGTTCATGGTGAGGCTGCATGTTCTAACGTGAAGGGGTTGTCGCATTTAATGCTGTGGGAGTCTCATTAATGGCTGATGTGTGGTGCAATAACTCTGCAGAATCTTTGTCTACTTATGTGGCTGGTTCCCTGCTTAACACATGTACTTGAACTGTGAATTGGGCTCTAAGTGGTGGGCCAAAACCTTTTGTAGGCCCACCCCTAAGTAAAATTTGAGTACATTTTCAAAGAGTACTTAGCATTATTGAAATTGGCCAATAATTATATATATTTAGGGCCAATTTGGGAACTTGGCTAAATTTGACTTTTAACATATTTTGAGTCATATTTTCTCTTTATTTTTTTACATATTTTTCAAAAAAATAAATAAATAAATAAATAATTAACTTTTAACCAACTTTTCAAAACAAGCCTTAAACAAATTGTTAATGTGTTTTTTTTTTTTTTTTATTTAATAAAAATGGTATTAAAAAAAACTGAAATAATATTTCACTGTACTCACCTTTGCCATTGCGTAATTGTTTCACCTATATTGCATAATATAAGAACATAGATTATATATTGATCTTAAGTTCCAATAAATCCAAAAAAAAAACTATACAATTTGTAGAAAAATATATAGAAAACAAGCAATCATCAAAATTATTTATTGAATAAACTTTTAATAAAAAATTAAGGATGAAACAACAATTAAATAATAATAAAAACAATCAATCATAATAAATTATTAAGGAAAACCCACCATTATTTTTTATGTTAGTTGTTTAATACAAGGCCTCATTGTTGTTTGGTTTATTTTTGGGCAAGGTATTTTTAAAAAAAAAATTGGGAAGAGAGTTTAGAAATTTTTTTGATTTATTTGATTGTATATTTTGGGAGAATTATTTTTTTGAGAGTTTGGGATGATTTGATATTTTGAGAGAATTTGAGTAGATGTGTGTGAGAGAAAAAGTAATTGAGAAGGAGAGAGGAGAGAAAAAAAGTGATTGATTGATGTGTAAGAGAGAGAAAGTGATTTTGAAATTTTTTTGAGAAAAACTCAAACCAAACAATTTTTGAGAAATTTTTTTTCTAAAACTCATCTCTCAAATACAAACTAAACATATCTTTAAGGACAGTGAGAATCACAACAAAGGTATTCACTACAAAGGTATCTTTTGGGAAACTGGTTAAAAATTAATTTTTAACTTTTAACTCATTTTAAGCTCCATCACTTTTTACATAATTTATTTATAAATAGACAAAATAAATTTAAAAATAAAAAATCAACATTTAATTAACTTTCCAAAACACGCAAGGTGTGTTTGTTTGGACGGATTGGATAAGGGGAGATTGTAATCTATCGGATTATTAGTCCTGGGATACATTGTTCCCGCACTAGTTGGTTGGACTAAATTTGTATCCTATATTTGTTTAGTCATGAGATTAAATGTGTAGATTGGACTATTTTTAGTAAATCCAATATTTGTTTGAGATATTATGGAAAAGGATAAATGTTCAAATGACTATTTTATCATTTTCAATTATTTACTAAGTAATAGTAATATTAAATATAACTTTAATATTTTAATTATTTTTAGTTAAATCAAATAAAAATTTATTTTATTTTATTTTTTGTACAATTAAATAAATTAATTTTTAAAAAACTAAATAAATAAAATATATGTTATTTTTTAATTAAAATTTCAAATAAATTTATTTTAAATAATAATAATTAAATAATGAAATAAAATAAAATATCTATTAAAATTTAAATAATGAAATTAAATAAAATATAAACAAAATTTTAAAATAAAACATCAATAAATAAAACAAAAAAAAATTAAATAAAATTATTTTATTTTTAAATTGAGACATTTAAATTTTTTTAAAATTTTACTAAATATAATAAATAATTAAATACTAGAGGGCAAAAATATAATTTCATTGTCTAATTTCATAGGATGAGTTATTCCATGATTTCTATCCGACCCTCCCATGAAATAGGATAGTCTCACAAATATGAGACTAATAGTCTAAAGAAATTATAGTCCGAAACAAAATTTTTAAAATAAATAATAAACTATTAATTCGATGGGACTACTAATTTAATACCACACCCTAATTTTTCGAAACAAACGAACACATTAGATCCGTTCAAATTTAAAGCAAACCGCGTTAAGTGTTGTAGGTGGTAACGAACGAGTAATGACGAAGTTTGAATTTTATTTGGGAATAATAATGGGAAAAGGAAAATAAATAATCATTAAAGACAGAAAGAAAGAAAAAGGTGGCGAATATCCAAAAGCATATAACCCAAACCCAACATAGATGGGAATATTCCAGGGAGATCCGAAGTCCCGTTTGGTTCCTCCACCACCATCCGCCCAACTCCACTCCATAAATAAATCCCAATTCCAAATCCAATTCCAATCCCAATCCCAATCACAATAACATAATATCCCTCCAACTCCAAGCCAATTGTATTGAGCTCTTTGTTTGTGTCTGTCTTCTTCCTCCAACTCCAAGCCAATTGTATTGAGCTCTTTGTTTGTTTCTGTCTTTCTTTCTTTCTTTCTTACAATTAGAATGGCTCTTAAGGCGGTTCATGTCTCCGACGTTCCCAATCTGGATCACGTCCCTGAAAACGCCTCCTTGGCTCTCTACTCCACCCGTTTTTCCAACGGTAACTCTCTCCTCTCCTCTCCTCTCCTCTCCAACATTAATCCAATTTCACTGCTAATACTATATGAATGAATTTATATATGTATGAAAATTTCTATTGATTGCATGAATATGTAATGGGTGCAGCAGGGGTGGATGTTGGGAGAGGTGGGTTTAAGATTCCGAAATTTGTAGTGATTGGGCACAGAGGGAGTGGTATGAATGTATTGCATACGTCAGATCGGAGAATGAAGGCCATTAAAGAGAACTCCATCCTTTCTTTCAACACTGCTGCCGCCACGTCCGCCGTTGATTTTATTGAGTTCGACGTTCAGGTATATATATATATATATATTTGCCTGCTTTCTGTCTTTTTCTCCATTATTATTACTACTGTTGTGTTTTTTGAGTTTTTTTTGGGGCTCAGATTTTACCGATTATTTTTCCAGTTATTATACGAACGAATTTAGTGAAAGAAATTTGTGAAGAATCCACGTGGTGGTGTCGGTGCGGTGCACCCGCGCCGCGTTTCTAACATCTGTACCCTTCTTTTTTTTTTCTTTTTTTTTTTTTTTTTTTAATCCATTCGGCGGGGTGGCCCATCTAGTTTGAGTTATGGAGAATTATATATAATTTATTAAATTTTTTATCATATCTCTTGTATAGGTGTAAAATTTACATTTGAAAATTTTGATAAAAAAATTAATAAATTATTTAAAATTCATAGTATTTTCATCTAATTTATCATGTGATAGTCTTTGTTCAATCAATACAATCATGATAAATTCATCTTATTAACTCAAACAATAAAATTAGAAAATTTTGATCATATGATATGTATGGTTATATATATATATGTGTGTGTGTGTGTGTGTGTGTGTGTGAGAGAGATTGTTCTTCTCACAAATTAGTCTGATTTTTTAGATTTTTTAGGTATTTTAGTCTAGGTAAAAAAGTTTTGCTTAGAATAAATTTTTGATTTTTTTTATATTTGATTTGGTGATTGTGAAAAGAAAAAAAAATAATAATTATGATTTAAATATAACATTTTATTTTATTTGACTTTTTTATTTTTTTATTGACATAACTCAATTCATATGTCGACAGGGCCTAAATTCATTTTAAAAAGTGATATACAAGTTTAATTTTTAGATCTATTTTCTAAATTAAGTCGTGTATCGAGAAGATAATTAATTAATAATTAAAAAATATTTAATTATCAATGAATTATTTTCTTCACATATCTCTAAATTTGGAAAGTGTATAACTTTTGAATCTAAATACTAATGCTCATTAATTTTGAAGGGTAAAAGAGTTTTGTCCTTATTTGACCGAGAAAGACTAACGAAATTGTTGAGGTGAACTTTGAAAATTCACTTCGTCCCCAAGGCTGACTGATTTGGGCTTGTTTTCCGTTTCCATTTTCTAATGGAACATTTAAGTTTGAGGCCCAGTTTCGCAATGGTTTAAAAGTCATTTGGTACCAATTGGTTGTTGGCCGAGTGGTGATTGGAGCTCTGCTTGGAAGGACGGACTACGGTTCGATTCCCCGCAACGCCAATTGGGAGGGGACTTGAGCCTTTAATCCAGAACTGCTCCCCGGATCCGGATTAGTCGGCCTAAGGGTCGGATACCGGATGGTTCAACCAAAAAAAAAAAAAAAAAGTCATTTTGTGGCTTAAAATTTAAAGAAGCCCAAATAAGCTTAGACCATTCAACAAGTTGACTTTTTCGCATTTCATTTTTCAAAATCGTCTACCAAGACTTTTTACAAGCAGTCCATTTGGTGTAATTTATAGGGTATTTATGACATTGGTTAGCATCACAAAAAAAATTTAAAAATTTAGCAGAAGTAATTCTCAAATGCACACTATCAAATGCCTACTAACCAATCAGTTATTATTTTTATGTTTCTTCCCTTTATATTTTCTGCATATTGTGTGGATATGTACTGATTAGATTATTTTTTGCTGGTTTGTTTTCTGGCGCAATCTTATATAATACTTTGTATGGAAATTATTATTATTATTATTTTTTATTATTATTAAAAAAATAGAGCTGAATATATTATGGAGTTGGGGCGAGACCTTAAATAGGGAAGTAAAATGAATGTGATTTTTGTAGGTGACCAAAGATGGCTGCCCTGTCATTTTCCACGATGATTTCATCATTTCTGAAGATAATGTAAGCTTTTATATCTCTTTTCTCTCATTGCAATTCTTTTTAGAAATTATAATGGTTAATTTTGAAAAAATGGCAATTGATCTAATTTAGAATTGTGAATTTCAGGGTACTGTATACGAGAAGAGAGTGACAGAACTCAGTCTATCTGAGTTCCTTTGCTATGGCCCTCAAAGAGAGCTTGGTAAGATGGGCAAGTCTCTCTTGAGAAAAAATAAAGATGGCAAGATTTTAAGCTGGAATGTTGAGAGTGATGACTCACTTTGTACGCTTGAAGAAGCGTTTAACAATGTTAACCCTTCTTTGGGCTTCAACATTGAATTGAAATTCGATGATTACATTGTCTATCAACAAGAAGATCTCATTCATGTTATTCAAGCTGTCTTGAAGGTAACTGATACTGATGAGTCTTTGCTAGAAATATTATAAGCCTAATTTACTATTTTCTTGGTCGTGTTGTGGACTTGCTAAGCATCTGAAATTTTGTAATTCAGGTCGTGTTTGATCACGCTAAGGACAGACCGATCATTTTCTCAACCTTTCACCCCGATGTGGCACTACTTGCCAGGAAGCTGCAGAGCACCTACCCTGTAAGTTTTTACTCTCCATAATAGAGAAAACACATTCGAAAGTTTTTCTTTTATAGCATGGAAAATGAGGATAAAAAGGGTGTTCTAATTATGTTTGTTGCTGATTGAAATCAGGTCTTCTTTCTCACAAAGGGTGGAACTGAGATTTACTATGATGTGAGAAGGAACTCCTTAGAGGAGGCCGTAAAGCTGTGCTTAGAGGGTGGTTTGCAAGGGATTGTGTCAGAGGTCAAAGGAGTTTTTAGAAATCCTGGGGCACTAACCAATATCAAGGAGGCTAAGCTCTCACTCCTAACATACGGCAAATTAAAGTAAGTTGTTCAAATTTTCATCTCAAAATTGCTCATCAGGATGAATTGCATATTTGTCATGTGGTTGCTAATTATGGATGTCATTCAATGTTTCAGCAACGTGCCTGAAGCAGTTTACTTGCAACATTTAATGGGTGTTGAAGGGGTGATTGTTGATTTGGTTCAAGAAATTACAGAGGCTGTTTCAGTTATGATCAAGCCATCGAGCGAGGGTGAAGGGGAGGTGCTATTGGAAGGGGAGGATCAGATTCAGGTCAAAGCAAAGCCCCAGTTCTCTCAAAGAGAGCTGTCATTTTTGCTGAAGCTAATTCCAGAATTAATACAGATATAAAAGAAAAAGGCCACTTTTATACTCGAAACATAGTAGAAAGTTTTCCCAATTGCATGGAATCTTAAAGCGTGGACTTGCCATAGATTTCGGCCTTCTTGTACATAAGCCGGTATTTTCTCTTTTCAGTACAAATTATTGAAATTATCAGAGTCCATTTGGTTTGTCAGTTTCTTTCTTTCTTTTTGTTTTTCCCCTGTCAATGTCGATCTCTGCTTTGGCAATGTAGTAGTAGGTTGGGATCAAGAATGTGTACTTTCAGAGCTGTGTTACTTATCCTCTGATTCCATGTACAATATAATAATATTGCCTTCACGAATGAATCAAGAACGAAGTTGTTTATTTTGGGTGTCCCTTCGTGTTAAAAAAATAAAAAAATAAAAAAAAATTACAGTTCTATTGATCTATTCACAAAACTGTTTTTGGAAAAGAATAAAAATAAAAAAGAAAAGAAAATTGTGGTGCCAGAAACTGAAAGTTATAGCAATCCAGCCAAAATTTTAGATCTGTGGTGGAGATTTAAAGTCTGTGTTGTAAGTGAATATTGATCATTGATATGGTTTAATGTTTGCCGAAAGTAGTAGAATAATGCTGAGTTAAGAAGAATATATAAATTAGCTAGCATGTCTATTATTTGTGCAACATGTTCCTTTTCCAAGTTTTGCCAATGACCCACAAAAATAAATTTGGGTGGTTTTTCCTCTCCAGGTCTCTCTGTCTGGAATGGACTGGTTCGGTTCCCCACAACCTGGCCTTGTGGCTTTAACCTGATTTTGATAATTTAATTTGTTTATTTTATGGGTCTTTCTTTTAAATTATTCATAAACATAAAAATAAAATTTCAATACAATAATATAATTTGCTTATATTTATGTAAAAAAAAAATGTCTATATATATTTCTTTTGTCATTCATTATTTAAAATAAATATAATAAAATTATGTAACTGCTAAACTAATTTAATTTTTTATTAATAGTTACACACAAGAATCTATAAAATAAAATAAAATAAAAATTAAATTACTAAATGACCTGGACTGTCCACACAGGAGATGAGTTCAACTCGTATTACTTCCATTCTTCCTTATCAACTGTGAATACGAATAAAAATGTCCCCACCCACCAAACAAAAAAGAAAAAAGATGATAAAAAAAATTAATTAATTAATTAATTTTTTTTTGCATTCCTTGAGAGAAAACAGTGGAACTTGATTTTGACTATAGCGTATGCCCCGTGTTAAATTGCCTTGACTGAATCAATCAAAATTTTCAGTTGACTAGCACTGGGTTGACTGGTAAAATTTTCTTACTTTTGTGAAAAACATAAGTTTGTTTTGTTTGTGTTTTTTGGATTAAGTTTTTTGAAAATTAAATTTTGATATTTTTTTATTTTTTAGTGAATATTTTTAAAATTGTAAACATTTTTTTTACTTTTTTAGATGTACTTTACTTAGATGTATCTAAAAAGTAAAAAAATTTGTGAAAAAATATTTTAAAAAATTAGTAAATACATAAAAATACAAAAAATTGTACTAAATTCTCTTTTTTTTTAATTTAATATTTTTGGTATTTAGTAAATTTTTAAAAGATTTTTTTCACAAATTTTTTACTTTTTAAGTATATTTATGTTAGGTATATCTAAAAAGTAAAAATTGCTTAAAATATTAAAAAAAATTCAGTAGAAATTTAAAAAAAAATACGAAAAATAAGAAAGTAAAATTTTTTGAAAAGTGTTTTTGGAAAAATAGAACCAAACAAAGTGAATTCCCCCAAAATTGGTTTGAATTGATATTTGAATGAAAAGTATTTGTAATTATATATAAAATAATTTTAAAAATTGTAGGGACATATATTTTTGGGTAGTTCATGTAATCGAGATTGTAGTCAAGGACCATGTCATCGAGATTATTCTGATATTACCGATATGAGTTGTGGTAATATCAAAATTCGGTATAAATAGATAGAGGACAAGAGTCCTACATGTGTTGAAACACTTTGTTTGCATAGAAATAAGACTTTGAGAGAAGTTCATTCTAATCTTGGATAGAAGGAGTTCAAGATAGATGTCATTCTTATAAAAGATAGAATCTGTGTTAATTATAAAAATAAGACACCTTCATAGGTTTAAAATACGTTTTCATTTGTGAGTGATTTTACTTGTGTCGATATCTTTTGAGATAAGTGATTGACTTAATCGTCAGAGTGTTTTGGGTGGATGAGTTATCGCGATATTTCTTAGTCTCTTGTGCACAGGTGCTAACTTAATCTATTCTTTCATCTAAATTCCTTAGATTTTGACAGAAAAATCTGTTTGGTTGTGAGGTCGAAAATCAATACTCACAAAAATCCTTTTAAAATTAATAAAGAGTAAATTTAAAATTTATGAAAGATGTCTCCTCATCCATTCATGGTTGTAAAAAGTACTTGTTATTACAATTAATTTTTCTTATATGTGTTATCTTAGTGATAATTTTTATTTATTAGGTCTCGTTTAGTAAGTAATGATTTTAGCCATTAAAACAATTAAAAAATTAAAAATTATATCAAAAAGTTAAAATTTTCATTTTCTTTCTATTTTTTACATATTTTTTTATAAAAATTTAAAAAATCATTCCAAACATATTAATTTTTTTTATATTATATTTTAATTAAAAAATTATTAAAATAAGTTATTCCGAGACTCAGTTACTAACATAAAAATAGTTGACCTAGTATTTAAACTAATCAGACTAACTTGCATTTCTTTATGAATCATTCTGTGATCTGTATTTTGTATTATAAAACATGATAATTACTTCAAGGATATGTAGTAATACAGTCCTGCTGGGGAGCTTAGTGGCGGTGACCCCCCGCCCCCACTTTCACGTAGGGAGTTGTGGCTTGCAAACAGAAAAAAAAATAAAAATAAATAAATTTGAACCAATTACAAGACAATAGAGGTGCTGGGTCCAACTCATTTTCCTGTAACAATAAATTGGTGGAGCGGCTTATTTTAATTGCAAATGAAGACAAACATGATGAGATAAATAAATAAATGGAGGGGAATAGTGGACCTCGTTTTTCTCACGGGAGGCTGAGCACTACTGTCAATTTCAAGGACGTACAAAACAAAACCACGGCATTGCTTTTCCCATCATCTTCTCCTTCATCTTCTTCTACTACTTCTGGGAAGGGTTATGTTTCCATGTTGAAGTTTTTTTAATACTAATTAATTATTAATTTTGAACCGTGTTCAAATCAAACGCGCATCTAGAGAGATGTTAAGTTCTTCAATAATCAAAAGTTCAAATACTTCTAGTAATTAAAACGAGTAAATCATAAAGATTTTCTATTTTTAGATTATTCATAAAGTAAAATATTATATACTAATCAAAAGATGAAAAATATTTATAAAATATTTTATAATATTTTTTTTTCATGATGTCTATTATTATTTATTAAGAAGACTTACGTGTAGGTCTTAATAAGTAAATTTATTATTTAATAGCTCCTATAATAATTAATAACATTTTTCATCAAACATTATTTGTTTAAAAATGTCACTAATTGTTAATTTTTAGTAACAGTTTAAAATTTTTGTCACAAAAAATGTTATTAATCATAAGTTTTAGCAATAATTTAAAAAAATTGTCACAACTAATTTTTAACTTTCAGTGATAATTTAAAAAATTCGTCACAAAAAAATGTTACTAATTATAAGTTTTAGTGACAATTTATAAAAATCGTGACAAAAAAATTCACTAATTATTAATTTTTAGTGACATATATAAAAAATTATCATAAAAATTTATTTTTAATAATAATTTTATTAAAATTTATTTTCAATAAAATTTATAAAAATTAAATTTAACTATTAGAGCATCCTCATCAAACTTGGTAAAGTCGATTTTTAGCTAAACTAGCGATATAAACTTAAACTCAGGCCCATCAGTCTCGCTACAAGTGTGTCAAAATTTATGAGTGCTACTGTATCTTACTACAACAAGTGAGATACTGTTCATCGTTACAATAAACGGATTAGGTGTTACTAGATATCTGTCTAGAAGTCTGGCCGGTCAACCGGTCAAAGGCAATTTTTTTTTTTTTAGACATATTTTAAAAATTATTTGGCTGGTAACTAATCAATTTAATAAAAAAAGAAAGAATAACAAATATAATAAAAAATAATATTTTAATAAGAATGAGTTAAAATAGAGAGTTTGATATAGTAAAGTACTTAAAAAAAATAACTAACTAAAATAACAAAATAACTTTCTAAGTTCTAATCTAATTGAAAATTTGAAAAAATTGGTATGGATGCTGTTATAACTTGATAATTTACCTCATTCATTATAGAGGGAGAGGAAACGTGAATGGAGGGGGGTTTCTCTTGTTTTTTCTTGCCGCATTCATGTATTGGCCTCGTTTTGAAACAGATTAATTTAGTAAATTTTTTAATTATTTGATTAAAATATGAGTTAAAAAAAATTAGTATATTTAGAATAATTTTTTGACTTTTTACGAAAAGATGTGCAAAAAATAGAGAGAAAAGAGAATCTTTGACTTTTTGATATGAATTGTTGACTTTTTAATTTTTTTAATAATTTTTTGACTTTTTAACTAAACGATAAGATTCCCAAACGAGGCCTAAGACGGGGATTAAAACGTACTACTTTCTGCGGATATAAATTACATTCACATCGACTTTTTTGTGGTTTTTTTTGAACAAGCATTCACAGAGACTCTGGGAACACACTTTCAAATCACAATTCACATTCATCTTTATTTTGGTAAAGTCTTCATTTGGCAACAGATTGGATTGCGTTGGGTTGGGATTATTTTAATTATAAAAAGATAAGATAATATTTTTAATTTATTAGGATAAAATATCACATTCAATTCATAATCATTACATTTTTTCTCTCACAAAAAATTTAAAAAAAAAAAAAAAAGAAAAAACTTATCCCCAAATGAGATTTTTTATCCCAAGTTAAAATAGTCAAAAAGTCAATATACTTTCCAAACGAACACAAATAGTAATGTTAGAAATTTTAAATGCTTTATTAATATTTTATTAAATATTTTATATGAATATAAAATACACATCATATAATATGGGTCTCACACATGTGGTTTGGAATTTTTGTCATTTTTCTTTGTTAAAATGAGAATTCAAAAGCCCTCAGAAAGAACTAAAAATTGGACATGTTTGTTAGCTGTAAATTTTTTCAAATTAAAAATTAAAAACATAAAATATTTTTTTAATTTTTAAATAATTATTATTTTTACATCATAAACTATAAATAGATGTTTCACCAAATACTGTGGCATAACATTATTTAAAATTTTTATTTGTATAGCATTATTCTTTATTGATAAAGAATAATTTAACCCGATAATATGGTGTTTTTGAACCAATAAAAATAAGGGAAATCTTGTGGTACACACCATATGCACCCCATTACAAATTGAAGTAATTTTATTATAAAATTTAATAACATTAATTACAAAATACATATCTCGCCACAAATTAACGTAACAAAATATTTAAAATTTTGTAATTTATTCAACAAAAATTTGTGACTTGATTACGATATTTTTTGTTACGCTAATTTGTAATAAGATTACGCATTTTATAGTTGATGTTATGAAATTTTATGGTAAAATTACATATTTTGGGGTGTGTACCATAGGATTTTTCTAAAAATATTTAAATTTTTTTATAATTTTATAAGAGAAAAAATAAAATTATTATGATTTAAATATAATATTTTATTTTATTAATTTCTTGTTCCATTTTATTTTTATCACAATCTACTTCCCAAATAAGGCTATCTCACTTTGATTAGCTAGTGAGAAATAAGAAAATGAATTTACTGATTGGCAATCCAACTTGAGCGCTGAAGTTGGAGATCCCTGCCATTCCTTTTAAAATTGAAAGTTTATATGATATCAACTATGAAAATAACTGCCCACTCCATCCTTTTATTTGGAGTGTAAATTGCAAATCGATGTAACAATTATAAAATACTTACATTATATGATAATTTATTTTAGTATAAAAACACACAAAAAAATATTATACTTGTTTGGAAACAGATTTTTTTAATAACTTTTTGACTTTTTAACTTTGTACGAAAAAATGTACAAAAAATAGAAAGAAAAGAAAATTTTAACTTTTTACTATAAGTTGTTAGTTTTTTAATTTTTTTTTAATAATTTTTTAACTTTTAAATTAAAAAATAATATTGCCCAGCGAGTTCTTAGTATAAAAATGAACTTCTATCAGACACACACGAGACTTGCTCATCATAAATAAAATTTTTTATCTATTACTCAATTAAAATGTAATTTTTATTATTTTTATAGTGAGAAGATAAACCATTACCCTCTTTTTTTCGTCTTTTAGTCCATACAATTATATTTGATGTATTTTAAAGTACTCTTTTTATTTCAGATCACTTGAGTATTATTTGACATAAATTAAATAAATGCACTTATTTAGATCATACATTTCTTTACTATGTACTGATAAATAATAGGACCACTCAACTCTGTATGATAAATCTAGACTCGCATACAAAGATTCGAACTCATACTTTTGATATTAGGTATAATTCGTTCGAATCTAAAAGATTCGTATTACCAATTATATGCATTATCGCCTGAATAACTAATTTCCAAAAAAAAAAATAAGACTTGAAACTTTAAGATTTATACTTCAAAATCTTACGAGTTGTCGCACCCCTGGGCTCATTGATAGGAAACACAACGGACATCCAAGAAGCAGACAGAGGTGGAATGGCACGCGGCATGAATTAGACCTCATGCTTGTTTGACCAGGCACAGTTTTGTGGCCGTTGGATGTCGCTTACACGTTTGTAGAAAAAGAAAGAAAAACACTCTCCTCGTCAATCTAAAGCACCTCCATCCCATCCAAAGTCAAGTAGGGAGTTCCAGTAGAATAAGAGTAGTGTAGTGGAGAATTTCATCTCTCTCTCTCTCTATATATATATATATATTACAAATGGAGTTCCACCCCCATCCTACAGACAGCCCACAAGTCTTTTGAACCCAACTTTTTCTCTCTCTAAAACTTGGGAGGGATACACACATTTCACACATATCCAACATTACACATGGCTTGCTTCGCTTCATGAATGCATAAACAATAGCTCAACTCTTTTGGTTTGGCTTTTAGACCAGACAAAAGTTTGGGGAGTTGAGATTTGAAGATAAATCTTGGACAGAGACAGAGATGGAGATGGAGAAGGCAAACATAGTTAGAAATGGAGGAATGATGATGAAACTGCCAATCGGTTTTAGATTCCACCCAACTGATGAAGAGCTTGTGGTACACTACCTCAACCGAAAGATCCACTCTTTTCCATTGCCTGCCTCTGTCATTCCTGATCTTGATGTTTTCCAGACCAACCCTTGGGACTTGCCTGGTTAGTTACAATTATTCCTCACTTATCTTATTACTACCTAGTTCCTAATTCCTACTAAATTGCAACAAATGTTTGGTTGCTTTCATGCCCTGTTAAAATCAACTAAACGAATAGTTCAAAATGCAATTTATACATAAATTTAGCAACATCCTTAAACCAAGATTGTATAGATGTGATTGGTTTTAAATAAGGAGCATGGCATGTCTTCTAGGTGTCATATATTAGGAGACATCAAATATTTTCTGAAAAAAATTCTAAAGTCAATCACCTTTTAAAAATACCCAACAATTTTTTTAAAAAAAAATTATTTGCACACACAAATAAAAATATATGAAATCTATGGATACTTTCAAATTTTTCATTATTTTATAAACACCAAAAATTGAACAAAGAAAATAAAAACAAAATCAAATAGACCTTTTTATGTGTTTGTGTTCAATTGAAATTGATAAATTCTTCTAAGCAAACTGGGGAGATAATTAGCTCAGAATTTTGTTTTTAATGATTTTTTCCCCCTCTCTATTCGGGGTTCAGGTGATTCGAAAGAGAAAAGGTATTTCTTCTGCAAAAGATCAAAAAAGAATGTGAACAAATGCAAGGGAATCACGGGGTCTGGTTATTGGAAAGCCATGGGCAAAGACAAATATATTATATCTCCTGGAAGCAATCAAGCTGTTGGGGTTAAAAAATCACTAGTTTTCTGCCAAGGGAAGCGTCCTCGTGGGTTAAGAACTCACTGGGTCATGCATGAATATCGCCTTGCAGGCTCTCAAACCATCCCCAACTCTACAGAGGTACTATTGCCAATGCATACGTATCTGCATATTTATTGTTTATTATTTTTGGGAGTTCATGTGGTTTAATTGTGTTCTTTTCGATTTCATATGTAGAAATTTATGATGGAAATGGAAGAAGAATGGGTTGTGTGTCGGATATACCACAAGATGTGGAAATCCAAAAACAAAGGGGGCAAATCTCAGGTTTCTAAATATGGGAATGTGAGGAAGATTAGGCCTAGCATTATCGATACCATGAAGATGGAAGAGGGTAGTGACTCAGGCCCTCCTCAACCATCCTCTGCCTCATCATGTTCAAGTGGGATCACTGAAGTGTCTTCCAAAACATCATCAGATCAGGAAGAAACCAGTGCCTACAATTTCAGTTTCTCTTCATTACTTGTATGAGAAATCACATCTTCGGATGAGCCATATAGTTGTTTTGTCACAAGTGAGAAATCATGATGATTATGACGATGAAAATTATACTATCGAGCTTTTTTCATGAAATGAATTTCTTTCCCTATTATCGGCTTCAATGTGATCACAAGTTGTCTTATGACTCATTTGTTTCTTTTACAAGCAAACCCTTTAGTATTAATCCTTGTCTAGCAACTTGGTTTACCTTTTTTTTTTTTCCTTTTGAGTATCGAATTTCTGAACAATCATAGGAAGAAGAAATTTTTAAAAAATGGCAGCTTTGATAGTAGCCCGGTATCTGAAGATTCTGTAATTGAAAGGGAAAATGATTTTGGAGAGAAAGGAGATGCAAAGAACGATAAAAAGGAGAGGCTTCCAATGAAAGCAGACAAAGGCTTATATTATCTGATTAGAATTTTGTGAAAAAGATGAGATGCCTCAACTCTCAAGAGATGAGAGAGCACAACAAACATTCAGTTATTTATTTATTTATTTATTATTTATACAGAATTTGATTACAAAATTAGATACAATCATTTAATAAGTTTTCCAGTTCTATGATCGAATTATGTATATTTAAAAAAATTTCAAGATCCTCAGTGGAGGAGGGGGTGGTCCTAGAGTGGAGCATCTGAGCACATGGGGACTCATTGGCATCTTTTTCTTTCTATATGTGATGAATGAACTTCATTCATTCCATCTTTATAAAATGCAAATGCTCCACATTTTGATTCTTTGAGACTTTTCTCTCCCTTTATCATTCCAATGATAATAGAAGAACAATAATTATTATATTTGTGTATTATTTTTGTGTATTATATATAATGTATCACAATTGTATTAATAATAGATATGAATAGTGAGATTTATTAAACTAATATAATAATGATATACAAACAAAAATAATATACAAATATGATTATCATTATATTATTTGTTGAGCCATATATACTAATAGTTGTTATTGAAAAATCTAAAAACCCAAAGATATTGATTTGTGATTGTGTTTCAATTTAAAATGACGAATGACAATCCCAATCAAACAATCAAAGACAAACTGATACAACGATTTAACGTGGATTGTGATAAAAAAAAATTACGGGCCAAAACCACAAAACAATTCACTAGAAGACAAAAATGACTTATACAAGTGTATCCTCAATTACCTAGCAAATCCATACCCGAATTGAACCAAGTCCTATGTGCCTCTTCCATAATTGTCCTCACCTCTGAATTGTCTTGCCCAACATTGAATCCACAATACCGATGTCGAATCCATGACGATGAGCCACTCCGAAATTCACCAAAGTTTCAGGCCCAAGTTCTTCGGAATCCACTGAAGAACAACTCTCTCTTTTATGAATAAATGAAAATAAATAAACCCTTGATGATGTTGATATGAAATTCACAGATCCATTGATCACTCTTAAACCATCAAGGAAACATTCATAAAACACCCTCCAATATAAAACACTTTGTATCTTGTTCCTGTCTAAAAATCTAGACAGCACCAACAATAGAAACAACAAACTGCGTACGCTACAGTAAATTGAATTGCGAAGACTGCTTGAGCGCACATTTCACCGCTCGAGTGGTGTGAGCAAAGGCGGTGCAAAACATATAGGTTGACCGCTTGAGCAACCACTTCATCGCTGAGCAAACTCATTAAAATGCGTGCCCATCGCTCGAGTCGAGACTCCACCACTCGAGTGCGTATAAGATGCACTTAGAAGTTTGGACACTACAAAAGTATTGGATAATGTCATTCATTGAGCGCACAAATGACTGCTCGAGTGGTCAAATAACTTCAACTGCATTTTTTTTGCTTCGGGGGCATTGCCTCCTAGACCCCCGTGAGCTGATCGGATAGCTCGACTCTCGTACATAGTCAGCATAGTGGCAAACATAAAAGGATCGGGATCACAAACTCCTCTGCATAAGTACAATTCGGGTTAGATTCGCATCTAAACACTCATAACTTTACTGTAATAAAATAGTAAATAAAATTACAATTGAAAGAAATTTTGTCAAACGAACTTGTCAATAATAAAAACTTTAACAGTTATATATATATAAGAACAAAGCTTCCACCTCTTAAAGAGTGAAATGAGATGATAAAATAGACTCATTATTGACTGTGATTCATATAAACAATAAGTAGAGAGATTTGTGTACAATATGTTATTTGCATGGGGCTGATGAGGAGACATTAGTGGTTTTCTACTAAAGAATGGAGCTGGCAGTGTTGGTGCAAAGACCAAGGGCAGCTTCTTCCTAAAATAATTTCCAGACTTGGATTGGATTGGATAATGCAACCCCCAACATCAACCCTCTCCTCTCTCCTCTCTCCTCTCTCCTCTCTCCTCTCATGGGGTTTGAGGACAAGATTCGCCATGCCAACCAATGTAGACAAAGGAAGCAGACATCCAATACTTAAATAATCCACCAATCCATGTCGCATCTCCCCCAGAAAATAAAAAATAAAAAATTACCATAAATTCCCAAACCATGCTGTTGAAAAAAATATATATTAATTTGTAATTTACAAGAAAATAAAAAAAATTACAAATCCTAATAATTATAATTATAATTTTTTATTAATTTGTACTTTTTTTTTTTTACCATCATCACTGTCAGGCAATTCTCTCAATTTAAAATAAAATTTCAATGTTATTTATAAACGTATATTGTCCTGTGAGTTCACTTAAAATTATATTTTAAAAACTGACAATGTTATATTTATCATATTTTTATATTATATTATATTATATTTATCATTCTACTTATTAATACATTATTGATGTAATGAGTCTCATATGTCCAATATAATACTAAGATAAAATGATATAAATGAATGGTTATTGCAGCATTACTTTTTGAAACACTTATAAGTTCAATAAAATTGTGATTTCACTTTTCAAAACATTATTTCAATTTATTTGTTGTTAAAAAAATTTGAGTGAAAAACACAACTTGAAAATTTTAAGTGGTATTTTTAAAATATGACTTCAAAATTAAACTTGATTGAAGAAATAAATTTAAAACAATTTATTTTTGAAAAACCATGGGTTCGGTAAATAACAATACATATTGTGCCTGTTTAGTACAGCTTAAAAGCTGCTTATTTCAGCTTTCAGCTTAATTTAAGCTATTTTGATGTATTTGATTTAGCTTATATCTTATAGCTTATAGCTTTTGGAAGTCAGAAATCAGCTTATTCTTTGAGTGGTACAAGAGATGCTTAATTTATAAGTTAGAAATCAGCTTATGTTCATAGTTATAAGCTATAAGCTGTTTAGGCATATGCTATAAGCACTTTCCCACAACTCTATCAAACAGGACCATATAAAATGTACAATTTGATTTGGTGTTAACTTTTATAAAGTTTCATCATACATTTTATTTCTGTAAGAATACCCAAAATTTTGTTATTACTCACACTTTTTTATTCTTTCAAAACTACAATTCAATTAATTTAAAACTAGACATGCAAAAATAATTACTAAATAATTTTTAAATCCAACCTGTCTTGTTTGCTCATCAAATTACACAAAATTTAAATGTAATATATTTGTGTGTATAAGTGGGTAAACCTTCACGTATGAGAAGAAGAGATCATCACAAGCAAAATACTAGCTAGGGAGCTTAAAAGGATTATAATTTTTTTTACACAATTACCTGTACGTTTGTGTCATTCACACCACATGAGACCTGCCCTGCCTTGGTATAAATATTGGATGAAAATTTTGATAATTTTTTTTTTTGAATTCTCTACAAATTTTGAGACAAACACCAGATTGACATCTCCTGAAAGCAGCATGCATGCATTGCATGATGCAAGTAAGAAAGAAAGATCTCCATCCAATGGGCAGGGCAGCATAGCAAGAGCAGGGGCAGGATTCAGTGTTGGGAGTCACGGGCATGATCATCAGAGACATCGACATCGACATCGACATAAATGAGGAAGCACGTGTACTGCACTCACACACAGAGGTCGGCACTTGTACATGAATTTTCCTTTCTAGAATTGAGTGTGTGTGTTTTTTTTAAAATTATTATTTAATTAGTAGTAATTTGTTTTTTTTTTCCTTGATAAATTTGAATGAATAAACAAAGTCGTGGTCAAACTAGTGGCCTGCCAATATAGAGGGGCTTTTACAGGAAAAGTGAAAGTGTGAAATGATGAAATGTAAGCAAGCTACTCTGCTACTGTTACTGCTACCGCAAGTTCATAGATTTGCTTGTCGCAGTGGTTTTCGAATCATCCAATCGCCTCAATGAATGAATATGAAGAAGCTATATATATCTCACTATCAATCATTCATTCACATAATTTGATGCGTCTGAATATACACATACACAAGTTAACTATTCAACTCATTTGTTTTTTATTTTCAGAAAATATTTTTTAGAAAATTTTATTTTTTTATTTTTTATATATTTTTTTTCAATGAATTTTTTTATTTTTTTAATTTTTAGACACACCTAACATATACACACATAAAAAAATATAATATTTGTGAAAAAAATATTTAAAAAATTCACTAAATACCAAAAATATAAGAAAAATATAAAAGTTCAATACATTTTTTATATTTTTGTATATTTTTTAATTTTTAAAAATATTTTTTCATAAATATTTTACTATTTAGATAGTACATCTAAAAAATTGAAAAAATTGCTTAAAATATTAACTAAAAATAAAAAGATACAAAAAAACAAAAACTTAATTTTTAAAAAAACTGACACCCAACACACTTTATTATTTTTATTGGTTTGACATTATATTCAACTCTGGTTTGGCTATTATTTTGGGCCTACAAAAAATGACAAAATAAGCTAATAAAATAAAATATTACATTCAACTCAAAATTATTACATTTTTTCTCTTATAAAAGTCAAAAAAAAAAAAAAAAAAAATCAAACCAAACCAAACGAGACTAAAAAAAGTTAGGCTAAAAAAGTTGGCTATATTAGCCAATGCCAAACGAAACTTCAGTGTGTTTGGTTTAAATTTTTTAAATCAAGTTTTTTGAAAATTGAGTTTTTTATTTTTCGTATTTTTTTTTAATGATTATTTTTGAAATTTTAAGGCTCCGTTTGGTTACGATCTCAAATTATAGTTCCACCTATTGATTTGAGTGTGTTGTTTGTTTTGAACTTTCAAATCATAATTCTACACTCATTTTTCAAAATTTAATTCAAAACATAATCATTACATTTCAAAACTCATAACTAAACACATAATTCAAAACTCTTTTCAAAACTCAATTCAAATCAATATTTTAATTTTTTAAATATTTTAAATATTTAAATATTTTAAAAATATTTTAATTTTGTTAAGATTTTAAATATTTTAATATTTAAATATGTTATGATTTTTTTAATTTTTTGAATATTTTAAAATATTTTAATTTCAAAATATTACAATTTTAATTTCTTAAATTTTAAAATATTTTATAAAAATAAATTCAAACTCTATTTTATAAAAAAATTTTAAATATTTTAATTTGTTTTGTTATGTATTTGGTTACGATTTGAGCGTAGAATTTTGAAAGTAGTATAGAGTTTCGAGTTATGTGTTTGGTTATGAATTTTAAAAATAATTTTTTAATTGAGTTTTGTTTTATGTGTTTGTTTACGATTTGAGTGTAGAGTTGTTTTTAAACTTAAAATATTAACATTTTAAATTATTTAAATTTTTTGAATATTTAAATTATTTAAATTTTTTGGATTTAAATTTTTTGAATATTTATTTTAATTTTTTACTTATTAAATTTTTTAGATTATTTAAATATTTATGATTTAAATTTTTTGAATATTTATTTTGAAAAAAAATTATTTCTTTTGTTGCATTTTCAATTAAAAAATTGATTAACGTTATTTTCTGTTAATAATAAATTTTTTTAATTGAATTTTAAAAAGAGCTTGGTTATGAGTGTTGATCAGAATTTTCAATAGTGTGAAAGTAATGTGTTTTGTTATGAGTTATAACAATTTGAATTAAGTTTTGAAAATTCTTTCCAAAACTCATAACCAAACAAATTTTCTTACTTCACATGTCAAATCAAACTTTCAAAACTCAATTCAAAAACCATAACCAAACAAATTTTCTACACTCAAATCATAATTCCACAACTCACAAACTCAAAATACAACTCATACTCTCAAATCATATTTACAAAACCCTACCAAACGCAACCTAAGCTTTTTTTTTTTACTTTTTTAAATATACCTTACTTAAATTTATCTAAAAAGTAAAATATTTGTAAAAAATATTTTAAAAAATTAATAAATATACAAAAAAATATGAAAAATATATTGAATTTTTGTTTGTTTGTTTTTTTGTATTTTTTATATTTTTGGTATTTAATGAATTTTTTTAAGATTTTTTTCACAAAAATTATACTTTTTAAGAGTATTTATGTTAGGTGTGTCTAAAAATTTTTTAAAAATTGCTTAAAATATTAAAAAAATTCAGTAAAAAAAATGAAAAATAAGAAAGTAGAATTTTTTGAAAATTATTTTCAAAAAATTAAAACCAAACAAGTTGATTGATTTTTTTATTTTTCATTTTTATGCATTAAAATGAAAATATCAGTAAACTTCACGGAGGGCCCAGTACATAACCAAAAAATAAAATGAAGAGAGAGGATGGCATCATTAAATTATTAATTTTTGTTTTGTAAATGATGGGATGGGAGTAGTTTAATAAACCAAGTGCTTGTTTTGTAAAGTTGTCTCCCCGCGAAATTGAATTTTAGAGGAGGAGGAGGAGGAGGAGGAGGAGGAGTGGGTTGCTTACTAACTCTGCAACCTCAAAACATTCCGTTCTTTGGAATGAAAGCAACAAAACAATGCTTAATAATAATAACAATAATACTATTTCCCTCTCTCCTACAAATTGCAAAATGCATGTGAATAAAACATGGTGTGGGGACGAACTTCTTCTAAAATTATAAGTCTTCCGCCCATCGAATCACACTTACTTATCCCCTCCTTCATTCTCACATAATGTCTGCGTGTTTTTCAAGCACATCAATTCCCCCCTACCCCCACATTTTGAATTTTCCATATCAACATTATTATAATCCATACTCCATTCCAAAAACGTAATCAAATTGATGCTTCTTTTTTTTCCATTCGGAAATTCAAATTCAAACTCAAACTCCAACTCGATCAAGTGTAATTTTTTTTTCTCTTCACAAATTCTCACAAAAAATACACTATTTGTCATTTCAACCTATGTTGATAAATACTTTCTACTTCATAACTACTGTTAGTGACGGAACATTATAAAAAAAATATCACATTAACATGTCATTGTAATTAAGAAATCAAAACGAAAATAGAATGCATTTGAAATTATAATTCTGTTTGTACAGTTTTGCTTTAAACATAAATGTTTAATTAGATGTAGTATGAAAATATAGAAAAATAAATAAATAAGAGAGAAAGAGAGAGAGAGAGAGAGAGAGAGAGAGAGAGAGAGAGAACTATAATTTACTTTGATTCTTAAAGTTTGGCTGTTGACATGTCTACTTACAAGTTATCATCTTATGTCCATTGTAGACTTATCTGCATATGCTTATGCTACGCATACGCTACACCTATGCTACCGTCACATTATTCTTATAGTGTTTATTTTTTATGAATTCTTTTGAGAATTCATGGGCTCATGGAATTGTGCAGCTTGGTCCAAATCAAAGCAAGTAAACATCACATTGTGGAATCCATGAGATTGGCAATCCAATCCCAACATCTACACCAGATATCGAACATGGCTTAGGTGCAGACAGTGACACCAAAACAACTAAAATAAAGGAAGGAAAGATCCTGTACTTGAAAAGAAAGAGCAGAGCCCAATATATGATGTGTTGCATGTTGTTCTCAACATATATTCATATATTCCATCAGTTGCAACTTGGGTTGGATTTGATTCTCAATTATCTGATTAGGCGAAAGCAACAACTTGCAACAGACCAAAATTCTAGCCAAAGTTTTACAAGTACCAAAAAATATTACTTTAAGAACTATTGCCAATACATAAAAAAACAGAACAAATTCCTATCCAAGAAGTTCATACATCATAATGTTGTGGTAAAAAATGCTGCTAGCCTGCCGCACCACCATCCCTTCGCAAACAAAAAAGGGAGGGAAAAAACAATAAGCTAACCTTTTTTCCCACTCTTTTCCTATTTTTCCTGTTTCCTTTCCCTCCACAAATCCCCTCTCAAATCCTTGATCCAAACACAGCTTTAAAGGTTTTATGATACAAGAATTGCATTGCTGTGGAACTTGAAAGTTGAAACCATAGGGTTTTTTATCATTGCTCTCACTCCATTTGTTAATCAGGGCAGGGTGCTGTTGCCATCTTTCCCCGCAACTCCAGCAGCACCAGCAACTGAAGGTTTTGGAGGTGGTTGTTCTGCACATGCTTTCAACACCACTTCATTCTGCAAGACTATTATCAAAACATAAAACACTGATCTTTTTAAAAATTTAAAAAACATGTACAACTACGCCATATATGACCCATTCCAATGTTCGAAAGGAACATCATAAACTAGACTTTTACTGAGGATCTGAATTAGCATTTACGAATGAGGAAAAAGCAAAAACCCATAAAATAGATAAACAACATGAAACATGCAAAAGAGAAGACATCAGCACCTGACAGAAGAAATGCATCTATTTGGATGAATAGAATGTTAACTCACATCAAATGTTAATCCACAATTACCACACCCATCCTACAAATTATAAGTCATTAAGCTATACATCAGATAATTGAAGCATATGTGAGCAAGAGAGGAGGAAAGAGTGGTTGTGGCAGAGAGAGGGTAACTGAAGCTGAGCAATAAAAGAATAACATAGCTCGGATTTTGAGGTTTTACTAAAATAATTAATGCCTCAACTTTGTGGGTAATAAGATACGATGGCAGGGCATCTTCCGCAATTTTGGTGGAATTTGTCCCCTCTGTATTATCTTTTGTTTCCAAAAAAATGAAAATACAATTTTTGCATTTTGACTTGGGTCCCTTCTTGTTGCTTGTTTCCAAAAACAAAATAAAAATATAACAGTTGTCCTAAGTAAGCATAAACATGTTATATATATTAATGATGCACTGCCCATAGTTGCAGTAATTGGGATACTACGGCAACCAGCACTGAGATTAATCTAGAGAGAAAACAGACTCGCACCAGAGGTTTCAAAGATGACGACAAGGCAAACAAATAATAACTAAATCCAAAGAAATCACATAATTCTAAAAGAATAAAAAAATGAAGAAAAACCTCAAGTCAAGCTTCAGAAGATATATTAGGATCAGGAAAGTCAGAATTGAAAATCATGGACTTATATATCCTATCAGGCAATATGAATTCTTTCCTTTTTTTGATAAATGAATTCTTTCCCTTTTTTATAACCGGTAAGAACCAATACCATACAAATAGAAACAACCACTTCCAAATTTGATCATAATAATTTTCCCATTCATATATTACTAGTTTATTTCTATGATTGTGAAAGTTATGCTGCACAAATATAATATGCCGTTGACTAGGAAAATCCTAGTTGTTCCTCTAAACAACGAAGAACAAAACAAGGTTCCAATTATAATGGATTGGAGACAAACTTTTGAGTTTTTAGTCAAATGGGTATGTTGATATTCTCCCAAAAGACAGGAAGACCAAAGTCTAAAAACTCCTTTAGCTGCTACCTTTTCAACCCTGCATCCTTAAGTCAACAGCTAAGTTTCTAACTTGCAGTTTTCTGAAAACAAATTAAGAGTTCAAATAGGATTGTTTTCTCCTTGATTAGAATTCAATTAAATGAAATAGACAAAAAGATTGCATGGATAATCAAAAATGGTAATTGTGATGTGATACCTCATACCTTTACCCAAATGCTTCCAAAATTCATCCCATCGGAAAAAAGGATGTATTTCCGAAATTTTTCCCATATGTGATAATTCCCCATATTGAAGACAGAACCGGTCATTGAAAATGAAAGAATAAAAAAGTTATAGGAAACCTACTCAGCTGCATTTCCCTTCCAACTATTTTTCATGACATATAAGCGAATTTGGCAATACTGTAAACCCTCTGGAAGGGGGTTTCCAAGGTTATTATTCATATTATAGGCCAGAACATTGCTTTACAACGGCCACCAACATAAGAAACCCTCCTTAACTGTAGCTTGGTTGCTTGAGAACTAATGTCTAACGTAAGTGGCAACTTTGAAGACTTCATAAGCATTAGATGATAAAAATTTTAAAACCTTATGTTGCATTTGGATGGATGAATTTGAAATTAGGGGATTTGAGGTCAAGATAGACAAATCTATAATCTATATCCCATAAGGATCCTTGTGCTACTAAAATCCTTGTTGGGGGAGAAATCCAAATAACTATTATTGCAGTATTATTTCAAAACCATTCATATGAAGCTTGTAAATCATTATTAAAATCTGTAACTTAATATTGTATATCTAAATTGGATACAAAACATTTAAATGATCAACACCATTTCCCTTGATTTGAAATCCACGAATCCAAATGCAATCATAAATTGATTTAACCATTATTTTTACATTTTTTTTAACGTTATTTTTTTGACCAACTATTTCTACCAACATAACATTTGCAATCAGGCTCTATCTATTCTGGTGAAATCCAATTAAAAAGGAAAAAAAAGAAAAGAAAAGTACCAAATTAGAGACTAAAGGTAAAAGGTATGCATCTAATGTCGTCACATAGAAACCCCAAAACTGTAGCACCACATACAACCAAACTGAAAAACCTAACAGTAAAATTTTAATGTAGGAGAAGAAGATAAAAGAAAGAAGGGGTGGGGGAAGAGACCTGCCAAACCCTAAGAAGTCTCTTCTTGGCGTTAGCTTTTCTGGTGGTGGTGAGCTTTATCCTCTTCCATACAAGTCCTCCCGAGTCGTGCTTTTTCACTATCTCCATCACTGTTGTCCCCCACAACGCTCCAACTCCCCCCATCTCTCTCTGTCTGTCTGTTCGACAGTCTGGGGGTTTTGCAGGAATTACCAAACCGTAAAGAAAGAAGAAAAAATATTACTCAAGCCTTTTTTTTTTAGCAATTTTTTTAAAATTAATTAATTTGAATCACATTATTCTTTTTATTAAATAAAAAAATAAATTTATGGAAAAGGTTTGGGATCCTTTTTTTTTTTTTAGAGACCTCACAATCGTCACAGTAATGTGAACTAATGATGTGTTTGTATTTATTTATTTATTTTTCTTTCTTATTTAGACCAATCACAAGTGAATAGAAGTTATAAAGATAATATTTTGTGAGCATCTGAATCATTATTGTAAATTTATATCCAAAAACCATCTTTATTTTATTTTATTTTCTCCCCTTCTTTCCTTTCTTTAGTCTTCACCAATTACCAGCAAAGCAATGCATTGTTAACCATAAATAGTGTAGAGAATTGATATTCAAATTTAATGACTATAACACATCAGATTGTATTCAAGAACTGGAACTAATTAAAATAATGATTTATGAGAAGTGTTTGAAAATTTTGATTTTATAGGTTTATTTTGCGCTAATTTTGAATTCAAATTTGGAAAGAACCCACACGTCTTTTTGGGTGGATTCAAAGAGGTGATGTATTCCTTACCGCATGGAAAGTCACACGGTGAAGACGGTTCGTCAAAACCATTTATGAGTGAATAGGAGGTTGATGTCATTTTCGATTTATAGAATGGACAATAAAAGAATAAAATGTGAGTTTCCATATAAGGCTTGTTCCACATTGGAAACTTAAGAGAGCTTGTGTGTGTATATAAACTCTAATTGGCAACACTTGGATTTTGGCCCAAGGGACACCCAAAGTTTATAAAAGGGAGGAGTTATGGACAAGGTGAACCTTGGCTCAAACCACAACAAATGCGCGCCGTAGTCCGTCCAACGGGGCGCGGATGTGGGTTGTAGGTCGGGTCGGTTCTATCATTAATTTTTTGAACAAAATTTATTTGAATTTTTTCAATTTCTTGCGGGAAAAGTTCAACAGGTTCAAACTATTCGACAAATTAAAAAACTACCCAGCAGTTCCGGGCAGTTTTAAAACTGCCAGCAGTTTGCAGATCTGTTCAAATTTGAACTGTATCTGTTTATTCAATTTCATACCTGTTCGGTTCAAAATTGCACCTGTTCGGACAGATTTAAAGGGTCACCTTCTTACCTATAAATAGAGATAATTTCCAGTAGATTTTCCATCCAAAAATTTGTTTTTCTCTTTCTGGTTTTGTTTTTTGGTTGAATTTTTCTTTATATTATTTTTAGGAAAAAAATTCAGAGAATGTAGAACACAGGTTGGGTTCGCCATACAAATTATTTGGAGTGCTACTACAATTGGTGAAGATCATTGTATCATAGGAGATAGACGCCATTTATCCGTAAGCACCGTAGTGGGGCGGATCTGTCTTAAAGATAGAGTGTCACACACTCGATTTGATCTTTTTAATATTTATTCGGTTCGGTAAAATAAATTTTGTAAGTAATTTCTTTGTATTTGTTTGATTTGTTTCAAGTTATTTATTTTATACAAAAGATTGTTTCAACAATCTTAAGACAAAATCGAATTATTTTGTTTATATGAAATTTTTCGTTTGTTTTTTTTTCTCTTTCTTCTTCTTACAGAAATTACTTTCTGTGGTTTTATAAAATAATATTCTGGTTGGAAAAATAAATAGTAGTAATATACTATTTGACAAATAGTAGTAATATACTATTTATTTTCTTTGACAACTAGCAGTAATATACTAGTAGTCATTAACAATTCAAAATATTTATTTGTGAAATTGGTCAGAAATTAATTTTAGTTTTCAGAAATAATTTCTGAGTTTTCATTAATTAAAATTCTATTTTAGTATTTTAATTTGAAGTATTACAGAAATTTAATTTTCTGTGTGGAATTAATTTGTTTAAATAAAATTTTATTTTATTTTCAAATTAATTGAAAAATAAAAGTTATAATTCTTGTTTCTTTTATTTTTTACAGAATTTAATTCTATGATTTTGGTTTAAATTTTCTGTGTAGTATAAAATTCTAATTATAATTTTGTTTTATGATTTAGAATTCATGGCTACTAAAACTGGTCAAACTAATGCTCAAACAAGTAATAGTATGGTGGTTGCAATTACGCCAACCCCTTCTTATGTTGTAACTGTGCAAGTCAATCATGGTGAGAAGCCATAAAAGTTCTCAAGAACTGATTTTAAAAGATAGCAGCAGAAAATGCTGTTTTATCTTACTACCCTCAACCTAGCGCGTTTCCTTCGTGAGGATGCTCCTACTCTGAAAGAGGATGAAACTGACCGGCAAGTGGTTACTGCCGTCGATGCCTAGAACATGCTGATTTCCTTTGCCGGAATTACATATTGAACGGATTTGATAATACATTATACAACGTTTACAATCCTATCAAAATGGCAAAGAAACTTTATAAGTCTTTGGAAAAAAAGTACAAAACAAAAGATCCTAGCTCAAAGAAATTTGTAGTTGGCAAATTCCTAAACTTTGTGATAGTTGATTCTAAGACTGTGATCAGCCAAGTTCAATATCTCCAACTCATTCTGCATGACATTCATGCAGAAGGCATGTCTCTCAGTGAATCCTTCCAAGTTGCTGCCTTAATTGAAAAATTATCACAAGGCTAGAAGGAATTCAAAAATCACCTCAAACACAAGCGCAAGGAAATGACTTTGTAAAAATTAATTATGCGTTTGAGGAATGACGAAGATAACCGCAACTTAAAGAAACGGGGTAGTAAGCATCCAATGGAGTCCAAGGCAAATGTGGTAGAACATGCTCCAAAAGCAAATAAACAGAAATATTCTCGAAAAAGTTCCACACAAGGCTCTAAAGGAGGAGAAACTAAGAAGTACAAATTTAATAGCAAATGTTACATCTGTGACAAAGAGGGACATCGGGCCAAAAATTGCCGTAGCAAACGCAAAGGCAAAGGAAGATCAAGCAAAAAGCCTGCTCAAGGCAATATGACCGAAGTAGACAGAATTTTCGATAGTGTTGAGGACATAAATCTTTCTGCAATTGTTTCCGAGGCAAACTTTGTCGGAAATCCTAAAGAATGGTAGGTGGACACCAGTGTTACTCGTTATATCTGTGCCGACAAAAAGATGTTCACATCTTATTCAGTAGTGGACAATGGTGAACAACTTTTTATGGACAACTCCTCAACTTCTAAAGTTGAAGGACAAGCAAAGATTATTCCGAAGATGACATCTAGAAAGGAACTCACTCTCAACAATGTGCTGCATATACCGGATATTTGCAAAAATCTTGTTTCCGGATCTTTGTTGAGTAAAAATGGGTTTGGGCTAGTGTTTGAGAGTGATAAATTTGTACTTACTAAGAATGGGATGTATGTAGAAAAATGTTACATGTCTAATGGTCTTTTCAAACTAAATATAATGACTGTTGTCCCCTCTATTATTAATAATAATTCATCTTCTTCTTACTTGCTTGAGTCTTCGAATTTGTGGCATGGAAGACTAGGACATGTTAATTATGGACCTTTGCGTAGTTTAATTAATATTGAATGTTTACCTAAATTTTACATTGATTTAAATCATAAATGTGGAATTTGCGTTGAGGCAAAATTAACTAAAACTCCTTTTTATTCAATTGAACGAAGTAGAGAGTCATTTGAATTAATTCATAGTGACATTTGTTATTTTAAATCAATTCAAACTAAAGGTGGGAAAAAATATTTTATCACTTTCGTAGATGACTATACAAAATATAGTTATGTTTATTTAATTCGAATCAATAATAAAACTTTGGAAACTTTTATTCAATACAAGAATGAAGTTGAAAATCAACTTGGTAAGAAAATTAAAAAACTTATAAGTAATAGAGGTAGTGAATATGAATCACCTTTTGGTGAATTTTGTAAAGAATAAGGAATAATTCATCAAACCACAGTTCCTTACTCACCTCAGCAAAATGGAATTACTGAAAGGAAAAATAGGATTTTAAAAGAAATGATGAATGCCATGTTAATAAGTTTTGAATTACCTCAGAACTTGTGAGAAGAAGTAATACTTTCTGCTAATTAAATAAAGTACCTCGGAAGAAAGTCAAGCAAACACCTTATGAATTGTGGCATAAGAGAGTACCATCCTACAAATGCTTAAAAGTGTGGGAGTGTTTGGCTAAAGTAGCTATTCCTAATCTTAAAAAGACTAAGATAGGTCCTAAAACAATTGATTGCATATTCATTGGTTGTGCTAAGAATAGTAGTACATATCGGTTTTTGATTCATAAGTCAGAACATTCCGAAATATATGTAAATACTATTATTGAATCTCGGAATGCTTCTTTCTTTGAACATCTATTTCCGAATAAAGTTGGACAAGAGACTAGTACCAATAAAAGATCTCATGATGCTATTACTAGTCATGATCAAGAACAAGAGCAAGAGCAAGAGATAGATCAAAATGAAGAAGATGAACCTAGGCGTAGTAAACGTGCTAGAACCTCAAAAATTTTTGGTCCTGATTTTCTAAGATTTTTGTTAGAAAATTAGCCTTTAACTTTCAAAGAAGCTATGTCCAGTCCTGAAACTCTTTTATAGAAAGAAGCTGTAAATAGTGAAGTTAAATCCATCCTACAAAATCACACTTAGGAGTTGGTGGATTTGCTACCAGGTTGTAAACCTCTTGGGTACAAGTGGATTTTCAAAAGAAAAATAAATGCGGATGGATCAATTGACAAATACAAAGTAAAACTTATGGTCAAATGATATAGACAAAAAGAAAGTCTTGATTACTTTGACACATACTCACTAGTTGCTAGAATAACATTCATTAGAATGCTAATTGCCATTGCATCTTTATACAATCTGGAAATTCATCAAATGGATGTGAAAACCGCTTTCTCAAATGGTGAGTTAGATGAAGAAATTTACATGGAACAAGCAGAAGGATTTTCTGTTTGAGGAAAAGAAAATAAAATGTGTAAATTGGTTAAATCATTATATAGTTTAAAACAAGCGCCAAAGTAATGGCATGAGAAATTTGATAAAACAATGATGTCAAATTGATTCAAAATTAATGAATGTGACAAATGTGTTTATATTAAAAACACAAACGATTATGTTATAGTATGTCTTTATGTGAATGATATGCTCATCATAGGTAGTAATAATGATATGATTAAAACTACCAAGAAAATGTTGAATAAACATTTCGACATGAAAGATATGGGGATTGTTGATGTAATACATGGTATGAAAATTACCAAAACATCAGAAGGTTATACTTTATCACAATCACATTACATTTAGAAAATACTTGACAAATTATGCAAAGATAATGATCATCTTGCTAGAACACATGTGGATGTTAATTTGTTTCTTTCTAAGAATGTACAAGAAAGTATTTTTCAATTAGAGTATGCCCAAATTATTGGAAACTTAATTTACTTGATAAACTGCACTCACCCGGATATAACTTATGCGGTAACTAAATTAAGTATATATACGAGTAATCCAGGAGTAGAACACTGGAAAGCTATTATAAAGGTTCTTAGATATCTCCGATTTACTCATAACATTGGACTAAATTATACTAGATATCCAACAGTACTTGAAGGGTAGTGTGATGCAAACTGGATATCGGATACTCAAAATCCACCAGTGGATATGTCTTTACTTTTAGTGGAGCGACTATATTTTGAAAATCTTCCAAACAGACTTGCATTGTTAGGTCTACTATGGAATCAGAATTCATAGCTTTAGATAAAGTTGGGGAAAAGGCAGAATGGCTTCGCCACTTCCTTGAAGATATTCCAATGTGGCCAAAATCGGTGCCTGCCAAAATCAGTGCCTGCTATTTGCATGCATTGTGATAGTCAATCAACAATAGGTAGAGCACAGAGTCATATGCATAACAGTAAGTCGTAACACATTCGTTGTCGACATAACATCGTACGACAACTACTCTCTAATAGAATTATTTCCATTGAATATGTAAAGTCTAAAGACAACATAGCGGATCTACTAACCAAAGGGTTAGCAAAAGAGTTAGTTGAGAATTCATCGAGGGGAATAGGATTTAAGCCTATTAAATAAGAGTTACTACAACGGCAACTTAACATAGTTGACTGGAGATTCCAAGATTTAGGTTTAAAGGGACAACCGAGTTGTGTATGACTCATAAGGATCACTGCGAAGTTAAACTCTTACCCATTTTTATGATGAAATAGTGATGTCTGCAGCGTTTTAGGTTAAGTAATACTTTTAATGATTCTTATATCTAGGTATACCTAGTGAATTATGGCAGGATACTCTTCATAAGAATCACATATATTAGTGTGAATTGGGCTGGTTCTATGAGGTTTGTGAAGAGCTACAATTCTCTAGAGCACTCATGAAAGACCAGGTTGTTCAGGGCCAAAATGAACACAATAGTGAGTACTAAACTGTGTCTGGTAATATACTGTGTGAGTTCTATTGTCTTAGTTTACACAAATGACTGAATAGTTCAAGACATCATGTTCACTGGTTAGCTAGTAAACCCAATAGTCTCTCACAAGGGAAGGTTCAAAGCCAAAAGTTACCTATCCTTCGCAAAATATTCCCAATTTCTGTACTCTTTGTAATTAGATCATGTTGTTGCATTTTCTCTGTCAAATTCCATTCATGTGAGGGATTGTAGGAAAACTATGGTTTTATAGACTTATTTTGGGTTAACCTTAAGCCCAAATTTGGATGGTGTGAGACCCCTAACTTTTATAAACCTTATTAGATCCCTAAATTTTAAGTTATTATAATAAAGCCTTTAATTCGTTGATTATTCGCAAATTAAACCCTCGAACCGAAAACACATCACAGACGAACCCATACAAACCCTAATCCACCCTAGAAGCTTAGAAATCGTTTCTAACACTCTAATACTAATTATTTAACTCTCAAGTTTTAGATTAATAGCTCTAAACCTTAACTTTCAATTTTCACAATTTTCATTCGGTTATTTATCTTTAAATTCAAAGTAAGATAATACAAACCGAATTATTTTTCCTAATACTAGTTTATTAACTCTACACTTGAAATAGATACTTTAATTGAGCCCAAGCCCTCACATTTTTATTAAATCACAAATTGACCCGAAACAAGTACCATTATATATTTATATATACACTTGTATCCTAAAATCTTTTTTTAAAACATTTTATTTTACAAATTCCAAAAATTGTACAAAAAAAATATATATATATATATATATAACAAGTCCATCAATTCACCATTACGTGGCTAGCCATCATCATTGTTGGTCTAATGAATGTACTATGAGGCAATTTTCCATGATTTAAGGAAGAAACATCTTTGACTTGGTACAAACTTTTATATATATGTATCTATGCAACTAGGTTAGTTTGATTAGGGAAAAAACCCTAACTAAATCATATTTAGGAACCTAATTAAGACTTTAAATCATCTATAAAAGTTTTATATATATGTATCTATTTAGGAACCTATTTAGCCATCATCATTGTTGGTCTAATGAATGTACTATGAGACAATTTTCCATGATTTAAGGAAGAAACATCTTTGACTTGGTACAAACTTTTATATATATGTATCTATGCAACTAGGTTAGTTTGATTAGGGAAAAAACCCTAACTAAATCATATTTAGGAACCTAATTAAGACTTTAAATCATCTACTATTCCATTGAATTCAAACTAAATCTAAACTATCCAATCCAATTCCAACCAAGGGGCATTTAGGACATTTTGTGCCAAATTCATTATATAAACAATCCCTCCCCTAGCATTTTACATACAAGAACAACACTTATACACACTATATTCAACTGAAAGAGAAGAAATGAAGGAGGGTGAGCTTGGTAGAAAAGATGAGAGGAAGAAAAAGTTTGCTAGCAATTCCAACAACTCTTAAGTAAGCCACAAGACAACTTTCTCTTTCATTTTCCTTTTTCAAATACATGCTCTTAGAAGTTTTAAACATTCATTTCAGATATGTTTTGATGGTACTTTTGTGTTAAAAATGAAAGGAGTTGAGCCTTGATTCTACCCTTCTTTTATTTCTCTTAATTAGTATAAGACTACATTTTTCCCTATCAATCTCTCAAAATTTTCAAAGGCACACCTTCACCTTAAATTTCTGAGTTTAATACATATTATTCAGCATGTTTTCATCACAAGATAAGTGGAAAATTTCCCTTAGCCGACCCCTTTTCTCACCAACTTTCTATTTTCAAGAACTGTGCCAGAAAAATCTGTTTTATAGCCACCTTACAAAAATTTTAGAAAAATGTATAAAAATATTCTGGACATGCGTTTTATGTCAAAATCTTTCTTAAGGAGTTATCTTTCAATGAAAATTGGTTTCATTGAAAACGAGTGAGCAATTTGTAAGAAAATCTGATTTTCGTAACGGTCGACGAATCTGGACAGAGCTGGAATATTTCTGAAATAACTACAAATCTGGAAAAGCTATTCCATTTCTGAAAAATGTTCGGAAAACTAGATAAAATTCCCTACGAACCATAAGAAGGTCGGGCTCTGGAAAAATCTGAAATAGCCCTTTTGAGTATAATCTTTAGGTAGTATTGAATCTGGAAATTTTGTTTTCATTAGTGTTTTATGCTCTTGTGTTCATAAATATGCTTATTAATTTATGATCATGTCTCAATATGATATTTCACATGTCATAGGTTTATGTATTTTATTTTAATCCTTTGATGGTGCTCACACTTATGCAAATCTGGAAATTATATTTATGTGCGAATTTATTCCCTTAACTACCTGAATATGCCTAGAGCTACTTGTGTCTATCTTCATATGTGAATCTCATGTGTTATAATCTTATTTCCTTCTATTTGTACTATTTAGTTGTTCAAACTTGTGCAATAAATGTTGTTTTCAAAGCATGTCTTAACTTTGACTTAAATTATCTAACTCAAACAGGGAAACTTAATGGGTGGTAATGGGTTGCGAATTTTTGGACAAAATTACTAAGATATTGATTGGTTGACAGGATGCGTTCCCTATTTGGAAGTTAAAATCTTGCGCAAGTGATTTTCGGAACCCTTGAACGGAGCGGTTGTATTCGGACCCTAGGTATTTGGTGTAAGGAGGGATTTGGGCAAGGCCCATTGTTACCGTCTCTTTTGAGGCCCTACAGTTGGCGCTACCCGATATATAACCGTTGGTAGGCATCCGATGTCACGACCCGCTCCCCGTACCCAAGGTTTAAGCATCGTGATGGCCAGTAACTGAAATTACCTCCAGCCAATTCTTGAACACACTACAACAAAAAAGGGCTGTAAAAACCCTTATACGACGACAGATTTTGTGAAAAGTCATTTACTTTCAACGAAATGCTTCGTACGCCGTTAAAAACTATTTAACGGCAGATTTTGTGTTTTATTGTTACTTTTTTTACGAAATGCTATAGTGTGCCGTTAAAAACTATTTAACGGCAAATTTTGTGTGTCGTTATTACTTTTTCTACGACTACTTTTGCATGCCGTTAATTGGTGAGACAAATAATAACGCTGATTGCGTGCCGTAAAATATGTAATATAACGACTTATTATGTCTGTCGTAGAATATACAGTTTTTTTTTTATAAATTCAACCGGTTCTATTTGACCAATTTTGTACAATCTAACAAATATTACAAACAAGCATCACAAAATATCAATCAACCACCAAAATATTATTTGAAACATCAAAAAAAAATTATATCCATAAATTATAAACATTCAACAATTGTCTATACACCTCCACAGAAACTCCAAATGTAAATCTGTCTTAAATCCAAACCTTCTCACAATGTGATCAACAAATGAAAGTGGGGTCACAGGATATATCTTCCATTGAAGAGTAGATAGCACCAGAAGCTCTATTCTCTAGATTATCTTAGCTTGAAACACAAACTTTGATTCTTCTACCTAATCACAACACAAAGAAATAAATCAATGACAACCTCATTCCTAAGCTTCCAAATTGACCATAAAACAACAAATAGAATGGAATTCCAAATTTTCCTCTCTAGTTTTGACAGATTTACACAGGCCCACCATTGGAGTAAGTCATTAATAGAGGCTAGTAATGCCCAAACTAAACCCCACCATCTAATAACATGTGACCAAAGTAACAAAACAAACGGACAGTGTAATAACATCATTAGATTCCACCTTAGTCTTGCAGAAAACAGAAAGAACAATAGCATCATTATTAAGAACTCCAATCCTTTGAAGATAGCTGGATGATTTGATCCTCCTTCTCCATGCCAACCACCCAAAGAATTGAGCTTTGGGAGGGGCGACATTTTTTCAAATAGAGGCAGTAATTCTACAAATAGGACCTAAGGACAATTCAAACCAATGATAGGCTAAGGAGACAAAATCTATTTGAGCAACCAGTAAACCACCTTAAATTGTCAAACCTGTTGTCTCTAATAGCAAGTGCAGTAAGTAGAGCATCATTTAATCTCATTATTTCCTTCACCTCCTATTGAAACAGAGTTCTAAAATTTAAGCTCCAGCCCTCATGATCACCATTTCTGTTGTATAAAGAGTTAATTATACCACACTTGGCTTTTACTTTTGGTTACATCCTTTTAACTCCTAGACCCCCTTGGCTTTTACTTTTGGTTACATCCTTTTAACTTCTAACCCTTAAAATTCACTCAACAGATTCTCTCCTTGCCACCATTAACTTTTGGTTACAACCACAATGCATGCTTATTTGTAAGTCATCCGTTTTATACCCATGAATAAGCCTAAATGAGTTTTGCATTACTGCAAAAAAAAAAAAAAAAAAAAAAATGAGTGCAAAACGTGGTTCTGCAGCAAATCTAATCACCAAACTAATATTCCAAGCGACCAAAAAGAGATGGTCAAAATCTAAGAATTTAATTAGAGGGAAAGAAATGCAAATTAATATGAGCAATGTTGAATTGAGGACCTGAAATTCCCTATTGATGGGTGATGCAAAAAACTGTTGAAACTATATTCTATAAATAATGTTGATTGAGTGAAACACATTCTGTTCTATAATCAATGTTTTAAAAACCAGAATGGAGTTTAAAGCCATTCAATAAGTGGAGATGGCAGTAGACTTGAAGAATTATTTACTTGTCAAAAAATACAAAATAAAAAACAGAGTGAAGTAAATTAGCATTTCCTTAAATTGATCTTGTGACACCAACAGGGCTATGAACAGTGCACTAGATCAAGGTCATCATAATTTATCTTCAAATTATTTCACATCCTTTTTGTTAATTATGTTTGTTAATAGGCATTTTGATATCAGCATGATGCCACAAGTCAACCCAGTTACTTGGGTGGTTGGACAACTAAAGAGTTGGTAGACAGTTTGGGTTGAATGCATTGGCAAGTAAGCAACATTTTATTACACAGCAATAGCATTGACTTCAAGCAAATACAAACATAAATTATTGTAACCACATCATGTTTGCCTATATAAATGCCATTTGAACAATTTTGTAAAATAATTAAAACTCAAATGAGACATGACCAAATAATTGAGAAAAGTCAAAGTTTGAAAACTGCATGTACCAACTTAAACTTTTCACTTTTAAGATACAAACGAGTAAAGATTGTAAAGTTTGTACTTATCACAAAAAAAAAAAAAAAAAAAAAAAAAAAGAAAGAAAGAAGAAGAAAAAGAATGTAAAGTCTGTTTATGTTCCTTTTTCAATGTTCTATATGCTATCAAATTACAACCTATAAAATATAAAGTTCTATTAAACTTGAAATTTCAGCCAAAAAAATCTTGTTTGAAAATTTATCAACCTTAATTTAAAATCTGAAGAGTTGATATTGTATAATTCTTATCACAGGTACAAAAGGCAACTAATTTCTTATAAACCAATGAAACAAACGACTTACAACTAAATGAAACTATTGCAAGTCAGTGAAGCAGTTAACTTATAACTAAATAAAAGTATGTTCTGTGCAATAACTTTTTAGTCAGCAAAGGTTAGAACAGCAATTTATGAATTAAAATATTACAACTATGTGACAGTTTCAAGGTTAGCTGAGTTGCATCCAATAAGATACTTTTTGGAGTCACAGGAAGCTCTCTTTTATTCTTCGATGGAAGAGGGGAACCATCATTAGCGGTCTCCCATTGCAATCAAGGCAGAATAACACCATCCATTTCAACAGGAAGAGAATTAGATCCTGCTATATTATAAATTGTTTCTGTTTCCCTAGAATGTGACACCGCATCTCTAGTCTTTGCTACTCCTAAAGTCGAACTTGCATCACTCCTTTCTCCATCAAATGAAGAAATATCTATATCTTCAACATTTGAAATAAAGTCCTCAAAATATTTCTCTGCTTCTTCAGTCAATCGTTTAGACACCTTATTTCTGTCATTACTCCTCTGGCAAATTGTAGAAGCATTGAAGTTAATAGAACACTTTATCATCACTACTCTCAACAAAGACTAAAGACAGATCCTGTAGTTTACACATATGGAGATTGAGAACCGTACCTTTCAAGCCTGGGATGGTTTATCCACAATTGTAGAGCTCTTTGGATTATGAAGCAATTCTGTCACAATTTTGGACAGTTCCCTACCACGTTGCTCCTCCGAAACTATCTCAGCTAAGAGATCTTATTTATGCCTTTCTGACTGACTGGAAAATTTGTGGAAACTCAACATTTCACTACTTCAAGTTCTTAAAAAGCACAGAATAACAACAACATATCTTTCGAAGTTTGCTCATCTGTCAATTGCTTCAATATTCTGGAAACTCACATAAAACTGTCAATAACAAAGTATCCCTCATTCAACTTAGTTTCACAAGATGGTGCTTAAAGGGTGATCTAACATTTATTATGTTATGTTTGTTATCATCATTTCATGAAAAACAATGTTAGCAACATATTACGTTTAAAGTCATTTGTCAAAAGCATATCTCTAACACAATACTAAAATAGCCATTCAAGCAAAACAAAAAATTGTGATCATGTATCAAAATTTTACAATTGGAAAAACTAATTTATTTTTCCATCATCCAATAAAAAGAGAGTTTTTATCTCTTCAAGTGTCCTAGACTTATAGTCAAATGAGCAATTTTAGGGCATTAGCTTTTTCAGACGCCATTAATTTAAAACGCTAGTGCTCAAATCAGTGGCATGGCATAATGATAATACCTATAATAATGGATAGAACATTAACATAGCAATAATATAGTAGTAGTATATAATAATTAAATAACAAGAACATAATATTATGTGATGTTACTATATTGTATATATTAATTAACTAACAGCTATTATAAAGAAATAAATAAACTTTGTTATGCATGATGATGATGGTGTTTCCCCTAAACCCAAGACTTTTTTCTTTTTTCTTTCTTTTTTTTTTTTTTTTTTTTTTTTGGGTGAATAAGTCATAAATTAAAAAGGAAAAAATACAAGATTACAAGGGGGCATGCCCTAGGCCTTAGCATGACTAAACAAGCCAGCAAAAAAAAAAATAAAAAACAAAACTGACAAAACCAACAGAAGAAAATAAAACCAACTAAAACCCAACAAACAAAAACAACCCCTACAAAAATGGCCACAGTACATGTGAGGTAGTAGCTGTAGAAATAGCGATACACACTCACAAACAGCACCTAGACAGTTGCTAAACAACCAGCAAACAGAGCTAGTAGCAGCAAGGCAGAATCAACAGCAGCAAGGCAGAGACACACACTCACACACAGCACCTGGGCAGCTATTCATAGAAGCTAAACTAAAGCATACGCATCACAATCCTGTAGATTTTATAGCCAGTAATAGCAGGCAGACACAGCACCTGGACAGTAACAGCTCCATTCTTTATAAAGAAACAGAGCATCACAGCCATCTACAATACTTGTGTTTACTATTTGCTGCTGAAAATAGTGTAGTTATTTAAATAAAAAATAAGAAAAAAATAAGAATGGCCAGTGTTGTTTACTCTATCTAATAGAATTCTAATTTCACCCATGTACTAATTAAAAGTAAAATCTAATTAATGCCTAAGATAAAAACTTGCTTATAGATGACATTTCATCTTTAAAAATCTTCAGAGGCCCAAACTCGAGGAGCTCGCCTTTTGAAGAAATAATACTTTTTTGGTCAAATAGACACATAACTGCACCATACCACGGCACAGTAGACTGATTGGAGGAAAACACATGAAAGAAGCTGAAAATATAAGGTCCGTTCATACCTTTCGAGCTTTTGGAGACTTTGTTTTGAGCTTCAAGCTTGGCACGGTATTGTCTTTGCCTGAGAATTGCATGGTATTGTTTCGCATTAACATATATGGGCTTATCCTGCGGAAAATCAAGAGGCAGTGGCACACGAGCCACCCCCTGCATTTGGGGATGATGAATCTGGTGACAGTGCAATGGTAAGTATCACATAAAAAGGTTGCAGATAAAACACATCTTTAGCACTCAATCACCATAATGATGTGGTTTAAATAAACTAGCAAGTCATTGATTGATTCTAAGAAAATCAAAATAAAGTCAAAACCACAAGTGGCATTCAACGTAAAACCAAGTAAACGTTCCGTTTCTTCGCTACTTTAACAAGAATATTAGGTTGCTAATATTACCAATTGACAAATTTTTAGTGTTACATTTCATTAAAAAAAAAAAAGGAAATCTACTTCAATTATTAAAAAAAAGAAGTGCTAGGAGAAAACTAAGAACGAAGGTGATATGCAAAGTAAAAAAGAACTAGAAAAGATGTATATTTAGAATGGCATAGTTCATCATAGACCTCCTTTATTAACTCTGAAGAATCTGTAAGGACAGCATAATTACTTGTTTATTTTTCAAAAAAGGATCATTCATTAATGCTGATGAAGATTCTACTAGGCGAAAAGGATTGTCTAGAGTCTAGGCTTTGACAATCACAAAATAAACAAAACATATTACTTCACTTACTTTCTTTGGTACATTGAAGAGGACGGGTGGGTCAAACTCATGACCTTTTAGTGAGGTACACTGGCCACTGGGCTAAACCTTGTGGTTGCATAACTTCACATTTTATTACCAAAGGAGTATCAAAAATCACGAAGTGCGCCATAAATATTAAAAGTAGTGCAGACATTAGCTCATCTTTTTGTACTTTCTAGAAACAAGTGTGTGATATGAATGAAATGAATGTGCATGGGATGTGATGATACTTATAAACAGCCACTATGCTATTCTGAAGGATGTGATGGTTAGTGGGTGCATTAGAAGTACAGAAAGCAGTAACTATAGCCATTTCTTAATTTTAAATTTACAAAATTTTCCATCTACTAAATCATCAATTTAAGGTGAAAAAAACAAACAGATGCCAGTCGATATCAGAGTTTAGCATTCAGACAGACATGGTATAGAAATAGTGGCACCACAAAAAGCATAATTCTCAGAAAAGAACTTTGAATAGAAGGATCAAAGAATTGTCCTAAAAACTCAAGCTGTTAGAATATGGGCTAAGGTTTTAGCGGTGGTGGCAACCGTAATGGTAGCGGTGGTGCTGACATGGTTGCTAACATAGTTACAGGGTATAACAATTGTAGCGTAACAGTGGTGGCAACCGCAACCATGAATTTTTTAATTTTTCACACCAATTGGAAAAGATTAAAATCATATCCCATCAAAATTTTCATCATTCAAATCAAACATCAATTTCCAACCCATAACCAAACTGTTACAATACAACTCAACCAAGATATGCAAAAGTAAAAAACCTAAAAACAAACCTCTAAAACTGCATTGTATCACCGAAAAGCCAATTGAACATGAATCAAATATTTTTCCCTAGAAAAAAAAAATCCAGCAATGAATTTAAATATAAAAATCCAAAAACCTCGAAAAATATTAATAATTTTGTATCACCAAAAAGCTAATTGTACATTAATCAAACATTTTTCCTTAGAAAAACAAAAAAAGAAAAAAAGAAAAAAGAAAAATTGAGCCTTTAAAAGTAAAAATCTTCTTCTTTAGAAACAATCTTCCATGAAACAAAACAAAACCCCGAGAAAATTAGGGAGGAGGGGGGAAGAGGATGGAAAGGGAAACAAAATTAAGAAGAAAAAAAAATTCAAAGTAAAAGACTGAGGCACGTATGATTGAAACAATAATGGTGTCATACCGAGAAAAGGGAAGGAGAGGTGTGGTTATCAACACAAAGATGCCGAAGAGAGCTCCTCCATGATTTGCAATGAATGGAAGTAGGGGATCTTTTTTGGACTCAATCTGTTGGATTTAATAAGATAAAGGTAGAGCTACCATCTCACACTTCTATACACTGCATACACTGCATACACACACATATATATATATATATATATTGTCGAGAAAATCAAATCAAAATCTTTATATTTTACAAATAAAAAAATCAAATAGATAAGTATAATAAAACAATAAAAGGGTTTCGATTGAACTTAGAAGAAGGGACAAACAGATCAAATATTCATGTATGGAGATATGTAGAGAGAGATATAGAGAAAGAAAGGGGAAAACCTGGTTATCAAAAACAGGGCAGCAGTGGATTATCCCAAGGTTCGAATATACAGAGAAAAAAGGGGATTTTGAGAGAGAGAGAGAGAGAGAGAGAGAGAGAGAGAGAGAAAGAGGGAAAGAAGAAGCAAACCTACTAGTCAATTGGTTCAGTAACCCTAGCAACCGAAAAGAAGAGAAGAGAAGAGATGAGATGAGATGATCACCCTATTCGGCCTTCATCATTATCAGATAGAGAGAGATTGAAACCCCTGTGATAAAGGCAAAATAATTATTTTGGAAAAAAAAATATTGGCAGCCCAAATTTTATTTTAGCGTTTTTTTTTTTTTTAAATTTTTTATCATTAAATTTATGACATGTATTATGCATTGTGAAAATGTAATACTTTTAATGGCAGACGATGTGTGCATCGTAAAAAGTGTAATACTTTTAATGGTGGGCGTTATGTGCGTCGTGAAAAGTATTCACTTTTCACGACTAGCATATGTGCATCGTGTATAATTAATGTATTAACAGCACGCCATATGCATGTTATATAAAGTTTTATTATTTACGGCATGCATTGCAAGTTATAAAAAAATCATCGTTATTACCATTTACGGCCTACGCAATAAACATGTCGTGGTTGGAAAATATTTACAACGTGCAAAAAAAGCAAGTCGTAAAAGTGAGAAATTACGGCGTGCATTTATTGTATACTGTTGATATGGTGTCGTGAAAAGCCAGTTTTGTTGTGGTGACAAATTAATAAATGCGAGCGGAAGTAATATTTAAGTGAGAGTACCAAAATAATCATCGGAGCTTCTATTTTTATTACAAAATTTATTGACCAAAAAGGCCGATATTTATATAGAAAAATATCATAAAAGTGTTATGTGTGTTTATTCCGCAGCCTCGTGTCTAAGACTTTCCAAAAGCTATTTCTAAATTGCATTGTTTCCTAAAAATTGTAAACAGCTATAAGCACATAGCAGAGTGAGAAATATTATGCCAAGAGTATAAAGGACACAAAATAACCATGGATAGTTATATAACTAAAATATTTAAGATAACTTAGTTTGAACAAATAATCATTTAAGTGGTAAAACTGAGATTATGTAAATAAATAACCATAACCACGGTATCAAACAGACGTCACAGGAGTGACAGTCAGAACAGAGGTATGGATTTAATAGGTGGCTCGTATGGATTATAGAGGTGGCTCCCACAATAGTGTAGCACTTATCTCCGCACAGCACTTTACTCCGCACAGAACAGAGGTCAATAGATCCATGACAACAGAGGGCCACAAAGTGACCAAACAGAAACCGATGGTTATTTAAGTCTCCCAAGGCTTGGGACTCCCGTGGTGGTACTTACAAAACATAATTGTTTATAAGGTTATAGTCAAATATTCTTTAAGATTTAAACAAACACATCCATTGGTTTCATTTTAAACAAATAGAGTTGAGAAAATAACCCATGTAACTAAAATATTAATATAATTTATAATAATTTATAAAACATAACTTGTATAAAATAAATTATGGTAAGTCAAAATATACGTAAAATATATTAGGGTGACTCAAGATATAATATAACTCACCTATAAATTAATTTCAACTTTTATCTTTCACTCACTTCAACTCATTAAATGTTCCAAACTAAACTCAAACTTTTGTATATATAAAGGACAAACTAGAGACCAGAGGGAGAGAGAGAGAGAGAGAGAGAGAGAGAGAGAGAGAGAGAGAGAGAGAGATATAGTGAATTGGTGATATGGATGAGATTGGCATCTATATGCATCTATATATATATATATAGGGTATAAGCGTCGTCAACAAGATAGCTTGGTGGGCATGCAAGTTTGTTGTGTAAAAAATTGTGTATTTCAGTATATTTTGGTCTAAAAAAATATAGAGAAAAATAATATAAAAATACCATAATACTCAGAAAATAATATCAAATAATAATATAAAGTTAAAATTATTATTATATATATTTTTTTGAAATCATTTATAATTAAATAATATTAATATAAAATATAAGAGAAACCTAAATTTTCGAGTTGTTACATCCGAGGTTAGTTCTGCAACAAAGCAGCAAAAGATGGGACATACTGAATAATCCATATCCAATTCTTGTGGTTGGGAGGACGAAGTCTCTTTGGGGGATTTCTAGATTTCTAACATCTAACCTTGTAATAATTTATTATTGAATGATATCATACTTTATTACTTGCTTGTTATAATTGTAATTGTGTATTGGATTAGGGAAAAGGAATGGGGTGTGTGTGCATTTACTGGACATTCAAAACTCATGACGTTTCATGCCAGGTATCGAAAAAACGTACAAAGCCAAAAAAGAGGCAAAGACATTTGAAAACTTAAATTTTCCTTAGAGAAAGTTTGGAACCATTTCGCTCATTAGTCTAATAGTGCTTTTATTTATTCTTTTTGGATTGTAATAGTAATGGAACTCATTTTGTAAATTTCAAATTTAAAACGCTGTAATTATTATTTACTTTGTAATCTTATGCCTATCTCTGCGTTGCTTATGAGACCTTGTGTCAGTGCCTTTTAAAATCTATCAAAAGGGTGGTGCGCTACCTAAAAAAGCTGGACTTAGAAGGGAGGCTAACTTGACTCCTCCAGCGATTTGGGATTTTACTTGGTTATTGGCCAGAGGACTCATTAGTGTTGTTTCCTAGACTCCTAACCTTAGATAAACCCTGTATTTAATTGATAATATATTCTCTAAAGTTCGCGATTTTTGGGGCATCACAGATGGGGCCCACACGTCTTTTGGAGTGGGTCCAAAGAGGTGACGTGTTCCTTGCCACATGGTGAAGACAATTCGTCAAAACCATTTATGAGTGAATAAGAAGTTGACATCGTTTTCGAACAATTAAAGAATAAAATGTGAGTTTTCTTGTAAAACTTGTCTCATATTGGAAACTTAAGAGAGCTTGTGTGTGTATATAAGTTATAGTTGGCAATACTTGGGTTGGGCCCCAAAGGGCACCCCAAGTTTGTAGAAAGGAGGAATTATGGACAAAGTGAACCTTGGCTCAAACTACCACACACACGCGCGTGCCACCGCCATCACTGACCGGCTGAACTGTACCGAGCGCGGGTGTGGGTTGTGGGTCAGGTCAGTTCTAACATTAATTTTTTTGACAAAATTTATTTGAATTTTTTCAATTTCTTGCGGGAAAATTAATTTAAATTTTGGGCCAATTTTTTCTGTTCAAACAATACTTTTTTCAATCCATTTTCTAGCAAGTTCAACAGGTTCAAACTGTTCAACAGATTGAAAAACTGCCCAGCAGTTTCGGGCAGTTTTAAAACTGGCAACAGTTTGTAGATCTGTTCAAATTTGAACTGTATCTGTTCATTCAATTTTCATACATGTTCGGTTCAAAACTACACCTATTCGGACAAATCTGAAGGGTCACCTTCTTGCCTATAAATAGAAATCATTTCCAGCAGATTTTCTATCCAAAAATTTGTTTTTCTCTTCCCAGTTTTTCTCTTTGGTTGCATTATTTTTCATATTATTTTTAGGGAAAAATTCAGAGAATATAGAACATAGGTTTGGTTCGCCGTACAAATTATTTGAAGTGCTACTACAATTTTTGTGAAGATCATTGTATCCTGGGAGATAGGCACCATTTATCCGTAAGCACCTTAGTGGGACGAATTTGTCTTAAGGACAGAGTGTCACACACTCGACTTGATCTTTTAAATATTTATTCGGTTTGGTAAAATAAATTATGTAAGTAAAATATGTAAGTAATTTATTTTTATTTATTTGATTTGTTTTAAGTTATTTATTTTACATAGAAGATTGTTCTAACAAGAAGAACCAATCTTTGGCTTAATTAGTTATATAGTATCATTTATAATATGAGATCGTGAGTTTAAATTCTACGGAAAGCAATTTGATACATTTTATGGTGTTTATTTAACTTTTAATATCAGAGTTATGTACAATTGTTAATTTCTTTCTCAATTTACACAAGTGGTAACTATTGGACAATAAAAACACACCAACAAAATTTGAGTATACAGTCAAAAGACCACATATAGATTTGTTCTACATGCAACAAACTTCTTCTTATTCTTGTTTTATCTATGAATAATATGCATAATAATATCTCATATCACAAATAAAATGTTAATATAAGCATTATTAATAGATTAAAATCTCTTTTGTTTGTCTGGATCACTATTATTGGATGTGTTCCAACCAAATTACTCACCATCTAGAGGCTTAAAATAGATAAATAAAAAACGAAAAGAAATAAATAAATAAAAGAAAGTTGCCAACTCTTTTGTTTTTCACCCCGAAACTCTTGCGGCATCCTTCATTTATATATATACAATTTCTTACAATCTAAACATTTCATATGCCACTTCTTTGAGCTTTTTCAACAATTTTTTTTCCCTTTTTTTAATTTCTATTGTCATCCTCCATCTGCAATGGGTTGCGGCATGTCAAAGTACGGCCTAGTTGATGTAGGCACATGTGGCTTCCTCTCTAAAAGAAATTTCGAGGAATTGCATATGGATGGCACCGCTTCCACCAAACTACTTATAAAGGAAGATGTTGAATATGATCACATCGATTTCAATCATAGTTGTAATAGCCTTTCTTCACCAACAAACAATGCTAGTATTACTGTTAAAGAAACCACGACAACAACTGGTGGTAATAGCTCAATGAACAAATTTGGTGAGGGTGAGAAGGAAACAAAGGTGGATCAAGATGAGAAGGGTGGTAACAAGAATAAAAAAGAAGAAAGCAAAGAAGAAAAAGAAAAAGAAGATGAACGAGGAAGAAAATTTTCTGATATTGATGGTTCGTTAATTGGTTCTCCAAGTTTTAGGGAGTATTGCACCAATGTCGCTAAAGATGACTTTAAGGATGATGGTATGTTTTTAACCATTTTATGGATGATAAACAAATTTTGGAAAAAAATAAAAAATAAACATTGTTATAAAAAGAAGAAAACAAAAAAAAAATTTCATGGAAAATATCTTATAATCATAGTCTACAGCTATGTTTTAGAATTAAGCTATATTTTTATGAATTTTGAATTAAAAACATTTAAGATAAATTTGCAACTAGCACAAGAACCATGATTATTTGATCATATCTATCTATTTTGCAGGTAATAGTGATGGAGAAGAGAAGGAAACTAAGGTAAAAGGTAGCCAGTGCAATGCATCTCCAAAATCCAATGAGGTATATATAGCTACCATAACTACTATTATATGTTTCTTACTCCCATTTTCATATGAGAAAAGCAAATGATAATAGAAAGATGAATAAGTAACTCTAAGTCAAAAGAAGTATGCATTTGGTAGGGCAAATTATCCAGGAAATTGACTATAAGAAAAAACACATTTGGCTACTAAAATTTAGTCGCCAAAAGTTAATTTTTAGTCACGAAAAATCGGATTTTTAGTTTCCCTGACCAAATTTTTTAGTCGCTGGTTTGGTCACCGAAAGACGGTCGGGAAAGGTATTGGCGACTAAAAAATGTTTCGTCGCCAAAAATAAAGTCTTTAGTGACCAAAACTTTGGTCGCCAATAGTCAATTATATTTTTTAAATTATACATTTACCGACCAATTTTTTAGTTGCCAATAGTCAATTATATTTGTTTAAATTATACATTTACCGACTAATGTTTTAGTCGCCAATACTCAAGGAATCGGTGACCAAACCTTTTAGTCGCCAAAAGCTCATTCGTGAAAAAAATTACACTCTGCTCTTGCAGATATTCAAACCATCAACCTTCCACACCATTAATCTTATACAACACACTCTTTCCACTACACCTCCATAACACTATATGATTATATATGCAACATATATTATTTATATAGTATTTAGACCCGTATTAATATAAAAATATATATATAAACATAATTATTTTTTATTGAACATAATTTATGTAAAAATAAATTATTTAGTAAAAAAAAAGGAGACCACTTTTGGCGACTAAACATAATTTTAGTCGCCAATTCTATACTTTTGGCATCTAATTATTTTTTAGTTGTTAAAAAAAAATTTCCGCGCTAAAATTACCACTTTTGGCAACTAAACATCTTTTTAGTCACCAAAAAGCCTCACTTTTGGCTACTAAACACGTTTTTAGTCGCCAAATGCTTCACTTTTGGCTACCAATTTTTTTTAGTCGCTAAAGGGCCTTACTTTTGGCTACTAAAACTTTTTTAGTCGGTAAAAGTCTCACTTTTGGTGACCAAACAGATTTTTAGTCACTAAATGCCTCACTTTTGACTACTAAATTTTTTTTAGTCGCCAAAAGGCCTTACTTTTGGCTACTAAAATTTTTTTAGTCGGTAAAAGCCATATATGGGCGACCAAACAGATTTTTAGTCACCAAAACCTATACTTTTGGCTACTAAATTTTTTTAGTCGTCAAAAATCTTTACTTGTAGCTACTAATACATTTTTAGTCGCCAAAACCTATACTTTCAGCGACCAAATGTGATTTTTTAGTCGCCCAAGGTGCTTTTTGAAGCCAACAAACACACCGTCAATGCCATCAATGCTTAAAATTTTCTAAATTCTTTAACTAGTGATAATGAAAGTTTTCATTCTTTGAGATGTGTAGAAAATAGTTGAATTACAGGCAAAGTTGAGTTAATTTGGTTATGACTTGGATTCAAAGAACATCTAATGTTGCCATTAAATTGAGGGGAAAACATAGTACTTTCATTATGTTTCTTTAAAAACATAATAATACTATAGAATGTGTTTGGCAGGGAACGATGACCAACTCAACAAAAAGAGAGAGTAAAGGAAGAAGATTTAGAAAAGTATTCCCCATAGGTAGACCATCTGCTATGAAAAAACTTCTTATTTCTGCTTCTCGTAGTAGGCATGGGAAGTCAGTTGAAAAAACCATTTGATCCAATCGATGTACAAGGCGAAAGAAATTATTTCATTATAGTGTGAATATGTATATTTTCATATATTGTATAGTTTTCATGTAGTCATTTTTGGTTTCCGTATTATCTTTCCTTCTCTTTTTAGGTTAAGGTTTATTTTATATTTAAGGTTGTATTAAGTGACTTTGTAAATTCAAGGAGAATAATGCAATATTTTGACCAGTCTTTTTCTAAAATCACATGATACCAGAGTCATTGTAGGCTATAGTTGTACCTTGTGGAACTCTAGGTCAATTGCGACTATTCTTTTAAGTTGCAAGTTTCTTTTAATCGCAGTTATAGAACTAGACAAAATAAGCTTTCTGTTGCAACAACCATAATTGACAGTCTTCTATCTTGCATAACAACAATTGTAACCCTCCTTTCTCTCTTTGCAGTCCACCACAAAAACCTTTTTTGTAGTGATCGGCGATAAGTATTTTGTAATAATATCTCCTCGACAATAGCAACAATCATCCTTTTGTCTTGACAATCGTTGTTGTCTTCCTTTTGTACAGGAGCAATATTTCATTGTTTGACATTTGTTGTCTTCATATTGTGACCCAAAACCCGCAAGGGATTGGTCTTTTTTTTTTACTTTATTTATTATATCTGAAAATAAATTACAAACTATTAAGGTTCAATTAAATAGAGATAACTATTCTTATTGGCCCAATATAATTTTTTTTTAAAATCTTCATGGTAAAGGGAAAATATCACTTATTTTAGTATTTTAAAAAAAAAAAAAAGTTAATAAGATTACTAAACAATATCACTTATTTAATAATTACAAATTAAAAAAGTCAAAAAAAACTTTTCATTTTAGTCTTGACTCATAAAGGTGCATTTGAAAGTTGACCTTTTTTTAAAAAAAAAAAAAATTTCTCAAGCTATCAGTGAAATCTTTAAAATTTTGAGTCTTTTTTTTTTTTTTTTTCTAAATCCATTTGGATTCAAAGATTCTGAATTTTGATTCATCCAAACCGATTGAACCAAATCGATCCGTTGCATTTTGGACTGATGTGTGATGACAAGTGAACGGTTGCAGATTGATTTTGTCAAATCCGTCTAGTTTTGGACCGATGACAAATTTGAGATTCCTTTGACCGAAACCAAACCACAAAACCACGATCACCCATAGTAACTTATAAAATTTTGTATTTTCAATTTATTTAAATATTTTATTTGTGTTTTCAATTGAAAAAGAATTTAGATATTCTGTTGTGTTTTTAATTTGAAAACCCTTTTATCAAATGGCAAATGTTGATATTTGGTATTTTGTATGAAAAATATAAGGCTTAATTTGATCATTTAAAAAAAAATCAAATTAAATAGTTTTTGAATAAAAAAATAATAATGAAATAGTTTTAATAATGTATGGTTTTTGTCACGATCCAAACTCGCCCCTAAGGATTTAGCATCGTAATCGGCCAGTAATCCGCGATTACTAAAGGCCTGCTTAACAATAATAACAATAGTACAAAGTAAGAGGCTGGCAGAAACCAAACAGTAATAAAAAGATATCCAATGAGCTGTGAAAATCTGAATTAAAAAAGACTTTTATAAACAGAGCCGCATTCATAACCAAAACATATATACTAGGGGTGGGCGCGAGTCGGTTGCGGCCACAAAACCTCCAATCCGCCATCCATCCGCCAGATTGGCGGATTGGAGAAAATCAATCCGCATCCGTCCGCCAATTCAGCGGATATGGATTGAGCGGATTGGCGGATGGATGCGAATCGGTTTGGCGGTTTGAAATTTTATAAATTTTCAATATAGTTCAACTTGTGTACTTCCTCAAAAAAAAAAAAACAAAACAAAACAAAACAAAACAAAACAAAAAAGGTATTACAGTCAATGACTTAAAAAAAGTATTACAATTACTGCATGCCTCATCAAAAGAAAGAAAGTTTGAAACTTTTAAAAATATCACAATCACTGCATGTCTCATCCACATATTACAATCATAGCATGCCTTATCCACATAAAGTATTACAATATGTGGTTCTTAAAATATAAAAACAATTCAAACCACCAAAACCATAAACAGAATAGTAGTAGAGATTGTATGTCTCTGTATTGTTACATTTAGGGGAAAGCACCAATAAGTCTCAAATTTAGAAATGTTAACCTATTTAGTCCCGAAGTGTTTTTGTTGGACTAATAGGTCCTATTTCCCAATAAGCTTACTATAGTCCTTTTTATGATTTCCCTTCTTTTCAAACATCAAACATTAAACATCAACAACATCAGGATTATTTATCAAACATTAAACATTAGCAACGTCAAGATTATTCATATAATGTCGGTGAAAACATTAGCAGCGTTAAAATTATTCATCAAACATCGAACACAAATTCTCAACCATTAAACATTAGGATTATTCATCAAACATCAAATATTATTCATCAAACATCAAACATCAGATTTATTTTTAAAAAAAATTGAAACTATTGCTCGAAATCCATCATCAAATTCATTAGAACATCAGATCCATAAGATTCATCAGATTGTGGGTGTTTGTGGGTGTTTCATCAAATTCATTAATTTGACCGTAAACAGCGATTTGAAACATTGTGTGGGGTTTGAAATCAACAACCAAACATGGCATATATAGGAGGAGTAATGAAATGAATATGAAATCAACAACCAAACATTGGTTTTATGTGCTCTGTTTATTTGTTGTGTTTTTCATTGGTTCGTCACTTTCGGCTTTCAATGATGTTCAATGTTAGAACGAAGCACGAAGGCGAAATTTGGAATTCCCGATGCTGAATGAAGATTTATCGTAAGATCGGATCTCATTGCTCCGTCAGAATCCAAAGCACATCCCCAATACATCACCACCAACACTCTTCTTTTTCTCTACGCCATCGAACCCACTGCATTACAAGGGTTACACGACTCCACTTTCTAGAGAAATTAACTCTCTGTTTGTTTTCCGAGAAAACCCCTAACTGGTTTTGCAGGACTCGGTTTCTTTTTCATTTTTCTCGTAACTAAGCGGTTGATCTGCGATTCAATTTTAACCATGGAATCCCTCGAAAAATCAGAAGAAACCGTCTCCAATGTAAGAATTCTCTCTTGATTTTACGTTTCCATGTATATTTATGTATTTATAAATAAGCTTCAGTGCCTCTTTGGTTTGAGATATTATTGTGTGTCTATATTTGATAATGATGTTGTGATGTTTGATGTTGTTCCGATGATGATGTTTGATGTTGTTTTGATGATAATGTTGTGATGTAAAAAAAGGATTAAATAGTTTATAAAAAAATACTCAGGACTAGATAGAGTAACATTTTCCAATATGAGACTTATGAGTAATTTTTCCTTACATTTATATATATTTTTGAAAACAAAAACCAACTAGCATATATTATATTTTCTATTTATTGCTTTTAGAGTTAGATTTAAAAACCAAAAAATATAAATAAATAATACGTTTATTTTTTTCAATTCAAAAAATATATTTACGTTGAAAACTTTTTTTCAATAGAATATTTAAATTCTTTTTCAATTGAAAACACAAACAAAATATTTAAACAAATTGAAAACACAAAATCTTATAAATTACTAAGGTTGCTCGCAGTTTGGCGGTTCGGTTGCGGCCAAAGGAATCTCAAATCCGCCATCCGTCCGCCAAATTGGCGGATTGGAGAAAATTAATCCGCAACCGTCCGCTCGTCATCATGCATCCATCCAAAATGCGGCAGATCAGTTTGGTTCAGTCGATTTTGGCGGATCGGTATATCCACTGCTCACCCCTAATATATACATACGTCATATACACATAACATCTAGGTTATGGACCAAATCCTTTCAACATAACTGTACAGTCAAGTCTTATTCAATTGGTACAAAACAGGGACAAAATGGTGAATCTGAAACACCCCAAAATAGCCTTAGCTTGAACGGATTCGGAACCTCAAAGTGAGGCACAATGGTTGACTGGACAAAACATGAGCTTAACTTGACGCTTCTAGCTCTGGTCCGATGGCTGGACACCTACATATAAATATAAACAATGAGCTAAAGCCCAGTAAATAACAACTGTGTAAAGGGGTTAAGAATGAATGTCCTTTCAGTAATTAAAATATTCATTTATATCAGTAGATCAGTTATTCAATCAATGGCTCTTATTTCATGCCATATCAGTCAATTAGAAAGCGTAGTAGTCATACGTGGTACATCCAATAGCAGAACAGTATAGTAGGTCTTAACAGACCGAACAGTCAGTTGATGGCCATCAAAACAGTAAACAGTAGTAGTTCTAAACATTGGAATTGATAGAGATCTCTGTAACAGTAGCAGTAACAGTAACAGTAACAGTAAGTTGCTATGGATGCCACGAGTACAGTTTACAAATAGAACAAATATTCATTCAGTAAACAATATCATTTCAGAAAGCAGTACAGTCAATTGTTCAGAAATAATTATAATTGAACGTATTTTTATAACATTGTTACTCACAAATTACTGGGCTATAGACAGACTAGTCAGCGTCCTCGGGTGCCAACCTACACAATTACAGAATGAACACACACTAAGTTACACACTTGGGATTAACAACTTAGCCCCTATATGGCTTGGTGTGGTTCTATATGTAACGCCCTCAAAGTATTACATAAAACCCATCACTTTAGACATGCATTGATATAAAATAAACCAACCATTTCTATTCATCAGAGTGGTTCTTACAACAGTGTTACATGTTAACAACAAAAGGAAATGCCCTACGGGCTTACAGTTTCCCAAGTCAACACTTGGTACACAGAGTAGAGTACTAACTCAAATACATATAAAGCCCTTGGCTTGAAACCACATGTAACACATCAAAAGGGAAACAAAACATCAAAAGGTCCATTCGCCTCTAGCCTCCCAAGCTATATCCTTGGATGTGGCAAGCTACTTGTACCTGAAAATGATATTCCCGTATAGGGTGAGCTAACAGCCCAGTAGAAATACACTAAACCAACTATGAACAATGACTAAAAGATTAACAGTTGATAGATGGTCAACACTTTTACATTCTTTCATAACACATTACAGTTTTATTTTTCATTCCTTTTCAATTCTCAATTTATAACCATTGTTCAGAACCTGACCAAATAACTGATATGAGACAGTAACTCATATTAAACATTTCTTCATTTCACAATAGATAAGTATACTAGCTATATTAACACATCAACAGACAAGCATATGAGCTGTATCTACGAAGTCCATCCCCTATCTCCTCCCACACAAGAACTATATCACACTTCCAAAGATAAGCATATGAGCTGTATCTATGGAGTTCATCCCCTATCTCCTCCCACATAACACCCGGTTTAGAGGTCCATCCCCTATCTTCCCCTAAACCGTGGAGTACATCCCCTATCTCTTCAAACACAACACAATGCATATAAACAATTATTATACACATCATCAATCAATACATAAAGTTAATGTATTCTTTCAATCGTCATACTCAATGACACATTCCAGTGATTAGTTTTAGTTTGCCTAATCATCATGCATTGTCTACAACAATCAAGACTATCCTCCACCGATAGCCCAAAGCAGTTATTTCTAAACAGAAAATAAATGCACAAAATGGATAATATATCAACAATTCAATTAGGTGAGCGATAAATAATTCAACTACACCCTTTAATCCCATACATTCCTAATCTCAACATTCCCAATTCAATTCCTCATTTCTAACAATTAATTATACCTATTAATTAACCAATATAATTAGAGCATTCTCCATAATTAACATTACAACCCTTAAGGTTCCTATTTTCATCAGTGTTGCAACATTAATTACATTTCTCTATGCTAAACATGCATATAGGTTTATTATAAATAAAATCCTAACTTTTGTAAAATTACACAAAAGCCCCCAAACTTTCTCAAAATTACTCAACAACCCCCAACATATCAAAATGCTAAAATTTAAAGACAAAGCTCATAAAGAGGAGTAGGTTATCCCTACCTCAAATTCGAGCTCAAACGGAGAAGATGAAAAGAGTTGAAACTTGATCTCCATCACACACCACAAAGCCCTCGAGAAATAACACAACTTTGGCGAAGGAACTATGGCCAAAATCCCAATGGAACTATGGCCAAAATCCAGCTCGGCACAACTAAAATTTATAACTCAAGCTTGGTTCGTAATGACTCATTAAACCAAGAAAGAACCATAGAAGTTGGTAAGCTAACGCTATGCACTTGCACCTATATATAGAAGTTTGTCCACCTTAAAATGTGTCTTGTAACCGATGTAGGACTTCTAACAAACACACCAAAGGTTCCCAAAATAGAGTGAAGGGTCCAAATACATTTACCAAAAGCCTTAAAAGGCACAAGTGCTACACTATAACTTTATCCTCATTAAGATGCCTTAAACATGGCCTAGGAATGCCTGGAATGGAATAAGGATGCAAAAATGTACGTTAAAACACTTTTCAAAATTTGCTGAAAACAGGGGTCTCGCTCGAGCGTGGCTTTCTCCGCTCAAGCGAGCTTACAAAAACAGAAGGGTCGCTCGAGCGTAGACTCCCTCGTCGAGCGGTCTACAAAAACATGAAAAGTACTAGTTGTTGAAATTCTCCGCTCGATGCTTGTTCGATGCTCGCTCTAGTGTAAGACACAGTTCCTCACTCGAGCGTAGGTCTCGTCGCTCGAGCGTGCGTCTACACATGCAAAGAACCTGAGAGCTTGCAATCTACGCTTAAGCCAGCATTCCGTCGCTCGAGCGGAGCTCTGAACACAAAGGTAGTCGCTCGAGCATGGGATCCTTCGCACGAGCATGGAAGCCAAAATCTGAGTTTTTCAGATTTGCTTCCAGAGCTCAAACCAAGAGTCAAACATAACAAAACTCAACCTTTTGGGCCAATTTTCAGGAAAACACTTAAAAACCCATAATACAACATGTTTCAAAGATCATTTTATAAAATCAAGCCCAAAGGTGTGACAATTGAACACAATTTTGAATGAAACTTGAAGAACAATGCAAGAACATAACATGCATGAGTTCTCATGAACTCTAATGCTCCAAAACATGATCAAATGCAAGATTGAACTCTAAAACATGGTGAATTCTTGGACTGCAACTAAAATATGAACATGCATGTAAGAATTTCATGAAAAATAACTTTAAATTCTATGATATGGACATGCATGCATGAATTCACTCCCAAATCAACACTTTAAGCTAATTCTTGACTCTATTCACCAATTGAACATAAATTTCAATGAAACATTCATGAACAATGCATGTAACAACTTCAATTCATGATTAAGGGAATGGATTTCCTACCTTAAGTCTTGAATTTCAAGTATAGGAGCCTAATTTCTCAAGTCCTCTTCAAATCCTCTAATTTCAAGCCCAAAATCTAGATGAACTCAATTTTTCTTCCAATCCCCTCTCTCTCACATTTTGTCTAGAAGATGGATGAGAAGTGGTGTATCAAACATATGTAAAGTGTAATAAAGGTTGGTCTTAAATTAATCCACTCAATGGCACAAGTGTAATTTACCTAGGTTCAATTAGTTTAACATTGTTTGTTCTAATTTAATCATTCCAAATTGAATTTTAATTAAATCTACCATAAAATCCCATAAATCCTAATTAGCATATAAGACTAATCAATATCTGAGTCAGTCGCCAATAAGGCTTTCAATTCGTAGTTCGAAATCAAAACATAAACAGATCATTCAATGACAAACAGATATAAATGAAATTAAAGCAACACACTCATGCAATCAATTCAGGATTTTATCTTAATCATTTACTTATCATGCTTAATCACAATTTAATGCTAATCAGAGGGGAGGGTTGTCACAGTCTTCCCCCTCTTAAAAGAGTTTGGTCCTCTAAACTCGGATTATCTTCATTTTAGAATAACACTGGATTCAGGGGGAACAATTCAGGATATCTCTTCATCATATCATCTTCCCTTTCCCAAGTGGCATAAATGTCACCGTGGTTTTCCCAATCCACTTTCACTAATAGGATTTCCTTATTTCTCAACTTCTTAATTCGTCGGTTTACAATCTAAATAGGTCGTTCTTCATAAGTGTAATCATCACCTAACACCACACGAGTAGGCTCAATAATATGGAAAGGATCCTGAAGATAATCACTCAACATTGAAATATGGAAGACATTATGCATATGCTCCATTTCAGGAGGAAGCGCTACTTGGTACACCACTAGGTTGATCTTTTCAATGATTTCATACGGCTCAACATATCTCGGTGCTAGCTTACCCTTAGCCCCAAAATGAGTTTGTCCTTTCATTGGTGTCACTTTAACAAAAACATGATCACCTACTTCATATTCCCTGTCTCGCCTTCGGACATTCGCATAGCTTTTCTATCGACTTTGTGTTGTTTTCAACCTTTGTTGAATTAGTTTCACATTTTTTGTGGTCTCGTGTACAATATCGAGCCCAAGTAAAGGCCCATCCCCAACTTCTGCCAACAAATAGGAGACCGACATTTTCTGCCATATAAGGCCTCGAAAGGCGCTATACTAATGCTCGAGTGAAAACTATTGTTGTAGGCGAATTCAGCTAAAGGTAAATGGCTTTCCCAATTTCCTTGGAAATCAGGAACACACATACGCAGTAGGTCTTCCAGAGTTTGAATGGTTCTTTTTAATTAGCCATCTATCTGATGATGGTATACACTACTCAGTCTTAATTCAGTATCTAGTGCCGTTTGCAGACTTTGCCAGAATCTCGATGTAAACTTTGAGTCCCTATCAGAAACAATAGACACAGACACTCCATGCAGTCTGACAATCTCATCAATATAAATTGTAGTCAATTTGTCCGCATTATAAATTGTTTTGATAGGTAAGAAGTAAGCAGATTTAGTCAATCGATCAACAATAACCCAAATTGAATCCTTATCTCTACTGGAGCGAGGTAATCCGACAATGAAATCCATAGTAATATGTTCCCATTTCCATTCTGGTATTGGTAAGGGTTGAAGTAAACTTGCGGGTCGTTGATGTTTAGCTTTGACTTATTGGCAATGTAGGCATTTTGACACAAACTCGGCAATTTCTTTCTTCACTCCCGGCCACCAGAAATTAAGTTTCAAGTCTTGGTACATTTTTGTATTTCCTAGATGGATGAAAAGTTTTGAATTATGGCCTTCCTGCAAACTCGCTTTTTCAGTTCAGGATCATTTGGTACACACAACCTTCCCTAGAATTTCAATACATTGTTCTCAAATTTAAAGTCTGGCTTTAGTTTGGATTCCCGTTCATCAATGATCTTTTTCAAAAGGTCATCTTGGTGTTGTTTCTCTTTAATCTCCTCAATAAGTGCCAGTTGAGCAGAAATAGCGACCAATGTCCCACCTTGTTCTCGTAAAACAATCTCAACTTTGAATTTCTCAAGATCACATAGCAGTCCTTCCTGCCCGGTGAGCACACAAACCAAATTCCCAATTGATTTCCAACTAAGTGCATCAGTAACGGTGTTAGCTTTCCTCGGATGGTACAAAATTTGAAAGTCATAGTCTTTTATCAGTTCTAACCATCTCCGCTGTCTCATGTTTAACTCTTTCTGTGTAAAGAAGTATTTTAAACTCTTGTGATCGGTGTACACTTCACATGTTGCCCCATATAGGTAGTGGCGCCAAATTTTCAATGCAAACACTACTGCAGCAAGTTCTAAGTCATGAGTTGGGTAATTCTTTTCATGTGACCTCAATTGTCGGGAAGCAGACGCAATAACTTTACCATTCTGCATTAATACACATCCCAAACCCTTATAAGAAGCATCACTAAAAATAGTAAATCCATTCGTACCTGAGGGTAGGGTAAGAATCGGTGCAGTCACAAATCGAGTTTTTAATTCCTGGAAAGCTGATTCTCTTTGATCGGTCCAGTCAAATGATATCTCCTTTTGAGTCAATTAAGTCAATGGTAGAGCAATTTAGAAAAATCTTTCACAAACTTTCTGTAGTACCCGGCTAAACCCAAGAAACTCCGAACTTTAGTAACATTAGTCGGTCTAGGCCAATTCACCACTGCTTCGATCTTCTGTAGGTCAACCAAGATGCCATCCTTACTAATCACATGCCTCAAAAACATCACATTATCAAGCTAAAATTCATATTTTGTTAGTTTTGCATACAGTTTCTGTTCTCTTAAGGTCTGTAAGGCAATTCTCAAATAACGTTCATGTTTTTTCTTACTTTTGAAATAAATCAAAATGTTATCTATAAAAACAACCACAAATTCGTCGATGAATGGTTTGAAAATTTTATTCATAAAGTCCATAAATGCAGCAAGCGCATTAGTAACTCCAAAAGGCATAACAAGAAATTCATAATGTCCGTATCTCATTCGGAAGGCGGTCTTTTCAATGTCCTCTGTTTTGACTTTCAACTGTTGATAGCTAGATCTAAGGTCAATTTTGGAGAAAACCTGAGAACCCTACAATTGGTCAAATAAATCATCAATACGAGGCAATGGGTACTTGTTTTTTACTATCACCTTGTTCAATTCGCGGTAGTTAATGCAGAGTCTTAGTGAGCCATCATTCTTTTTCACAAATAAAACTGGTGCACCCCACGGTGAAGTACTAGGCTTGATGAACTTCTTATCCAAAAATTCTTGCAGCTGTATTTTCAATTCTTTCAATTCAGTAGGTGCCATTCTGTACGGAGCTTTGAAAATTGGCTGTGTACTCGGTAACACTTCAATAGCGAACTCAATCTCCCTATCAATCAAATCCCCTGGCAAGTCATCTGGAAAAACATCTGGGAATTCTCTGACTATAGGAATACTGTTTACGTTAGTTTTAGTATTAGCATGTACAATCAATATGCAACATAAATACCATTTACACCCCTTTTTAATCAATTTGAATGCTTTCATGGACAAAATCATATATGAGGGAGATACTACACCAACTCCGTTAAATACAAATTCAAGTAAACCAGGTGGACAAAAAACAACTTGTTTCGTTACACAGTCTATGGAAGCATGATATATTGTTAACCAGTCCATTCCCAAAATTACATCGAAATGATCAATATTCAAAGGCAGTAAATCAATATACAAAAGTGCATCCCCAACAACAATCTCACATGCAGGATACACATAAGCACAAGTCATGGATCCCCCAGCAGGTGAAGACACAGCTAACAAATAGTTCATGGGTTCCAGTGGTCTATTTAATTTTCGTGAAAAAGCATGCGAGACAAACGAATGTGTAGACCCTGAATCAATCAGAATATAAGCACTTTGGGCACAAATTGAGAGTATACCTGACACAACTATCTCGGTGTTCTGCACATCTCCCGGTACGAGTGCAAACACCCGACCTTGCCTTAAAGGCTCCTTTCCAGTAGCTTTGGGATTGGGTTTTGGTGTAACAGTTGATGTTACGGCACTAGCTGCAGCTTTACTATTGCCTTGAGACGTGGAAGGGCAATCTTTGACCATATGGCCCATCTTGCTACACCTGTAACATGCACCAGGAATTTTGTAGAAAACCCCTTTATGTCTTTTGCCACATTCGGAGCAGGGTGGTATGGAACTGTTTCCCTAACTAGAGCTACTTGTTGACCCTATATTTTGCTTCTTGTTCAATGAGTTATTTCGGCCCTTTTTGAAATTGAAGCCTCACCTCTTATTCGCTATTCGGTCACCGGTGTCTTAGTCTATTGCAATGCAGTGACATTCGCCTCAGCTATAATTGCTCGGTCAAGGACATCCACATATTTAAGTAATTTCAAAACATTGATTCGATCCAGTATCTCTACATTAAGCCCGCCTTCAAACTTTCTGTCCTTTTTGTAATCAGTATCAACCATGTGTGGTGCATGTCGGGCAAGTTCAATGAACTTAGATTCATATTCTGCTACTGACATAGTACTTTGCTTCAATTGTTCAAATTCAGTTACCTTGGGGTCTCGGACACATTAGGGAAAGTATTTTTCAAAGAAGGCTTCTTTAAACTGAGCTCAAGTCATAGCATTATTAGTATCACGTATAAGCATCCACCACCGTCTAGCCTCTTCTTGTAAATTAAAGGTAGCCAGTAATACCTTGTGTGCCTCCGAACAAGGAAACACTTCAAACAATTTTTCGATCTCCAGAACCCATGCTTCGGCCTTTAGTGGCTCAAGACCTCCTTGGACTGATGGTGGCTTCATTTTGCTGAACTTCTGTGTCAAAGCAATTACATCATCATTGATATTCGGTTTTGGCTGTACTAGAGGAGGTGGGGGCTGTTGGTTTTGTTGTTGCCTTAAGGCCTCAGTCAACAGTTCAACTGTTCTTTTTAACCTTGTCATTCTTGCTTCAGATGATTCAGATTCATCGGTATTTCTTGCATTCTCCATTTCACTATATACAATACGGTAATAATAAACATAGGAAATTGTTTACTTAAGCACATTAGCACATATATTCATATCATGACCACACACTTTCTCATGCTCATGTAATGCCCTATTTACTTTTCTTAATTACTTTTCTAGGACATCCTATAGCTCATTTGGACATGTGTGTATGGTATAACTCATGCTCTGATACCACTCTGTCACGACCCAAACCCGCCTCTAAAGGTTTAGCATCGTAACCGGCTAGTAATTCGTGATTACCAAAGGCCTGCTTAACAATAATAACAATAGTACAGAGTAAGGGGCTGGTGGAAGCCAAACAGTAATAAAAAGATGTCCAACGTGCTGTGAAAATTTGAATGGAAAAAGACTTTTATGAATAGAACCGCATTCATAACCAAACCATATATACATACGTCATATACACATAACATCTAGGTTAGGGACCAAATCCCTTCAACATAACTGTACAGTCAAGTCTTATTCAGTCGGTACAAAACAGGGACAAAATGATGAATCTGAAACACCCCAAAATAGCCTTGGCTTGAACGGATTTGGAACCTCAAAGTGAGGCATAATGGTTGGTTGGACAAAACATGAGTTTAACTTGACGCTTCTAGCTCCGGTCTAGTAGCTGGACACCTACATATAAATATAAACAGTGAGCTAAAGCCCATTGAATAACAACTATGTAAAGGGGTTAAGATAAATGTCCTTTCAGTAATTAAAACAATCATTTACATTAGTAGATCAGTTATTCAATCGGTGGCTCCTATTTCATGTCATATCAGTCAATTAGAAAGCATGGCAGTCATGCGTGGTACATCCAATAGCAGAACAGTACAGTAAGTCTTAACAGACCGAACAGTCAGTTGATGACCATCAAAACAGTAAACAGTAGTAGTTCCAAACATTGGAACTAATAGAGATCTCTGCTTGATAAGAGCGATAAGAATAAAGATATGATGAAGTTGCTATGGATGCCACGAGTACAGTTTACAAATAGGACAAACATTCATTCAGTAAACAATATCATTTCAGTTTGCAATACAGTCAATTGTTCAGAAATAATTATAATTGAACGTATCTTTACAACATTGTTACTCACAGATTATTGGGCTATAGACAGGTTAGTCAGCGTCCTCGGGTGCCAACCCTACACAGTTGTAGAATGAACACACACTAAGTTACACACTTGGGATTAACAACTTAGTCCCTATATGGCTTGGTGTGGTTCTATAACTTTATCCTCATTAAAATACCTTAAACATAGCCTAAGTACGCCTAAGATGGAATGAGGATGCAAAAATGTACGTTAAAACACTTTTCAAAATTTGCTGAAAACAAGGGTCTTGCTCGAGCGTGGCTTTCTCTGTCCGAGTGAGCTTACCAAAATAGAGGGGTCGCTCGAGCATAAACTCCTTTGCTCGAGCAGTCTACAAAAACATGAAAAGTACTGGTTGTTGAAATTCTCTGCTTGATGCTCGTTTGATGCTCGCTCAAGCGTGAGATACAGTTCCTCGCTCGAGCGTAGGTCTCGTCGCTCGAGCGTGTGTCTGCACATGCAAAGAACCTGAGAGCTTGCAATCTACGCTCGAGCCAGCATTCCGTCGCTCGAGCGGAGCTCTAAACACAAAGGTGGTCGCTCAAGCGTGGGATCCTTCGCTCGAGCGTGGAAGCCAAAATCTGAGTTTTCTAGATTTGCTTCCAAAGCTCAAACCAAGAGTCAAACATAACAAAACTCAACCTTTTGGGCCAATTTTCTGGAAAACACTTAAAAACCCATAATACAACATGTTTCAAAGATCATTTTATAAAATCAAGCCCAAAGGTGTGACAATTGAACACAATTTTGAATGAAACTTGAAAAACAATGCAAGAACATAACATGCATGAGTTCTCATGAACTCTAATGCTCCAAAACATGATCAAATGCAAAATTGAACTCTAAAACATGGTGAATTCTTGGACTACAACTAAAATATGAACATGCATATAAGAATTTCATGAAAAATAACTTCAAATTCTATGATATGGACATGTATGCATGAATTCACTCTCAAATCAACACTTTAAGCTAATTCTTGACTCTATTCACCAATTGAACATAAATTTCAATGAAACATTCATGAACAATGCATGTAACAACTTCAATTCATGATTAAGGGGATGGATTTCCTACCTTAAGTCTTGAATTCCAAGTATAAAAGCCTAATTTCTCAAGTCCTCTTCAAATCCTCTAATTTCAAGCCCAAAATCTAAACGAACTCAATTTTTCTTCCAATTCCCTCTCTCTCATGTTTGGTCTAGAAGATGGAAGAGAAGTGGTGTATCAAACATATGTAAAGTGTAATAAGGGTTGGTCTTGAATTAATCCACTCAATGGCGCAAGTGTAATTTACCTAGGTTCAATTAGTTTAACATTGTTTATTCTAATTTAATCATTCCAAATTGAATTTTAATTAAACCTACCATAAAGTCCCATAAATCCTAATTAGCATATAATACTAATCAATATCTGAGTCGGTCGCCAATAAGGCTTTCAATTCGCAGTTCGAAATCAAAACATGAACAGATCATTCAATGACAAATAGATAGAAATGAAATTAAAGCAACACACTCGTGCAATCAATTCAGGATTTTATCTTAATCAATTACTTATCATGCTTAATCACAATTTAACGCTAATCAGAGGTGAGGGTTGTTACAGTTTTCTTATACGTATTTATTATTTGTATTTGACAATTTACTCGATAATATTTTGGTTATGTTGAGTTGGATTGTTATCCAAAAAAAATATTGACAAATTGTTGTATTATGTTTAAAATTTGTAAAATTTTAAACTGTAACAACTCAGATTTTTAATTATTCTGTAGAATTTATACTAATATTATTTAATCTCAATTTAGAAAATATATAATTTATTATATATTATTATGTGTAATTTTGTAAAATGATATAATTATTAAAAGTTTAGGGGTCAAAATATAAATAATAATAATATAGATAATAATAATAATAATAATAATAATAATAATAGGTGTGGTACTAAAATAAATAATTAATTTTTTGTTAGTATATGATAAAGTGTAATTTAATTAAGAATTAATTAATTTATATGATTATATTAAAATATTGGGTCAAAGTGTAATTATCTTAAATATTTATTTAGGATAAGATTGAATCTATATATATTTATGACGAATCTGGAGGGAGAGAGATGGCTCGGCCATGTGTTGGCCTTTGAATGGCGTCACCTCCCTATAAATAGGGAGAGTGATCAATCTGGAGGAGAGAAAGCAAAAGAAAGAAGAAAGAGAGAAAGCAAAGGAAAGGAAAGAAAGAAAGGAAAAATGGTGAAAGTTGAATGGGTCTTTAATAGTAGAAAGAAAGAGTAAGGTATTAAAGTTAAGGTGAGTTATATTATACCTTGAGTCACCAAAATGTATTTTACTTATGTTTTGACTGACCATATTTATTTTATACAAGTTATGTTTTATAAACTATTATAAATTATATAAACATTTCAGTTACATAGTTTAATTTCTGAACCCTATTTGCTTAAAAGGAAACCCATGGATATATTTGTTTATATTTTAAAGAATATTTGGCTATGACCTTATATATAATTATGTTTTGTAAGTACCACCACGGGAGTCCCACGCCTTGGAGGACTTAAATAACCATTGGCTTCTGTTTGACCACTTTGTGGTCCTCTGTTTGTCATGGATCCATTGACCTCTGTTCTGTGCGGACCAAAGTACTGTGCGGAGCTAAGTGCTACACTATGGTGGGAGCCACCTCTAGAATCCGTACGAGCCACCTCTTTAATCCGTACCTCTGTTCTGATTGTCACTTCTGTGACCTCTGTTTTGTTATGTTCGGTACCGTGGTTGTGGTTATATATTTATATAATATCTGTATTTCAGTTTCTGTTACTTAAATAATTTATTTATGTAAATGTTTTGGCCTAACTAACGATCCATGGTTATTTCGTGTCCCTTATACTCTTGGTATAATATTTCTCACTCTGCCATGTACTTATAGTTGTTTACCAATTTTCAGGAAATAGCTTTTGGAAAGTCTTAGATGTGGGGCTGAGGAATAGACACACACAGCATTTTTATGATATTTCTCTATGTAAATAACGACCTTTTTGGTCAATATAATTTTGTAATAAAAATAGAAACTCCGATGATTATTTTGGTACCCTTATTTAAATATTACTTCTGCTCGCGTTTATTGATTTGTTTATGAATTGGCCGGAAGTAACTTTAGTTACTAGCCATCACGATGTTTAACCCTTGGGTACAGGGAGTGGGTCGTGACATAAATTGCCAAACCGATCTATCCGTTTATCTGCTTAATCCACATCTATCAATTCGGCGGACGGATGCGGATTGATTTTTTTTAATTCGTCAATCTGACAGATGGATGACGGATTGAAGGTTCCTAACCGCAACCGAACCATAAATACCCCTAATTTAGATGAACATACAAAGTATAAAATTTTATGTCAAAATCGAAAGTTCATTGAGAAAAAGAATAGTTAAGTTTGGGAGTCAAAAGAAAACTGGGTATGTTTATGAATTTAACTTGCAAAACAAACAAAGCTTCACCAAATAGCATAGAGCATCTCTAATGACAAGTTATTTGAGTTGTCATTGTCAAAATTTGATAAAAGTTCTAAAAAATGTTACTCTAATGGGTTGCTATAACCCTTGTCAAATTTGGCTAATGCCATTTCATCTCTCAAATTTGGTAACAAGTTTGGCAATTGCCAAACTTGCCATATCATCCAAATAAACAGAATTTGACTTCAAAATTTTCAAACTGCAAAATCTTGTATTTTTATTTTTATTTATTTATTTTGTAATGGTTTGTTTTTTAGGTAGGATGAATTATATTTAAATTTTTTAAAAAAAATTTCAATTTATTTTTCATTTTTTATATTTGTCTAGTTGGGTATAAAGAAAATATAAAAAAATAAAAAATAAAAATTTGCAAACAGTTAAAAAAAGGTCACAAAAAAAAAAAATAAAAAAATCACTAAAAAATTTATATTCAAACAATATCTACAAATTTGAAATAAAAGTTGGTTGAGATTTGTCAAAATAATATGTGTATCTGTTGGCTTATTTTTCCTACGAAGGAAAATATTATAAATGCGAGCGTGCTAGTAAGGATTGAAAAATCCTTACAGATTAAATTCAAGCCAATTATCAAGCGATTGCGTTGACGGTTCTTTTGCCTCAACAAAGAGGACTTCAAAATTGCCAAAGTGTAGAGAAAAGAAAAATTAAAAGAAGAATGAGGGACGGAGAAGGACGATTGAGTGAACAATCAAAATAATAATTATTTACCTCTATTCCTATGCTTCGAAAAGGAAGTGCATGAAATGCTTCAAAATGAAAGTGTTGAAAATAAATGTTTCGAAATATAAATCTATGTTAAACTACTCCTAAGATAAGGAAAATGACAAGAAATATTGAAATCAACTGTCTTTGATTTGAGTTCTGGATCTATATAATGTAGCCATTAATGGCTATTTATAGAGAAAAAATACAGCAATAACTACTTAGTAACTATCCATTTCTTCCATCTTTATTCTTGTCTTGCCATGTGTCCTTCCACTCATTCACTTTGTCCTTCATATTCTCCATCATCTCTATATTTCTTTTAACTTCCAAATGAATAAGAGGATGCCACGTGTCTTGCAATTATATAAATAATAATAAAAATTGCAGATTTATGGTGCCAACATTACCCCCCGCGACCCTTAAAAATAATGTTTACTTTAATTTTTGAAGGGCCGAACCAAGCACATGACTAATCTAAGCAATAAAGTGCTTCGAATAATATCAATAAAGTGCTTTGAATGATATAATAGCACCAATAAAGTATTTCAAATGAGCATGAAATTATGACTAGATGACCAATAACTAGCTTCGAATGTGGTATAAAAGACCAAATTCATCGTTCGAAGGTCATGCGTCACAAGTTTGAAAGAACAACATCACCCTTCGAAGGTTGGAAGCATTGATATAGGATGATGATACTTACAATGAAGTTTCAAGGTTAGGCTTGATGCTTCGAATGTATCTTCGAAGCTTTATACAGTTTCGAAGGTGAAGTAATTAACCTTCGAAACAACTCTTGATGTTTCGAATGCATTTTCAAGTCTTTATATAGTTTCGAAGGTGAAGTAATCAACCTTCGAAACAGCTCTTGATGTTTCGAATGTATCTTCAAAGCTTTATACAGCTTCGAAGGCAAAGTAATCAACCTTCGAAACAACTCTTGATGCTTCGAATGTATCTTCGAAGTTTTATATAGTTTAGAAGGTGAAGTAATCAACCTTCGAAACAACTCTTGATACTTCGAATGTATCTTCGATGCTTTGATTGTGTACATACAAGCAACTGGCCATCAATTTGAAAAGATAAGCCATTCTCAACCATTTATTTAAATACACAGGCTTTTTCTAGCCAAGTTCATGCATTTTAAATGGTCATCCCTCGTTCTTAGTGCTTCGAACTCATAAGAACAATTTGTTAATTTTATTAGCCACATCATCAGAATTATATTTTGATGTGAACCACAAATCCAAAAAGGATTTTAAACACTAAAAGTCATAGTATAGTGTGACCATGAAAATTCATATTTTGAAAAATGTCAAAAAATTTGAATTCATGAAGAGTGACTTGTTCATTATTTTGACCATGTTTGTTTTAAAAACATGACTTTTGCCGAATAGATTTTCATAATTATTTGGCAAAGTGGATTGTTTTTCCATGTTAGCTATTAATGGCTTATGAAAATCACCCATAGATATGTTATTTTCATGACTTGACTCTCTAAAATTTGGTTTTTGGACCCCCCGAGTCATACATGGAACATCATTCTTAGCCAAATTTGGCTCAAGAACATAATCTTTTGTTGTGTTAATTTCATAATTTGGCTTTTTAAAAACGGACTCTTCAACCCCCCGAGCCATTGATGAAATCAACTCTTTGTTTTTGCTAATTTCAACCATGGAAAAAATTCTGAAAAAATTCACCAATTCTGGCCATTAAAGCCTCAGTTAATGACTTGGTAGTGAGAGTTGATAACTCATCATTCAATTGGCGAATTTCCATATCAAGTTAATGAATTTCTCCAATTAAATGGTGTCTTTTTTCTTCCACCAAATAATATTGTAATGGATGAAAATTTATTTCATCAAGAAAATGGATCTCTTCTTGAAGATCTAAAATTTTTCTTTCACGCCAATATATTTCAAATTGACAAATTCGAATGGCGAAATCCAAATCGTTTGTCATTTCTTACACTTGGCAGTCCCACCGGGCGTGCCAAAAATTGTTGGCTTATTTTTCCTACGAAGGAAAATATTATAAATGCGAGCGTGCTAGCAAAAATTGAAAAATCCTTACAGATTAAATTTAAGACAATTATTAAGCGATTGCGTTGACGGTTCTTTTGCCTCAACAAAGAGGACTTCAAAATTACCAAAGTGTAGAGAAAAGAAAAATTAAAAGAAGAATGAGGGATGGAGAAGGATGATTGAGTGAACAATCAAAATAATAATTACTTACCTCTACTCCTATGCTTCGAAAAGGAAGTGTATGAAATGCTTCGAAATGAAAGTGCTGAAAATAAATGCTTCGAAATATAAATCTATGTTAAACTACTCCTAAGATAAGGAAAATGACAAGAAATATTGAAATCAACTGTCTTTGATTTGAGTTTTGGATCTATACAATGTAGCCATTAATGGCTATTTATAGAAAAAAAATACAGCAATAACTACTTAGTAACTACTCATTTCTTCCATCTTTATTCTTGTCTTGCCATGTGTCCTTCCACTCATCCACTTTGTCCTTCCACTCATCCACTTTATCCTTCATATTCTCCATCATTTTTATAACTTCTTTTAACTTCCAAATGAATAAGAGGATGCCACGTGTCCTGCAATTATATAAATAATAATAAAAATTACAGATTTATGGTGCCAACAGTATCATTGGAGCACTATTGTTATAATTTAACAAATTATCACTATTTATTGCTAAATAATAATAATAATAATAATATAGCAAATAATATTGGAGATGGTCATAGCAAATAAATTCTCACGCGGTCAAAGGTTTGAAGTTTTTGATGACAAAATCTATAATTAGTGTTTGGCACTTTCCTTCTCACAGCAAAAATTGACTTGACTATTTCCTTCATACAACTTGACAGCGAAATTACTTTAGAATTTGCCACGTCATAATGTTACAACCTCAAAAAACACATTCCAATTATCCTTACTTACTTGTAATTAGTTCATAAAAATAAATAAATAAATAAAAAACATAATTAGTCTAGATCATTTAGTTTAGATCATTTTAAGAGTTATGAAAGTATTCGACTTTGAAGATTTTAAGCATTTTTGTATAACGTTTCAGTTCCAGTTATAAATTCATATAATGCTAGAATCTGTTATATATATATATATATAACAAATACCTTAAAACATAAGGAAAAAAAATGAGAAACATAAAATATAAATTTTATTTTGTTTATCAAAATTTTCATATTTTCACTTAATTTTTTTGTGGCTATTTTAGATTTTAAATACTAGTTGCTTTTAACTAATAAGACTTAAATATTTTAGTCAAAAAATTATTTTAAAAAAATTAATTCATACAAAAAGAAAAAGAAAAATAGAAGCCTTCACATTTGATATATATATATATATTTGCAATTTCTAAAAAATAAAAAATCAAAAGAATTCTTTTCAAACATATTAATTTTTCACTTAATATTTTAATAAAAAAATTAAAATCTACATGCTCTAAATTTGAGTTTAGCTAAAATATTTAATTATATATCTAAGACTATCTCCAACGCAGTACATTTTTACTACTCCAACCCTATCATCAAATAAGTATCAAATTTAAAATTTCTCAAATCTTTCATTAAATTAAGAATGGATATGTCTTTCATTGAATCACTGTTCATAACCGTTGAAATTGCAAGTCATTTTCACCACCAGATGTCCAATCAATTATGCCCCAAAGGACCACCTTTTGTAAAAATTTGTTAAAAAATTACACTGGCCAGTTGACCGACCGACTGAACATTAGCTCGGTCATTCGCCCAGTTGACAGGTGCTTTGATAAAAGTTTAAAATCTTCCATTAGAACGCGTGATATCAGATAAAGTTTTTGCTTAAATTTTTACTCGAATTTAGTAAAAAAAGATACAACGTTAGAGATACTCTAACATAATGAAATTAAAAAAAGTGAGAGTTAGAAATACTCTTATTTAATATGAAAATTGTGCAAAAAATATTTTAAAATAGTAAAATAATTTTGATTTTTTTTAAATGAATAAAATATAAAACGTTTGATATTTTTTATTACAAAATTGGTGGACAGGTGTTACGACATAAGCACCGCACTTTTCACGTAAGCCAATAACGTTACAATTTTTTTCGTTTCAGAGTTCAATTTTCTCATTCTTTCCTCTTTCCTTCCCAATACAATATACTCTCTCTATTTTTCTTTCTCTTTCTTTCGATTTGAAGGAATGAAGGAGTAAAACAGATTTGATTCCTCTCTGTCTGTATCTATATCTCCATCTCTTGCCCCATATACATACAGATATATATATATATATATTTCTGTTAGGGTTGGTTTGAAATGAAGTCTCTTGGGAAACTGCGTAAATTTGCACTTCAAAAAAGCGATGGGAAAGAGAAGAGAGAGTATCAACCGTCGGCGCATTTGAATGAGCTCGCTCAAGCATCTCAGGTTACTTCTTTTTCTTGTTAAACACTTCACTCTGATTACTGTGTTTTAATTGTCTGACTCGATCTTCACTTTGAAACGTAAAAAATTTAAACTGACTTACAATTAGGGTTTCACTACTTACTTCCTCAAAACTTCTTTTGTGCTAGATTCTGTTTCTATTTCACTCTTTATATGATGAAATTTGTCCACTTTGTTGAAAAAATTATACTGAATTGATCATAATTAATCGCTAGTAGACCCAGAATTGAACTTCCTTGCATCTGTAATGTAATAATCCTTGTCTGATGATGACCCTCTTAGAGATTTTGGTTATTCTAGTTCTGTATTTTGTTTAGGGTACAATACAAGATCATGTAATTTATTTTAAATTTTTTGTTTCAAGATTTTCTTCTTAAATGCATAATTTTAGAATTGATTGCAGTCAATATGCAAGAAATTGATTAAATTGAATAGTTAGATCAATATGTGCTTTGTTATATTGGATTTTGTCATAGTGAATTATAGTCTTAAAGAGTCCAATATACAGGAAGCAGGAGCAGTATGATAGTTCTGATTTCAGCTTAGCTCATGCCATGTTCTCTGTTCATGTAATGATGTTAATGGAGCTCTGACTACTATTTGAAATAACCAGCCTATCTGCCCAAAAATGGAAGGACATTGAGATGGTTGCTTGACCCATTGCTGTACAACAGAACAAGAAGGGACTAGGGAGAAATGAAGTACATGTCCAGCATAAAAGGGCTTTAACCACAAATGCAATAATTTAAATTTAATAGTATTTAGGTAATTTGTGTGTCAAAAAAGATTCTGTAATAGGAAACATAACTGGTACTGAAGGCCATAGAAGAGGATAATTACTTCATAAATAACATATACCTTTTGATTTTTTTGGTATGCGTTTGATGGTGATCAAAAGGTATATTTAAGCATATACCTTAAATAAATTTACTAAGTTTTCTACTTCATATATAACATACACCATTTGATGGTTGATTTTTTTGTAAATTTAGTAAATCAACCTCTCTTTTGTGAAAGTTCATCTCTATACGTCTACCATTCCATTACCTCTCAAGATAGAAGGCCACCCAACCATTATCTTGAGTCACCTGCTTGAAGATGTCGTGAATCCTCCTCAACTCCTCTCTCATCAACCGAATCCATCAATTGGAGTTGAGACCTCTTTCCTTGAGGGTAAAAGGCTCGACTTCTTCGTCCTCCTCCTCTGTTAAATCTATCGTCTTCCACGCTAGTTTAACTATAGCTCTTCTATAGATAAAGGTCATACCAAATGCACAAGGCTCCTATTTATGGTAAAGTGTAGTAGGTAACCCCCGCTTTTTTTCTTTTTCTTTTTTTGATGTTGATTCCCGTGATTCAAACCCATGACACAACATTGGGAGGGATATCACTTGCCATCATACCAGATCATGTCCCCAAAATGCATCATCCTACATATATGAATAAAATTAAGATATAATTGAGAGATTTCCTTCCTCCTTGCTTCTCAGTCATATGTACTAAGTTTGAAATGATTCCCTTTTGATTCCCACCAAGAAAGGAAGAACTTGGTGTTGCCGGGTTATGCTCATTACTCAACCATAATGCTTCTCTCAGTAGGAAGGATGGAAAATTGGAAGGTTGAAGGCAGGGGAGATGGATAGACATCCCTATGGAAAGGAAGGTGCCTTTCTCCAACAAGCTTGACTAGAATAAAAAGATTATTTTTACACATGTTATTTTTGTTTGTGTTTTTTAAGCTTCATTTCATTCTCTGTAAAATTTACAGCAAGAACTAAATCATTTACCTTAGAAAGAGTTGAGAGGCACATCATGATTATTTTTAATGATGACTTTGATGAACAAGAACTTAGACACTTGGTTATGTATGATCAATTTTTCCAACCAAAAAAGAGAGCCAAGTATTTTATTCCCCTTGTTTTTATGTTACTTTTTGTCCCCTTGGGTCTTACACAATCTCCTAGAAAGAAGTACTCATTTTTGACGTACGCAATACTTTGGCTTGGTACGCCTGCACCCCAAACCTTCTGTGTTAGCCAATTTTTGTGCACTATGCCAAAGGTTAGGTGTGTATTCAATCTTTCCTCTGCCAAACACACATTAATGTGTACTAATTGGGTGTTGTTTTTTTTTTTTTTTTACTTTCATATTAGCAATTTGCTATGGAAACCATTTGTTTTTTTGTGGGGGAACAAAAAAGGTGTTAGACTTGTAGTTAGCAACTAGGAGGAAATAAAATGGTGCAATACTTGTTTCTCATTGGTGCTGTTGGCACTGCAATCATACCCATTTGTACCATCACTTGATTTTGTGGCTATTTAGACGGGCGCCTATATCCTTGATTTCAATTTTTGTCCCTTATTCAAAAGCTTATGGTTTTGTTTATTTCTCCATTATTCACAGGATATGCAGGATATGAGAAATTGCTATGATAGCTTACTTTCAGCTGCTGCTGCAACAGCAAATAGTGCATATGGTACTTATTTGACTTCATTCATGTTCAGATGTTTCGTGCTTTTGTTTTCAAATTTTCACACAAGGGTCAATTAGACAATGATCCACAATTTGTGTGATACTAAGAAAGCTCTTACTGGTAGTATAAGCAACCCTCATGCACAAGCTTTTTAATGGAGTGCCTAAGGGTATGTGTTATTTTTATTTACAAATTTTAAGTGGCATTGGTAGGTAAAAAAATTCTGTTGAATGGGCCCGTAGGTATAATTCGTTGCCATAGCACGAAGTTATAATCCGAAGTTTATTATCTTTTCATTAAAAGAATAATCTTTTAAATATGTGTAAACTACCAATAGGTTATAATATTTAGATTTAATTCTCATCAAGTCCTATTGAAAATAAGTCTTAGTAAAATCGTCACTAAAACTAATTTTTTGTGATAATTTTTTGCATGTTGCTAAAAATTGACAATTTGTGACTTTTTTCTGTCATGATTTTTATAAATTGTTGCTAAAACTTATAATTAGTGACTTTTTTTTGTGACAAATTTTTCAAACTGTCGTTAAAAGTTGAAAATTAGTGACTTTTTGTGCTGATTTTTTTTAAACTATTGCCAAAATTTATAATCAATGACATTTTTTTGTAACAACATTTTCAAACTATTGCTGAAAATTAACAATTAGTGACGTTTTTTAATAGTATTCGACGAAAAATGCCATTTAGCTTGCTTATTTTTGGTTTTCTAAAAACACTTTTTAGAAAATTCTATTTTTTTATTTTCTGTGTTCTTTTTGTTTTTACTGAATTTTTTTAATATTTTAAGTAATTTTTTTTTTAATTTTTAGACATGCCTATCATAAATACACATAAAAAGTATAATTTTTGTGAAAAACATCTTTTAAAAAATCACTAAATATCAAAAATACAAAAAAAAAAAAAAAAAAAAAAACAAAACGAGAATTCAGTATATTTTTTGTATTTTTATGTATTTATTAATTTTTTAAAATATTTTTTCTCAAATTTTTTACTTTTTAGATACATCTAAGTAAGGTGCATCTAAAAAAGTAAAAAAAAAATTGTTTAAAATTTTAAAAATATTCACTAAACATAAAAAAAACACAAAACAAAAAACTCAGTTTTCAAAAAACTTAATCCAAAAAACTCAAACCAAACACACACATTAATTCTCATAGGACCTATTGGACAATAAATCTACCTATTAGAACCTACACGTAAGTCTCCCTTTAAATATTTGCTCATATTCTCAAATCACTCTCCTAATCTCTTCAAAGCCTTGTTCTATATGATGAATTTTTCCTAAAATGATTTATAGAACATATTGGGGTTATCTGGATTTAAAGGTAACTTTGTATGCATGCTAATTTAATTATTGTATCATTGTTTGATTATCTTTTGCTGCTGTAATCTGGTTTTCAAAAATTAAGTACAGTGTTGTAATATGGTGAATAGGCCAAGTATGGCTTCATTTTGTGTATTGTTTCTATGACTGTAGCTTCTATTAGTACTGAAAAATGTTTAAACATTTACCATATTGCTTAGCTCTCTCTTAGTATTTGGTTTTCAAGAAATTTCTACTTGAAATCATATTCATGCATGATCAATGCAACTATATGATAGCAATTTTAGTCCTGTTTGCCTTTATGTGAGATTCTATCAACGTAGTCTCCCACTTAACTACATCTTCAATTTCAGAATTTTCAGAGTCACTACGAGATATGGGTACCTGTCTACTGGAGAAAACTGCATTAAACGATGATGAAGAAAGTGGTAAGTACATCCTGTTTGGATTTACTTGGTAGTTGCCAGATTATTCTTGGAGCAATTGATCTTGGTGTGTTTTGAGTAACTTCATATGATTTGGCCCAGATGTGACTCAAACGTAGAACTTTGGAAAATAAAAACAATTTCCAACCAGCTGTTATGCCTCTTATTTATGTATGCATAGATTAGAGAATATAGTAACCTGGTATTAGTTTTCACTCATTATACAGTTCTTTTGTTATGTAAAGCCTTGTTCCAGATCTAGATTTTACGATAAAAGGGCAACAGGTAATGAAAAAAGGAAAGCCCGGTGCACGAGACTCCCACCACTACGGGGTTTGGGAAGGGTTAGATGTACTTGGCCTTAATTTAGGTTTTATTCCAAAACTTATTTTAGTTTGTCAAGTAACTGTTGCTAGACTGGTCAATCAAGATCAAAACTTTTAGATGATCTTGTGTATATATATATTAATTTATCTGATTCTATCTTTATTCATGCCTCTTTCTTTCCCCTTCATATTATTAATATATGAATAATGATATAGGCTTTTTTTTCCCGCCTCTCTTTTTAAACTCAGCTTTACAACTCTGCATGATACTGTTTTTTATTTTTGTATATAGAAGAAATTGCCTAAACCTGTGTGTTGTGAGTGAAGTTAAGAATATGATCTAGTAGTACCATACCTATTATTGTAATCATCACTATCATCTTGTTTTTTTTTACCGCTTTGGTTATTATTCAACTGGTTTGGATTTTGCAACTCATGCGTAAAGAGGAGAAATCAGCATTTTGTCCAACCTGTCTCTTTGTTTCAAGATGTTGTAAGTTACTTGGGAATTGTGCTGCAATCACTACTTTATGTTTGTGCAGGCAAAGTATTGTCAGTGCTGGGAAATGTGCAGTTTGACCTCCAGAAACTTGTTGATAGCTATGTGAGTTCTTATTGTAATGTTTTATGCTGCAGCACTCTATTTGATTTCATTTTACAGCATTTATTTCGATCTAGTAATGAATATTTTCTTTCTCCATGTCAGCGCTCTCATGTAATCCTGACAATTACAACCCCATCAGAGTCACTTCTCAACGAACTTCGGACAGTGGAGGTTGGTCCATATGGATTCTAGTGTTTTTTTGTTTTTTTATGTTGTTGCTGATATCTATGCCTGCAGCCAACTAGAAAACGAGTTTCTCGTGAATAGCTATTGTTGGCTGATTAATGATCTTCAAACGTTTTCACCAATCAAATACACTGAACTTGGTCTTTGGTTTCAAGCTTGACTGCTGAACGAGTCAAGCTTGACAATTTCCTTAATTAGATTTCACTGAGGAAAACTGAAAAGTTAGGCCTCATCTAGTTTCAAAATCATAACCTTGAGCAACCTTATTGAAGAAATATTGATGGTTGATGTACTAATCAAACATTAGCATAGCAAGAACTTTTTTGTTTTTGTTCATGGGTGATTTTTCTACTGTTAATACGGTTGAGTAAAAGTGAAATATCTTAAATATTTGACGTCTCAATTTTCAAATTGTCAATCTGATCTGCCCCCTTCCAGCCTTCCTCCACCCTCCTTTTTTCTTTTTCTTTTTTTTGTCATTTTGGCTGCCTTCACTAGGAAGGTCTGTCATGGTCACCTTGTCATTGGCTGGATACCTTGACTACCTTGGTGTGTTATGATGATGGCGTTCTTATGAATTTGTATTCAATGAGCTTTCTCTTGTTTGTTGCACAGGAGATGAAAAAGCAGTGCGACGAAAAAAGGTACAAATCATTCTGTTAGTTTAACTTTGTATGATTGAAGTACATTTCATATTGATTAGTTACAAAATCTTTAGAAATTTGTACGAACACATGGTGGCACAACAGAAAGAAAAGGGAAAGTCAAAAAGTGGGAAAATGGAAGTTTGTACTTCGCAGGAATTACAAGCAGCTCGTGATGAATATGATGAGGAGGCAACCCTGTGCGTTTTCCGATTGAAATCTCTGAAGCAAGGGCAATGTCGCAGTCTTTTAACACAGGCAGCTCGTCATCATGCAGCTCAGGTGTTCTTTATGTCTTCCAATTAAATTCTTTATGTCTTCCAATTAAATTCATATATCATGAACTCTCAATTCTTCTTGCAAGTTCACTACTAATGTCTTTGGTCTTTCCTCTTTTGTTCTGCTCTGGACGCAGTTGAATTTCTTTCGGAAGGGACTTAAATTTCTTGAGGCAGTTGAGCCACACATAAGACTGGTTACAGAAAAGCAACACATTGACTACCAACTTAGTGGACTTGATGATGGGGAAGATGGGGAGAATGAAGGTGTTGAGACTAATGATGATGGGGAATTGAGTTTTGACTATAGACAAAATAAGCAGGGCCTTGATGCTGTTTCCACATCAAGGAATTCGACGGAGGTAAATTTGCTCTTTCGGATCCTGCTACATTAGCTTTCTTGTGCGATTTTGACTGTCAACCCCATCCACTGTCTATACCATGGAGTGGAGCAGTGTTACCACAAAACGCTAATACCCTAGCAATTTATGTTTTGGCACATACATTCTGAAACACAGTATACTTTTGTTCCAAAACGGTGAATTTAGTGGTCCTAAGAGATTCCGAAACTTTTTTCCAATATATTTCATTAACATCTCCTTAAGAGAAAAAAAGCAAATATAATAAACTAAAATCTAAGGAGAGTGGATTGGCATAACAAAAAGTCTACTCACGTTCCAAGTAGCATAGGAGTAGAGAGTAACTAGAGTTTGCCTTGTAACCATCCCATAGAAGTTTCTCTTGAACTGAGAGGTCTTCTACAAGGCTAGGTTCACAAATTTCTCCAGTAACAATAACCTTTACAATGACTTAAATGTTAAAAATTTGTTGTCCATTAAGATAAAATACTAGGAGCTTAGTATAATGACCCTTCAGGTGTTGGAGGACCTATCAGCCATCAAGCTTAACCATATATTTGTACAGATTGAATAGGGAAATGCAAGCAATTGATATATCTGATTGGGTTGAATTTTCACTTAATATTTTTGTATATTATCACCCCTTAATTTTTGCATCTAATGTGGTGAATTTTGCAGTTAGATCAGGTGGATATTCCATGTCCTCAAGTTTCTACGGTTGAAAATGCAGAGGTAAAGAACTTCAGCATCCCCCTTGAATAATAGAGTGAAACAGTTGTTTTCCTGTAGACTATTGGGAGGAAGTAATCCTTTTTTGATTCTCTGGCGAAAGAATCAAATTATGTTCAAGGCAATCAACTATTTTGTTCTTCTAAATAGAACATAAGCTCTTTTGAACAACTTTTGAAACAGCTTGGCATGGTGATAGAACAACCATTGGCATTTATTTTGTCTAGTTTGTTTGTCTTCAGTTATCAATTTGCAGGATCCTGTTAATCTGTGCAGGTAAATCTTAACAAAAGCATGGGGGAGCATAATTTCAATCGGGAACATCGAGTGGGCAGCCATTCTGCCCCAATATTTGCAGAGAAGAAGTTTGATACAGCTGAAAGGGCTAGAGAAATGCAGCCATCTGCTCGGAAGTTTCACAGTTATGTGCTACCCACTCCTGTTGATGTGAAGAGTTCGATTTCAAGAACAAATGGTTCGGATCTGCAGTTGAGGCCAACAAGCCATGTTGGAAGCACCCAAAGTTTTTGGCATTCATCCCCACTGGAGCCTGAGAAGCGTGAGAAAGATTTCACAGATGATAACTTGTCAGTGCCCGCTATCTCAAAAGCACAATTAAAACTCAAAGAGAGCAGTAGCAACAATCCCTCAGTCCAGGTCCCCCCAACTCTGCCTCAGGGACTCTCATTGCCACAATGTGATGCACATAATGCATATGATACAAAAAAATTCAAGAGACAAGCTTTCTCTGGTCCTCTTACTAATAAGCCATTGTCAACAAAGACTTCTTTATCTGCCAGCGGCCCCATTACCTCCTCTGAACTTCCCCAACTAGTTTCTGGATTGCTTTCTCGAGTACATACTCTTCATCCCTCATCATCTCCAAAGGTGTCTCCCAGTGCTTCACCTCCCATTGTATCATCACCCAAAATAAGTGAGCTTCATGAGCTTCCTAGGCCCCCAGGTGGTTTAGCTTCCAAGCCAGCAAGTTCTTCCACTGAACACTCTGCCCCATTGGTCCTCAGAAATCAGGAGCTTTCTCCAACAAATAAAAGCCAAGTGGGGGCACTTAGTAGTGCATCCCCGCTTCCAACTCCTCCTCCATTAACAATTCCTCGAAGTTTCTCCATACCTTTTAGTAATAAGAGAGGAATGGCTGTACATGTGGCCAAGCCATTGGAATCTCCTCAACGTCCACTCAAGACTGAAGAAGTAGTTTCTCCACCACTGACTCCTATATCCCTTTCAAACATCAAGCTATTATCAACTGTTTCGGAAGTAGACTCTCATTCGGGGCAAATCAAAGGTACCTAAAATTCGTCATCCCCCCCATATTCCTACTGCTGTTTCTTATATGATGCTTGTTTTTATTGTTAGGAATTGGGTTTAAAAAAAATTTGATGACGACATCTTGTTTTACAGTCAGTAAGCTACATGTTTTGAGCAATAGAGTTTTCTTATCTTGCATGTTTTGTGTTTATGGTTCTAAATGTGAACCTTAATGGGTGCATGCAGGTGAGAGCTGATCCAGTGGCATTCTGCTGAATACAGGTCTGTAAATATGATGATGTTTCGTGTTTGTTTCAAATTATTATTTTTAATGGAAGCTTTTCTCCATGGTGGTTGATCATTGACTACGATGTGAATTCAGCTCTTCACAATTTTGTCATTAGAATGATTCCTGTATCTTGTATTTTTCTAGAGAATGAATATTATATTTCTAGGCTGAGCAATTTCTGAACAATGTTGGTTTTTTCATTTTCCGAAGTGAGTTAAGGGAATGATACATATTATGGGTGTTTGGTTTTTTGGTTTACCTATCAGCCTTCATATCCGGGTTCATTCTCCTCTCCTGGCAGATCCGGCACAAGGCCCCGAGTTTATTTTAAAAAGTTGGCCTTTTTTTCTTATTTATTTATTTATTTTTAAATTTTTAATCTTTAAGTTGAATATTGAATTGTCTTAAACCTGTATACCACACCTTTTTTTTTTTCTAATAAAAAGAAAAAAATATCCAAAGGAATTATAATTATGGAATATAATAAACAATTGGTTTGAATTGTGTATCAAATAGCATATTAATTATATTGAAGTACAATTTTATTAATTTTTAATGAATATTTTATGAGTAATGTTAGGGATATTAAAATTTTTACTAAATGTCTCACATGGAATGGGTCTCACGTAAATGTCGGGTCCACATTTGTGAGATATTTAGTAAAATATTTGATAGAAATTTTGGGGCTTTTAACATTTTTCATATTTTATGTGTATTATGTGAATAGAAATTGGGTGGTTGAAGTTATTAGGTTGTGAGAACACTATTTGGACTTCGGAAAAAAAACACACACACACACACACACACAAAAGATCGTTCTTGCATGCTGAACTTGAAAATTTGTGAATTTGTGTTACAAGAACAAATCAAGTGCAGAGAGAGAGAGAGTTCAGTCAAGTGCACCACATCACAGTTACTTTTTTCCAAATAAAGTTTTCCTAAAAATTTGTAGGAAGAAAAAATAATCAAGATTTCTCAAAAAATAAAAAATGGAAAACTTGTAGGAATATTGCAAAGAATTTTACAATTTGCACTTATGTTGATTTAGGCGTAGTAATGTGTGTTTGGTTTAAGTTTTTTGGATTAAATTTTTTTAAGATTGAGTTTTTTATTTTTTGTATTTTTTTATTTTTAGTGAATATTTTTAAAATTTTAAGTATTTTTTAAAAAAAAATTTTAGATACACTTTATTTAGATGTATTTAAAAAATAAAAAGATTATAAAAAAATATTTTTAAAAATTAGTAAATACATAAAAATATGAAAAATATATTAAATTTTCGTATTTTTTTTTATATTTTAGGTATTTAGTGAATTTTTAAAAGATTTGTTCACAAAAATTGTACTTTTTATGTGTATTTATGTTAGGTGTTTAAAAATTAAAAAAAAAAATTTGCTTAAAATATTAAAATAATAACAAAAACAAAAAAAAACACGAAAAAAAAAAGAATATAATTTTTTGAAAAGTGGTTTTGGAAAACCAAATACAAGCAAAGTGATTCACTGTTCAAATTCTGTAAATTTTAGTTGTTTTTTTTTTAATCAGTTCGTACAAGATATCGGTGAACTTTCAAAGATAAAAAAAAGTCAAGCATAATATTTTAAAAAAGAAAATGTGAATAATAATAAGGGGAAAATACAGCCCTGTCAAGAAATTTTTCTTTGAAAAATTGACAAATATTGATAAAACAAAAATTCACTAATATATAATTATTAATATAAAAATAACTTGATAGGTAATTTTTTCTAGATAAATTATTATTAGTTCCTAATAGTTGGACTTAATTTTCATTCAATTTTATTGAAAATAAACCTTACTAAAATCGTAATTAAAAATAATTTTTTTACATATACTGCTAAAGATTGATTAAAAAAACAAAATTACTGGACAATGAAATGCCAGTGGGAGTCCAGGGTCTCTATATTGTCGGTGTTGGCTGCATGTGGCCGGAATTATGCACACTATTCAATACAATTGGTGTGTTTGATATGTTGGATTTTAGTTTTTTTTTTATAATTAAAATTCATAAAAAAATAAAATAAAATAGATTAAAATAATTAATAAGATAAAATATCACATTAAATCTATAATCATTTCATTTTTTTTCTCACAAACATCACATTCAACCACAAAAAAAATCTAACTATCTTTCAAAATATAAAAAAATTTAACTTACTAAAATAGCAAAAAACTAAAATAACTTACTAAAATAATTACTTCCGAAACCCCCATCTATATATTAAGGAAAAGGGTCTTTTAAAACCCAAGGCTTGTGGAAGTTCCAACATGTCAATCTTAATTTCTTGATTTTTTAATATTTTAAAAAAAAAAAAATTGACTTGGTGATTGGTGATTGGTTCAAAGATTGTAATAATTACACTATTAATTACAATAAATACTTAATTTATAATAATTACACTTATTAAATGAATAACGCAATAAATGAACTTTTGCATCCCCAAGAGACCCATGTAATTATTGTGTAAATATGCCTCTTAAATAAATAAATAAACACTTATTAAATTCTTTCAAACTCCTCGGTCAAACCCCATGTATTTAATTTATATATTAAAAAATCCTAATTTCCTGATTTTTTAATATTTTTTTTAAAAAAATTGACTTGGTGATTGGTGATTGGTGATTGGTTCAAAAATTGTAATAATTACACTATTGATTACAATAAACACTTAATTTATAATAATTACACTTATTAAATGAATAACGCAATAAATGAAATCCTAATTTCTTTACTTTTGCATCCCCAAGAGACCCATGTAATTATTGTGTAAATGCCTCTTAAATAAATAAATAAACACTTATTAAATTCTTTCAAACTCCTCGGTCAAACCCCATGTATTTAATTTATATATTAAAAAAAATAAAAACAAATATAAATATCTATAATTATCCCGTGCATAGCACGGGTGATAGGCTAGTAATATATAAATGGAAAGTAAACTCTTCTATTTTTAATTTTATTTTTATGAGTAAATATCATACTTAATAGGAGTATCTCTTCACTTATTTATATTTTATTTAGTATAAATTATTTTTTTATGTTCTAATAAGTCTACATAGTTATCAAAATATCTTTAATAATAATATGGTGAAATACGCATTAATATTTATATTAACAATGTGAATATTCACACTGTCAAATATGAACGTTCACATCACTAAATTATTAAAGGGTTTTGTTCAAAAAAAAAAATTTCAAGGGTTAAAAAAAATATTTATAAGGATAAAATTGTTCATAAAATATTTTAAATATGAGAATTAAGATTTGATAGATTAAATGTTCAAAGAATAGGACTTATTAGAATATAATAATATGAAATCGACTAATTGAGATACAAATAGTTGAAAGAGAATTTAATAATAAATTTTCCGACTTAACTATATTACACATTCAACAATAAATCTTTTAATAAATATATCAGAATGCATGATAATTTTTTTTTTTTTTATAAAAAAAAACCCTTCAAGCTACGGAATAAAATATTATGCATTTCTTTTTGGATGACATTTTAATGTGATTTTTTCATGTTTAAGAAAATAATTTAATTTTTTTTATTTATGTAAAATAATATTTTACAAAAAATCATCATAAGGATGTGAAGTCAATATCATTTTTATAAATATTTTATTTTGTAAATGAATATTTATAAATCACATTATTATGTAAAAAGTAATGTATAATTTTTATTTATATATTTTTAGTTATGCTTAAAATAATTTACTAATAAAAAATTATATAAAAAAGTGTTATTGAAAAGGCGTAAGATTGGTATTTTTAAATAATTTTTCTTAATTATCATCTAATAATAAAAAATTAATATTAATATAAGTATATAAAATATATATTTATTAATATTTATTAAAATTTTAATTGTTTTAGTATTATTTAGTCACAAATAAGTGATCATTAACATGACCTTTTGAAATAATAAATTGTTTTGATAAATGTTGATTTTGAACGAATATATTATTTATTTATTTTCATACAATATATAAAATTTTGAGTGTGTCCAGGGGGGATGTATCCACTGTAATGAATTGTTCTGATAGTTTTCCTAATCATCCTTATCAGGCATCATAGACGATTGTGATTGCTCCACGTATGTGGACAACGGTGATTGTGTTTGTGCACCTTGTGGCGCTCGTGGATTAAATTAAGAAAAATATTTTAGAGTCACAATTTTTTTGATTTAAATAATTTAAAATTATCAAAACGACATTCTTTTTAACATAAAATGATACTGTTTTAGTAATTTTAAATCATTTATACCTCAATCATTGCTGTTAAATTAATAAACTTGGTGAGGCGTAACAGATGGTGTCGTTCGGCTGAGCCACACACAGAAACAAACAAATTCCATCATTCAGTCTGTAAAAATGCCCACTTTCGTTCTGCTGCTGCTTCATTTCCAAGATCATTCATCCTAGAAATCCCCCAAAACGGTGGTCTTCGGGTTCTCTATTTCCCAGAGCTCCTCCCTCCCTACCACATTTGGTTGACCGACAAGGAAGAAGAAAACAAATTTTGCCCCTTCGAAGACGGGCTTTCTCACAGGAGATATATGATATATATCTTGTCGACGGAGTGCTTGTTGTCCTCTTCTTGCCATAACTTGTCGGTCCTCTTCCTGCCGTAACGCTGTCAAAAGTTGGCATCCAAAGCTCTGGTTCTCCAGTTGCAAATCCTGGTACGTACACCTGTGATTTCGTATATCTGTAATGTGATTGCTACTATTTAAAACTGTGTTGCACAATATTGGACCACTGTTGGTCACTCCTACCCAGCTGTTAAACAGATGCACACCATGTGTTTGTTAATATGTCTCAATCAATTATTGAATTCAGCTGCTGAATGTTCCAAATCAAAAAGAAGACCCATCCAATTTTCTGATATATCACTTGGAAATATAAAACAAGTAAAGAAAGAAAATGAAAATCCAAAAACTATTAGACAATGAAAACCCAAATGATGGAATTAAAAAATGAAAACCCAAAGGATGAAGAAGATGCAATTAAAAACTCAAAACGTGTAAGGTTTCTTTGGGTAAATGGATTAAATTTTTTTTGGATTCTAAAAGCAACTTCTGGAAGTAAATTAGGTTTCATCTAAGGCCAAAACGTGTAGAAGATGAATTAATTTGATCTAGAAGATGTAGATCCTAAAACCAAAACGTGTAGTAGATCCTCTTCGCAGCAAAATTAATTTGATCTAGAACATGAATTGGATTCTCTTGACAGCAATTATATTAGTATATCATGGAGGAACAACAAGATTAAATTGATTTATTCTCAAATACAATATAAGTCTTCTAATTTCTGTTGATTTTAGAGTTGATTTTGTGCTAAAATTATGTGTTTTTAAATGTGTAGTCCCAAATATTATTGGGAATTGGGAATCAATTTGTGCTATTTGTTTTTAAATATGATTTGTTCCCTCTCTCTCTCTCTCTCTCTCATGATTTGGAATTGCTGGCTGCAACATCAAGCTCACTCTATTCTAACAGTCCAATTTTGAAGTTATTTTGTTTTGTCTAATTACAAACAGAGCTTCATTGTATGGGGGAAAGTTTGTGACTCATGTTTCTTGTGAATCCTGGAAATTGTCTAAAACCCACTTGCTACTTGTGTAGACTGTTTTCAGGAAGTGAATCAAATCAACATATATTATTCATTCATTTACAAAAGCTTACAGCACACATTCACCCAGGTGATTAGAATGTTTGGTTTTCTTCACAATGGAGTGTTCAAACAGTTTGTTAGAGATCCATATGTGATGCTTCAGTCAATACATGTTTTTTTGCTAACAAGCTGCGTAGCCTTACCATGTAGTAATTGCTCTTCTGCTGAATTGGTTGCCCCTTTATTTGAACGTTGCTTGGTGACTTCTTGTTTGCATTTGGCTGGCTACCCATTCTGCAATTTTTTTTTAAAAGAAACCAATTACAAATGTGGAATTACCAAAGTGCTAAGATTGAAAGGGAACTAATCACCAATGCAGGCTCCATGTTCTGTAGTTCACAACGTGTATAATCAAATAAATAATATGATATAAAACACGATAGAAAATTTTTAAGGATAGAAAATTTTTAGGATGAGGCACCACTTTCTATAGGAGTTCAATGTATTAACCTCCATGTCAAAGAACTCCAGCTCCAACTCAAGTGTAAAATAGTTTGAGCTTTTGATCAGATTGAAGGATGTCTTCTGGTTTGTCTTTGCATTTCTACTTGTTGCAATCAGAGTCAACACAAGAGTAACAAATAGTGGCAGCCTCCACATGGTAGCAGTAAATTTCTGTTCAGAATAGTAGTAGATGTTAGGCAAATAAAGCAACATATTGGAATCATAAAGAAGACAACCAACGCAAAAACAGAGCAATAAAATTGGATTCCCTCGTTGATTGGAATGATTATTATTCTGAAATGATTTTTCATGTAAAGTTGTTTTGGTGTGGAGTTTTATATCTACATGTCTTGAATTTGGCTTTGGATTTTGGTGTTTTTTCTTGGGTTTGTCTTGAATAGGAAGTGGAAAGACATAAACATGTAAATAGAGTCAGAATTCAAATCCAAACCTATTTCTATGTGGCTGCCATCTAAACAGAACAAGCCTTCCTTGAAAAATTCTTTGCACTTCAGAAGTTGATGCAGCTTTGCTGCCCACTAATACTGATCTGAGCAATATACATGTATGTACAAGACTAATGATATTTCCAAGTAAAAATGACTCTAGGGAACATTAAATCACTAAGATATTCTTGAAAACCCAATAAAAAGCTGTTTATTTCCTTGCATGGCTTTTCTGTGAAATCATCAGCAGTTAGTGTACATAGTAAGCAAAAAGGAATAAATCACCTATTAGTGGAATCTATATGCATGTTTTTCTCCGGACATTGCTACATTGTTTTGTCTCTCCTATAGAGATTATTGTCATCTTCTACTGATGGTGAAAAAAAAGTACTAATCTGCATGTGGTGCAATTAACATGAATTTTTTTATGCATATGCATGTTTATAACGTTGTTGATTTGGTGTAGTAGGTAAATGGTGAATGTTTTGAATCATTTGAGGGAGCTCCTTATATGGGACCACTTCTCTTTAGCTTCTCATGCAATAAAATTATTTTTTAAGTGCTCTTCTGGATAGCCTGTTCCTATGTATATTAGATTATAATATCTGACTTATGTATAACAATTTTCATATAATTCTCTATTTACCATTGTCATTATGCTGTTTCATGGCTTTGCAGTTAAGGAAGTGGCCTTGCAATTGAGACTGCTACTGTCAGAGAAGCAGCTTCTGGTTTTTGTTGCTGAAGGAGTTAAATTAACAGACCTCCAGGTTTGGCACCACAACTGTCTATGGCTCATTGCACATAATATTCCTTGATAGATGAATTTACTAAAGCTGAAAGCCTTATTCCATACTATTTTAATATTATGTGACATAATGCCCCTTGCAAGAGTAGAATTATCTTAATTTTAGTGGCTATGAGTATGTATCTTCAGTTTATGTTTTGTTGGGTTATTTGTGTTAAATCTGTGTGCATAAATTATTAAGAATAAATGTATTGTTTTGAAGTGATATTTAGTGATAATGAAAGAGTTTCTATATAATCAACCTGTTGGAAGCCCATAAAATTCGAAGAATATATTTATGTCTTCCACTGTATTTTCTACAGCCTTTTTACAAACTTAACTAAGTTTATGTGTGTGGTGCTTCTAATTGTTCATCCATGAAAATGTCCAACTGTTTATGTTTTGATATGTTTATGAAATTTAAATTGCCCAACTGTCCAGCTGTTTATGTTTTGATGAGGAAAATATAAGGATGGAACTATAGTTTTGATGAAAACCAACTTGATGTTCAAGTCAGCCAACTTCCAAAGACTCTCTTAACTGTACCTTTTCCAACAGGTCCGAGAAAAAACATATTACATTACCACGGTGCTAGGAGCAGATAGCACTGGCTATCGCTCCAAGTCACAACCTCTAACAATCTAAAAACTACAAAAATAGATATGTTTGATAGAAATAACTATCTTTATCAACCATTAGAACTTACCCTTTTTATCTTGGCTGCTGACACTTGAATAACATGTGGGGGAAGCTCCTCTTTACCCGAGTCCTATATAATGAGCAGCAAAATTAAGAATGACGAGAAATTTCACTTTAGTGGTTAATTAACAATAGCTGAGTGTCAAAAAGTAGAGATAACAGACTATACCAGCTCTGCTATTAAGACAACATTCTCCCCATGGATTACATATAGACCTAAGGGAATGTCGGAATAAAGATCCCCAACTATAACCCGCTCACATGCCTTTTCTAAAACAACATTTGCTGCAAAGGGAAAGGAACTTCAATCAATACCTTGTGATTTTTTCCCTATATTTCTTTTAATTAATTTTTTTTTTATTTTAAAAAAAGTAACTCATGGAACTCAGTATTCTGTGAGAGTAGGTGATTGTACCAAATTGATCAAAAGAACGAAGTATTCCCAAGAGCTTCCGACCATCACGCAACAAGACCAAAAGCTTTTCTGAATAACAGATAAAAAAAGGAAAAGCAAAATTCAGCAACATTTCAAAGCACAATCTAATTAGTGTGAAATAAAAACCTTAATGCAAAAATAATAGTAAAATACAAATACTCAAAAGCAGAGGTTCCATTGTGACGATCCAGTGAGGACGGCAAATTGAACCTGATGAGCAAAGTGGTTGTTTGCTCAAGTGGTTATACCTCTAGGTGAGAGAGGGAGCTTTGGGGGTTAAGGTTATGAAGAACCATCAATTGCCCGGTTCTACTAACATACATACTAGCATGCCAACAAAGAAGCATCGAATGCCTGGTTGTGTTAACATACTAATCAGCTAACATTTTACAGAATGCCCCCCAAAAAAAAAGTGGTGGTAGGATTGAAAGATTGAAAACCACAATAAAGCACAAAGTGCAGCAAAAATTGGAATCAGACAGTAAAACCAATATAGAACATAATGATAATATGTTCCAAGTAAATTTTGTAAAGCACTTAAGCATTCAAAACTCAAAGTTGTCAGTGTATAGATAGACATCTATCATGTACATATTGTGTGCATAAATGTGTATAGTGTTCAGAATCTGTAACAACATTTAACCAAAGATTAGTGGGATACAAAAAACAAAAAAAAAAAAAAAACACAAAAGAATTGAAAAGCAAATGTGCACACAAAGATCACAAGATTTACAAAGTTCACCCCAAACTAGGTTATGTCCATGGTCGCTGCAGTTCTACTATGATATAAAGGTTACACGAGAAATATAGCCACCCTCAAGTACATAAACATAGAAATAAGGGCAATAGGTTAAAGAATCTCTAAAGCCTACTCTTTTTCTTCTTTTTTTCATTTTTTGTCAAATTTGAGTGAAATTTTGGTTAAAAGCTTGATTTGATATAAAACACTTCAATTCTTAATCACTTTTTTCATCAAAACTTTTTGAAAAATTCCAAACTTATCCTAAAAATCTATTTTAACCATATTTTTTTTATGAAAGAAAACCACATCCAATCTTTACTGTTATCAAAATTTCATCAAATTTGAGTGAAAATATGACTATTGGGAATTTGATAATGGATTTGGTTCATCCTAGATTTGGTGAAAAAATTACCTCTCTCTTGATTTGATACATATTTGATGAAATATCACTTTTAGCCAATTTTTCATCAAAATTGAATTTGATAAAACAAATTGATGAAAGATTGGACACACGCACAAGTATGAAATAACAAGTGATTAGTGTCCAATATACCACCACCCCAAATATATATAGATGCATACATATTTAACACATCTAGAGAAACAAACAGAAAGAGAGAGAGAGAGAGTATATTGTCAAGATAGCTTGCAAGTGAGGTGGAAAGGAAGATGTCGTCTGGGCCTGACCAAGGCATGGACCTCAACCTGCTTCTGTGTTTCCAAAATCACCAAAACTTTTTCTGTAACCCCAAGAAATGCCATTGGCAACAAAATAAGCTTCTGATCACAGCTTCAACTTCAATTCATATACTCCAATCCGAACATACCCAATATTTCAAAATACAAAAAAAAAAAAAAAAAAATGCGCTCGAGTGTTTGGCTCAATACTCAAAAACATATAACAGTTGAGAGAACCATGAATTTGAAAAGACTTTTTCTTATAGAGATATTAGAACTAGGGTTTTAAAGTTGTTGAGCTAGCATTTAGGCCGGTGATTTTGGCAGAAAGACAATATCTTTTTATAAGCTCTTTGTCCCATAAGTCACTGCTTTCACAATGTCAACTAACCATACCATAAAGTACCTCCCTCCCTTGGACATGTAAAATATTAGTGATACACAACACATATCTATGTCAATTATATTTTATAGGGATAGTTTAGTCTCCGTCCCATTTTATTAGTCTATTATTTTATTTTGGAATGTTTTAAAATGATAGTCCCATTTAAAATGTCAAAGTAAAAAATATTTAATTTTTCAAAATTATCTCTTTTGAGTAATTATAAATATATTAAAATTTTAAAAAGATAGGTGCATTAGTAAAAAAATATTTTAAAATTTAAATTTAAGTGTAATACAAAATCCCAAAAAAAACCAAATTGGGACGGAGGGAGTGATTTTTTTTTTTTATAAAGAGCAATTTTAGTTACACTGAGTGCCAAAAGATGTGGTTTAATGAAAATTTGGTTTATTTATTCTTCATTTAATGAAAATTTGCTTTTCCTTTAAAAGAATCATACAAAAAAATAAAATAAAAAATTACAGTGGACATAATTTAAATTTGTCAAAAGTGCTGTCTCTCTTTTTCTCTCATACACACACATACACAAAAAACCATTAATCAAAAGTGAAAATTCAAGATCAATATTTAATTCCTTTTGTTTTTATGTAAGTAGTTCTTGTTGTCTATGTATTATTCTTTGTTGTATCAAAAGTGGACATTGAAGATGGAACTCTAATTCTTGTGGAAGTAAATCTTATTGCTAACCATAGTTAGTTTTTGGTCTCTTTGATGTCTTAGTTGTCAAGAAATTCACATGATTCTTTGATTATGTAGATGAAGTAACAAGATTGTCGGTCTTCTTCTTGCCGTAACGCTGTGAAAAGTGGGCATCCAAAGGTCTGGTCTTTCAGTTGCAAATACTGGTACGTACACTCTTACATGTTCAATAGATACACACCATATGTTTTTAATATGTCTCAATAATTGAGGAGTTCACCTGCGTAATTTTCCGAATAAAAAAGAAGCCCCATCCAATTTTCTAAGTTGAAAATTCCAATCCAGGCAAGAGAAATGTATGATATATGAAAATCCAAAAACTATTAGACAATGACAACCACAATGATGGAATCAAAAAACCAAAACCCAACGGATGAAGAAGATGCAATTAAAAAACCAGAACGTGTAATTTTTCTTTGTTCAAATGGATTAGATTTTTTTGGATTCTAAAAACAGCTTCTGGAAGTAAACTAGGCTTCATGTAAGTAAAGGATCTTCATGTAGCTTGAAAAATGGTATTCCTAAATCCACCAAGATTCATTTGATCTATTCTCAAATAATATTATCATTAATTAATTGCTAGAACACCTTTGTTTCAAATGTGACATGAAAGTGAATTGATTTAGATATTTTTAAAGATTCTGGTCATCGTTCTTTACTACACTTAAGTAAATAGTATTACTCAACTTAGGACATAATAAGTGTTTGCATTAACACATTTAACTTAAATCATTCAGTTCTAGAATACATTGAGTACAAATAATATTTGAATTATGTTTTATATTGAAAATCATACTTACCAATCATTTTTTTTTTAAGATAAAAATGTAATTTGATAAAATTATTTTTTATATCTCTCAGTTCTTGATGTTTTTTTAGACATAATTTACTCAGTGTACTCTAAAGAGTAAATGATTCAAATTATCAAATTCAGAGTCAGAATGAGTTCCATTTGATGAACAACCGTAACTTATATGGCACATTGATTTGTAGTTGTTTCTTAACAAGAATATTGGCTGTTAAATTTCAGGTTAAATGCAATAATTGAATATTTGTGAACTAAGAGACATTAGCAAAATAATTCAACATGAAATAAAAACGGAGAACTAATTTTCTATTCACTAGATTTGGGCCTCAACTCTCAGATCCATCAATTTGACATTTTTCCCATACACAAACACAAATAATTGGGTCAACTTTATATAATAAATGTTCTATTCCATAGTTAACTACTTTAATTCACCATATAACAATCTGTTGAACTTCAAATTTTTAGAATAGCAATTCTGAAATCATTTATAATAATATTCTTTTCAAATAAACATTATGATAATTATTTTTGAATATTTGAAAATTTCGTTTGCTATTCTATGATATAAAATTTTATAGCACATTTTTTACACAACACAGCCCAAAAAATATTCTAAAATCACAGAATATAATATATGATTAAACATAAAATCATATAATAAAAAAATACATAAAATCAAATAATTGCTGAAAAATACATAAAATCATTCATTAAACATAAATATAATAAAAAAATTAAATGTAATATCAGCTACTCTAACTCCAAAAATTTCATAAAGAATTATACACCAAATTTCCAAGAAGAATTCCAGGAAAAAAAAATTAAATAAGAAAGTAATTCTCTAAAATATTTCAATCAAATTAAATTTCATAAAATTGCATTTAGTTTAATAACTTTCGAATTTTTTTTCCAAAATTACTTTTTATCTCCTACTCTCATACTTGAAAACTATTTCCAAAAATTTTCAAAATTTCCTAAACTCTCATACTTCAAAAATATTTTCAAAATATACAACCAAACAAACTCCAAAAATTTTTAAACTATTTCTGGAAAATTTCTTCATAAAATTCATCACCCAAAACCAAACCAAACAAGATCATAAATTCTTCCTTAGACACAAATAGTAAAAAAAAATCCAAATTCTTAATCAAGACGATTCTACACAATACACAAAGGAAGGCAACTCTGCAACAGATGCAACATGCAACCACATCAAAGGAAAATATGGGAAGTTCCAATACGATGACAATACTTTATCACGCAAAATTAAAAATATTGTATATCAAGACAAACAAGGATATATCTATATACATTGTACATAATCACACTAACATAGAGGACTTCTTCTTCTTATCTTTTGTAAACAAATCCCCACTGTATACCTAATATAATATATAATGTTATCAAAAAATAAAAATACTATATCAACTCATAATAGTGTTGAATAATTACAAATAATTACATTTCTATGACTCATAATAATTACTTTTTTATTATGAATATGGTAAGGTTTGGTTATAACCCATAATAGTATTCAATATGCATCGGTTCAACAGTTGAATTTTTTTTTGGGCCCCCTTCAATCTAACAACCAAAAACTAAGATGCATATAATATGTCCTTCACCCAAAACAATTCAGTAAACAATAATTGCAACATTTTCTGCATATTTACCAAAATTACATGAAATAATTCTCTCACTATTTATCGATTAATACTTGTGTTACAACGCAGACCTTCTATGTTGCAATTTAGCCTCCGTACATCACTCTGCCATAGTTACATCTGTGTCAATTTAACAGCTATAAAAGAGCTTGATAAATAATAATTAACAAAGAAATATGGAACACCATAGCAAATTAAATATAAAATATAATTACATTTCATTTCGTGAGGTCATAAACCAAATATAATTTTAAAAATATTTTTATTCAAACTGTAGAACGACCCCTACGCGCAACGCGCGTGGGGGGCCAACTAGGTTAATAAAAAAGGCCACTAATTTAGACAATAAATGATCCAAGCGTGAGTCTTCCTAATGGTAATAAAGACAAAAAAGCATCTGACAATAAGGTATAAAAAATAGAGGGGGAAATTATTTAATAATCTTTGAACATCACGTGGTCATACTCCAAATCAATTATCAATTACTTAGGCTCATGTTATTCTCACATTCCCAACATAAATCGTGGGCTCTTAACCCCTTTTACGAATCAAAACCTTTTAGAACACCACGGTCTATATTCTGAAAATATTGAATAATCACCCAAAATGAAAACTCTAGTAATATGACAAGAATTAAAAAAAAAAATTAAAACATCACATAAATAGAGTGAAATCCATCCCTAGAGCTCCATTAAAACTCATTTTTAGAGTTCTAAAACATTTTTATAAGGGGAGCAGCTTGCCTCCAGTCCGAGATCGGATTGGACGGTGCTGTTCGACCTGTGGAGGCTCACTATAAGTCTCATTTTGATAATCTGAACCGTTCAATGTGTAAATCTCGTCGAGTAGTATAGCTTTGTAAAAAAATCACATTGATTGGATATCGATAGTTATGTGATCAAATCAGTTTTGTATTAAAAAAATTAACGGTGAACAAATTAATGGTTGACAAAAAACTGATTCGATGAGATAGCTATCGATATCCGATCAATGTAATTTTTAAAAAACATATAATACTCAATAATTTTTACACATTAACAATTTAAATTATTAAAATAAAATCTGTGATGATCCCACTAACCGAACACTATTGTCCAGTCCAATCTCGGACCGGAGGCAAGCTGCTCCCTTTTGTCAATATATATTTGGTATAGATATTTGATATTTGCGAGAGGGAACACACGCAGTGAAGCGACAAAAAACTAGGAGTAGCAGATATGAGGATACTAGGGTCAAGTTGCGGTGAGGTCCGAAGCCAATTGCTCCAACAATCACCACAGCCAGCAGTACCATTCCTCCATTGTCAATTAACTGCTGTGAGCCCCCGTGGCTTCTCAAATTTGAAGCGCCGATTTCAGACACCTCTTCCAACTTCACTTCTCTCTCTAACCACCACCACCACCACCACCACCCCCAAATTGCCCCTTAAACCCTTCTCCACCACCACCCGCTCACTCCCCGATGACGCTGCTTACGGTTAGTTACTTCACCTTCCATTTATTCTATTTTTGTTTACTTCTTACAGTTACACTAGTACTACTCCTATATGCTTTTATAGAGCTAATTGCTAATTGCTATTTGAATTTTTTATTTACAATAAATTTCTGGTCTTGGTCCAAATGTTGTGTAATGGCGTTTTGTGCTTGATAATTGGTAGCTGCAATGCAAGTACTGTCTGTTAATAATAGTGTCTTCCTATTATTATTATTTTTATTTTTTTATTATAATTTTTTTGGACATGGTTGGGTTGGTTGGACCTTTCAATTTTTTGGGGGTATCATTTGAATTGTGATTTAAATTAATCATTATGCGAGCTTGTTTGGTGTAGCCCATTGGATTGGGGTGATGGAGTTCTAAGATGTTAATGTTCGGTTCGGTTCAATTACTCAACATTCTCTAGTATTCTACTTACAAAGCTTCTTTTTTTTTTTTTTTTCTGCCTTTCAATTTGTTTTCTTCTTTGTAAGGTTCGGCAACAAAGGTTGCAGATGTTGATCTTGCTTTAGCAGTCAAGGTGACATTTTAATCCCACCTTACATGAATGTTCAAATCCCAATTATTTGTTGGTAAATCTTTAATTTTTTTTTTTGTTAAAAAAGAAAAAACCTGAAGAAAATACTTTCAAGATGCTTCCTTTTGGAAGCAAGAAGGATTATCTTTTCACTTAACATTGTGTTTGGATCATAGATTTAGGTAGTGATTTTTCCCTTGCCTTTTCCTTTCCCTTCCAAATGGCTACTAAAATTTATGATCCATACACAACCCAAGTGTAGCATTAATTATGCTTTATCATTTGTCTCATATTGTTTGACAACGATTAGTAGGAGGTGAGAAATAATTTCATATGGTTTGAAGTGCTAATTTTAACTGTTCAGTTTTATTTCAGAACAAGGCAATAGATATTTCCCGTGATCTAAAAGGAACTTCAATATTTCTTGTTGGTGAGCGCTAGTTTATACAGATTGAACCCCCTTTTTTTTTCTTTTTTTTGCTCTTTTTTTTTTTTTGGTTTTTCTCCCTGCTGATGAAATGATTGATGAAATTTTGTCCATTGAATCTTATCCTTACCTTTTTTTTATGTCTAGTTTTGTACTTATTTATGATATGATATGATGGTTCTCGTAACTATTAAGGGATAAACGGTGCCATGAAAACTAGTATGGGGAAACTTCTGGCTGATGCATTGCGATATTACTACTTTGACAGGTACCCGTGCAATCCTGTCACAAAATCAAGGGAAGCTCTTTCAGCTTGAAATATGGTAGCTGAGTTAATTTTTTTGTTTACTTTGTGTGCAGTGATAATTTGGTTAAGGAAGCTGCAGGTGGTGGATCTGCTAGCAAATCTTTTAGAGAGAGAGATAAGGAAGGATTTTCTGAATCGGAGGTAACTTTTGCAGACATTTCTTTAATGCCCCACTTTAAGGGTTTGAGATTGTTAGTTTTAGTTCTTTCTTTAGGTTTGTCATTCAAAGGGGGATTCTGCAATAAATGAGCAAATGCCTGTCTTGCAACTGAGGCATCTCGTGACCAAAACTGAACAATTAATTGTAGAAAATTCAATAAATCCAATTACGCAATCTGCTTTAGTTGCTCAAATCTAGATAAACTGGCTAAATTTTACGGTGATTCTTTTATCAGACTGAAGTATTGAAGCAGTTATCATCCATGGGTCGCCTGGTTGTTTGTGCTGGAAATGGTGCAGTTCAGAGCACAACTAATCTGTATGTCTATTGATTCCTCTGTTTCTCTACTTGTCTTGTTCTGCAGTACTAGTCTATTTTGTTGTGTTCAAACATCAAGTTTTGTTTTCAACTCGATTTTCCAATTAACACTTATAGGGCATTATTGAGACACGGGCTTTCTATATGGATTGATGTCCCTCTAGACATGATAGCCAGGGATGCCATAGAAAATGGGAGTCAACTTTCTGAATCAGAAATATTTAGTTCTGGATCTTATTCTGAGGTCAGTTTTTCCACTCAAACTTCTAATTAGTTCACTTCTTTCCTCGTAAAAGAATTTCCATTATTTAACCTGATAGACATCGAGAGTAAATGCCATCGTTGAGCGCTCCTGATTAACAGTGTTAACTCAAGTAAATGTGTTGTATAGATGTTCAATCAGCTTGCTGTTTTGTATGAAGAGCTGAAAGGCGGATATGCTACAGCGGATACGACTGTTTCTCTTCACAGTATGCTCATTGATTTTTCTATAGTTCATGCTATGTTGGATTATTATTTGCCACTTGTTGTAACAGCCTCTTATTCTTTGCAGATGTGGCTTCCCAGTTAGGTTACGATGACTTGGATGCTGTAACCAAAGAAGACATGGCTTTGGAGGTGAAGTTACACACACACACACACACACACACACAAGCATAACATGTTCTTAAGATTAAGTTAAATGGATGAGGAGACTTAGCTTGGGACTATCCCTTCTCTTTATACAATTGCAGGTTCTCATAGAGATAGAAAAACTGGTTAGAGTAAAGAAGATGATGGAAGAGGCTGCTAGGCCATTTTAGCTTCCGAGGGCCATGCTTTCATATCTTGTAACAACTTTTGGGTTAGTCCATGTTAACTTGTTATTGCTCCTGTGTAGGCAACGTATAAGCTTTCGAAGTTTCATCTTTGGAATTGTTGTAACTTAAAGCATGGAATATTATGTTACCCATGTCTTTAAATGAAACAAAAGTCTTCTTGGCTTGGTTTACTACAATGGAAGTTAGTTTTGGGAAAACTACATAATACGCTTATTGCTGCAAAACTACAAAGCACCAACACCCCAAAACGGAAGAAATTTTTACCCAAGTCAAACACAAAACATGAATTGATATGGGAAAATCTTGAAATGACGAAAACTAATGGAAGCAGTGTAAATTGTGGATTTACTGGTGAAAACTACACACTCAGTGACTCGATAGAAGGAAGTAAAAGAAATTTCACTCTTTAGAATAGCCAACTGAAAGTCTGATACCCATATTTGCATAATATATATATATATATATGTATTTGCATTGCTTTTGTGTCTGGTAATTAAATAGAGGTAGCTTAAGGTATGAGAAGTAGGAACCCGCACCAATACATGTATGTATACCAGTTAGGATAGGTTGGTTCAACTCTAAACTTGAATAAAGTTGAGGATAAAACGCGTTTTGGGCATGTGCGCAGGGCTTGAAATCCGTGTTGCACTGCACACAGGACAGCCCCACACACACACTACTGCTTAGGATGGGGCACCCCTGCTACGCATCAGCTTTCCCAGCAAAAGAAAACAATTTGGGGTGATTCTTTTGCATAATATACAAAAATGAGTTGTCCCCCTAAAAATAATCTCCCTAATTCTCCTAATTTCTTTTTTTGGAAACTGTTTTTTTTTTTTTTGTTTTCTTTTCTTTTTTTTTTTTTTTTTTTTAACTTGAAATGGAAATTGTGGGGATTCGGGGCCCCCGATTCGGGGGACCTAGCATTTCCCGCATAATATATATTGGCAGTGCTAGGCGCTTCAAATTGTCGAGGCTCGAATGCCTCGACAATTCCTCTGTCTTCCCCCTTTTTTTTTTCTTTTCTTTTTTTATTTTTGTTGGGGGGTGCTGTGCTTTTTTTTTTAAAAAAAAAAATTTTTTTAGGCTGTGTTGGTTTGATTGTTTTTTTTTTTGGAAGGGTGGATATCCTGCACCAAGTCAGCCTAAATTGGACTAGTTTGATGATAAAATTGACTGATCAGTTAGATTGTTAGTTAAAATTTGTTAATTTCATATAATTTTGTAGGAGTCCCTATTATATTTTTATTCCTAACTAATTTGTTAATTTTATTATCTAACCAGTCTAATCCAACTTGCTCATCTTACCAAACCACACAAGCTAAGTGAGTACGAGAGGTCTAGTTTTTTGGCACACCATTACATATAACCATCCTTCCCAAAAAACAAAAAATCAAACCAACTCAGCCCAACAAATGATAATAATAATAATAAAATAAAAGAATTTGAGGCATTCAAGCCTCAACCATTCGAGGCCCCAAACATTTCTCAATATATATATATATACCAAATTACCTCATCATAAATCATTTATTGAGTAAAGTTATACATATCATACTTTTTTAATGTATTTGATTTAGTGTCTTATGCATCACTACTATATTGATTTAATAAATTTTACTATACGATATATATTATCAATATAATAATGCATGCATATCATAAATATGATAAATCAAATAATAATATAAGAAAAGAAAGAAAAAAAAGAGTATTCCCCATTGATAGTCTGTCCAAAAGTGGAGCTGTTACCAATGGGAGTTGGTCCAAGTGGAAAGAGACTTGAATCGCTTAAGCAAAGGTCTCGAGTTCGAGCCTTTGTGGATGCAGCAAACCCCCTTGGGAGAGGACCCCGCATATGCGTCTGGCAGCTTCCTCGGCGGATTAGTTCTGGGTCCAAAAAACCTGGGGATATCATGAAAGACCTAAAAAAACAAGTGGAGCTGTTGGATGGTGAAACTAATTATATTTAAAATGATGGCTGGCTGCATGCAATGCAAAAGTTTAGATTGCGTTTGGATTATGAATTTGAATAGAAATTTAAAAAAAAAAAAAAAGAAGTAAAATTTATGATTCAAATACAATCTTAATAATTTTGTGATGCCATGTAACTTTAGACTTAATAGAAATTTAAATCGAAATCTAAACTAAAATCTGATAGTCCAAAATATATAAAACACTCTCCTTTCTTTCTTAGCTCTCTATCATTAGAGTCTCTTTTCACTGTCCCTTACCCTTTCACTAACACATAGCAACCATTGAAAGTGTCATGTAAATAAGGGTTAATTATTTAATATTTTCAAAGTATTAACATGTGATATTTCATAAAATTTTGAAGGTTTTGATTGGTAGAAAGGGATAGAAATCCACAATTTACATTGGGATAAGAGAACAACATGAGGATTAAATAATTGATGATTGGTTTGAAGTGTGATGTTCCAAGATTATTAAATAATTTCCCGTAAATGACACATAGCAACAATTGAAAGTGTCATGTAAATTGAAAAAATATAATTGAAAAAATATAGACACATTAAGGTTTTGGATTCATTTGGAAAGTGGGTTAACTTTTTAACTTTTTAGCATTTTACCTATTTTAATCGGGGGCTAAAAAGTTTCGTTTGAAAAGGATTTTTTCATTTTTTTGACTTTTTGTGAGAGAAAAAATATAATGATTATGGGTTGGATGTGATATTTTGTCTTATTGAATTAAAAAGTCTATTTTGTTTCTTTGCGACTATTTTAACTAAAAAAACCCCAACCTCAACTTCCCAAGTAAAGGATTTGTTTGGAAAGTTAAAATTTTAATAAAAAAATCATTAAAAATATCAATTCCTAAACGAGCCTAAACATCAAAATAAAAAACAACAAATAAAAAAATGTAAGAGTTAAAATCAAAAAATACTAAAATTTAAAAACAATGAAATGTAATTTATCCTAACAAAATATAAATATGATATATTAAATAATGATATCATATATTTCAATCTGAGTATGAAATTTGTCGGTAGTGCTATATATACTAGTATACTAATTAATGTATCAACACTAATAATGCCTCCGTTGGGAAAGTGGGTTGGCTTTTTGACATTTTGGCTTTTTTAGTCTAGGCTAAAAAGTTTAGTTTGGGAAGGACTTTTTGACTTTTTTAACTTTTTTTTTGTGAGAGAAGTGTATAATGATTATGGGTTTGATGTGATGTTTTGTTTGTTGTGGCTAGAATAGTCTATTTTGTCTTTTATGACTAAAATAACCCCAAACCTCCTTGCCAAACGAAGTAAATGACATTATTATTAATCTCACTCATTATATAAATTATAAATACCCAAAATATCTTAAATTATGTCACATCATCAATTAGTACACTAGTTAGTATACTAATTAATGCATATAGTATTATGGATAAATTATAAATACACCCCCTGAGGTTTGCTTAAAGTACAGATTGTCCCCTGTTGTTGGAAAAATTACAAACACCCCATTGTTAAAAATTTTTATTTAACATAATTAACTAAAAAAAAATTGAAATTCATAAATTCTCTTTTATACAATAATAAAATTATTTAAATTATTAATTGAAACATATTTCTAATATCATTAAAAATTATTAATTGACTTAATGATTTATTAATAGAAGGAGCGATTTGTTATGAAATTAAAAATCTCAAGAGATGGAATGTAATTTACAAAATCACAAGAGACGATGCGAATTTTAATGAAAGCTCAGGGGTGTATTTGTAATTTACCCTAGTAAACTCAGGGGTGTATTTGTAATTTACCCTAGTACTATTTGAAATTTATTTCAATGTTACTTAAAATTTGATACTTGCATTAAATGTTCCTAAGCTAAGAGAGAGCTAAAAGGGTAATTAGAGGTAATTTGGTTTGGTCATCAATTTTTTTAGAGTGCTACTATTAGCACTAATCAAAATTCTTTGGATCCCTCATTTTATAATTTTTTTATTACAATTATACCCTAAAGTAAAATTACATTAAAAGATATTATTAAATAGAACATCCACCTATCAATAAGAACTAATACTCTATAATATTGGACACCCACCCCCACCACCACCTCCAACTCCAACTATACATGTTCCATGTTTGTAAATCCTAAACCTATTACTTTTCATAATCAACTAACATAAACTCTAAATCTATTATTTTTCATAATCATTTTAAATCTTGAATGTGTCATCTTCATTACCATCATCAATACTATTAAACTTGAAAGTTTTACTTAAAGTATAACGTATACTTCATCATTTTATAAGTTTATCTGTCTTGCATTAACATTCTCGATCATTTTCAATCGTTCTTGTTTTGTTCGAGCTGTTCAGTACTGGTTTGCTGACTGTTAGAATTATGTTCAGTAATACAGTACTGAACATAATCCTTTCGTTCAATACATAGGTTCCGAACATTAATGCAAATAGTCAATTATGTAATTTTCTTTGTTAAACTAACTTAGAATGGAAAATAGTGAATTGAAATGGATTTAAGTTATGTATTTTGAATGGATTTAATTCATGTTATTTTAAGTTGTGAATTGGAATGGATTCAAGTTACACAGTGATGAACAAATTTTGTTCGGACATACAGTGTTGACAAAATCATTATTGTTCGACAAAACAGTTCTGAACAAAATACATTTTTTTGGCTCACAGTAGTGAACAAATTGTTTTGGGCTAAATTTAGAATTTTGATGGCGATTCAGACGATGATTTTGTTTTTCCTCATCTTGCAAATGGTTATACAAATCTCGTAAAAATTGGAGTATCTTCGATCGATCTCAGCGATGACGAAGATACAAAAAGCAACGAAGAAGATGATGATGAGAGGATGAGAGATGTTACTGATTCGGCAATACGGGGAGCGTTGAGAGAAGATGAGAGTTGTCAGAATGCTCCGTTGACGGCCGAGACGGCGACGAGAGTGATGAAGAGTTGGAGTCCAAGAATTCTATACTGGACCAAAGCTCCAAACTCTGAAGATTAAGTGAGTCAAGGAAGGAGAGGGGTAAAAAATTAGATGGGTGTGCATTTCATTGTGAAAAATATTATAAATATGGGTAGATTTGGTAATAAGTGGGGTATCCAAAAAAATATTATTAAAATTTAGTGTTTAGGGTTAGGATCCAAAGAAATAGGGGGTCTAAAGAATTTTGATAGGTGCTAATAGCAACACTCTTTTTTTAATATAAAAAATGAAATATTGTAATAATTAAATCTATTTATTATTTCATGCATATTAGTAAACCCTACTTTTTATGTTTGTATTTATAAATATATATTTTTTGATCCAATAAAATGACATTTAAGATAAACAAATTTAATACAAAAAAAAAAAAGAAAAAAAAAAGGTAAAAAGTAAAAAAGAAGCGGTGAAATGAAACTGTATTTGTTACTAAAAATAATACTATAATAAAATAAAATCGAAAAACATAGAGAGGAAGAAGAGAGAGAAGGCTATGGGCTTTCGGCGAACCGCAAGGACAACGCAACTTCCTGCATTTCGCAAGAGACGCAAAAGAAGAAATTTTTTTCCTTAATTTTACTTCATTAAATTAAATTCTTCATTCCATTTTTCTTCACCGACAAATTGATCTGTTAATTTAATCAATTATATATATATATATATGATTCGAAGATTGATGATAACATTTGAATGGAAGATTATCATCGACCATGAATGCTTGTTTCTCAATTACAACCTCCGTCGGTGGTGCGTCTCATTTCTTTCGCGATTAGAGCTTCGGTTGTTTGTGTTTCGAATTTGTTTATTGCTTTTATTATTTATTGGTTTTTTTTTTTTTTGGAAAAAGCTTTGCTTGAAAGTAATTGCAATGAGTCATCTAAAGTTCCGAAAGGCTTTTGTTTTGCTGTGAATGAGTGCCGTACAAGTAAACCCCCTTTTTTTCTTATGCTTTCTATATGTTTTGGCCGTTGATCGATTCGAAGAATCGCTCTGGATTGCTGTTCAAACTATCCCCTTTTATGGTTGAGATTGTTGGTTAAGAGCATTTACTGCTTTAGATTCACATGTTGATGTAAGAGCTATGAGTAACATCACATTTGTCTTATCTATTTTAGAATTCATCATCATTGATAGTGGATTTGGTATCTAATTCTTCATACACTTACATTTTTCCTTCTTTTTTTTTTTTTTTATGTTTGTTTGTATTACCTCAAATATTGAGGAGCAACTAAATATTTTAGAAATTTATGATTTTGTGTATTTTGTAAGTAGAAAGTGATTCAATGTCCAATGGATAGGTTCATGCTCTGGTTCTATCACTTTGAAAGAGAAACCAAAAAAAAAAAAAAAAAGACAGGAAGAAAGTGCACCTACATACACACCCCAGTTATATCTTGATGTATTTTGAGCTACTTCCATAGATTTTCAAAAAAAGTTGAAATAGCTCATTTCTTTTGTGTTTGATTTCAGGCAAATGCATTGATTCCGTGCACGACCATGAATTCTATGTGCATCCTTGCTTGCTGGTACGGAGGTCAGAAGCTTTGTCCTATCCGTTATTTTCGGGGGTTTAGTATGTGCTTGGGTTTATCCCCACATTCTTGGAAGGGAGTAGTAGTAGCTGAAATGAGGATGAATTCCATAGATGCATAGCACTAGCTCCTTAATGGATTTGGGAATTGCTTTTCATTGAACTGTTAGCTGAAGTTAGGGGACATTTCAATTTCTTCATTAATTTTAGTGGCATGGTAGTAGAGACGCAACTTGAGTTTTATGTGTTCAGAACAAGGATGATAACTGCACCATGTTCATTTGGCAAATCTGAGTAGAGATTTGTGAATTCACTGCAATAGGAAAGGAGACTATTGACGAGAAATCTTTTAGGTCTTTTTAAAATTAGTGATGGGCTTGCCACAAGTTTCATCAAGCGAAAAAGCTGAAGAGGGAGCAGGGTCTTTGAGCACATCTGTGTGCAGTCCGCCACGTTTTGTTGGTGTGAGCACTTGTGATTTGGATGGAATGCATGTGGGAAGTATTAGCCAAATTGTTGGAGACTCCTTGTGTTCTTCTTTAGGAGACTTTCAGAAGAAAACGTCTTTGGAGCAATCAGAGACTCCAGATGATTCGTTTAATTGTAAAGGGGCCATGGAAGCTATTCACCCTATATCCAATGCTCATGGATTGAAAATTGGTTCTGAGGATAAACTTGGTTTGTTAACACCTAAAACTGGTCAGAATATTCAGAGTCCTGCTTCTAGAATTGTGGGCTTTGAGTGTGGTAGGAAGGATTATTTCTTAGATCGATTCAACGAGGTTTCAACTGATCATGTTAATTCTTCTTCTGTAGTTGGTATCACAGTTAATGAAACTGAGTCCAGTGGTTCACCGGTGAGGAAGCGGTTGTTGTCTCCCTTGTGTGGTGTCCTATTTGCAGACCAATGTGGTGGTGATTCTATAGATATTGGCTGCCACAACTCTCAAATAAACACTCCTGATAGTTGTAGTGTTTCTATACCGCAAGATTATGAGAAAGCAAATATTGGAAGTAGAAACCATTTCACCATGTCCATATCTAATTGCTCAGAAAGGAAGGATATGTTATGTGATTACAGTAGGACGGCCCCCATTTTTTCCATTGATGGCCCTTTACTGGAGGAAAAAGAGGTATTGCCTTGTACGTGTTTATCTTCACTAGGATTAGATGCTTTGAGAGGCTCAAACAAGGTAAGAAACCAAACTGCAGCAATATCCATATTCCCGGAAAAGGCGATCTCATCCCCTCTTTCTTTGTCTCCTCTTGGTCCAAAATTTTCTGAAATGATGAAAACTGCGGAAGGATGCAGGACTGTCAGGAAAGAGAGAGAAGGTAATTATTTAACCTTTAAAAATGTGGAACAGTCACTTGGAAAAAATATCTCAGACATTAACTTTGCCCCTGAAGAAGAGAATTTTTGGGTGGCTAGTAAATCGTTTGAAGATATTACTCATGTGCACAAAGAGTCCTACCCGGAAAGTAACTATGGAAACAGTTGGACTTCATCTCATGATACCATACCTCACTGTGTGAATTTGGGTAGAAGTTCGAGAGGACTTCCTGTTAGGAGATCATTGGTTGGTTCTTTTGAGGAATCCCTGCTGTCTGGCCGGTTGTCTTCTGGAAAACTCAGTCAGGTTTTATTCACGTTACATAACCTTTGTAGCATTTCATGTGTGCTGATTTTATTATTTAATGTAGTCTTGAGAATTTAGTGTCCATTCTTGGATCTTTGTTGTGCAGAGAATTGATGGTTTTTTAGCTGTTTTAAGCATTACTGGTGGCAGCTTCTCACCAAAATCACAGAAACTTCCTTTTGCAGTAACCAGTGTTGATGGAGATAACTACTTACTGTACTATGCCTCCATAGATCTCGGAAGAATTCCATCAAACAATTTTGCAGGACAAAATTTGAAAAGTGGCCTTAGTAATGTTGATTCACAAGGTGCTACAAGTCGTCTGCGTATTCCTGTGAAAGGGCGCATACAGCTGGTTGTATTTTTTCTCCCTGAATTATTAATTACTATTTGGGCCCATCTGCATTCAGTTTTCAGTGTCTATATTACATTGCGTAGTACTTAAATACAGTTGTCTAGCATATGTTACTGTTCTCATAATATGGGGTGGTAGAGAATGTAATTAACTGATGTTGAAATTACCGTTTGTTTGAGAGTCTTCCAGATGTTGTGTGACCTTTTATTTAGGCATTTGGTTTAATTCAGGACATTTGTTGCTGTCACTTTTTCTTGTTTATTGATGTTGTTGGAACATTAATGAGCCAAAGTTGATAAGAATGTCCTGACCTCCTAAGTTGATTCAGGATATTTCTACAGCTGTTTGGTTTCATGTTTCCGACTCTGATGTACTGTTTGTTCTATAAATACTAAATATGCTGTACTGGACATGAAATGAATTGGACATAGTTAACTGTTACTTAACCTCTTCTTTTTTTTTCTTTTTTACTTTTTCTAATGAATAAAACGAAAAGCATCAAGATGATGCTAACAAACAGGAAACCCATTCCTAAGCACAAAGAATATCAATAAAATCCACAAAAGCAAACAAATTTGGGGACACTCATATGATGATGGCTCCCACCACCCATGGCCCACATATACCGTAAGGCATGTGGCTCTTATATCAATCGAATGTCCCCATCCTGAACTATAAAGAGATTGTGTGCTTTGGGCTAGGCTCTCATGAGCCATGGCTTTAAAATGTCCCTCACTAGGAAGGGATGTGAACCTACTTATGTAGCAAAGGAAATTTTCCTACCAAATTGATGTTAGACAGGACATTAGAACGACTCCCTAGAATTTAACCAATTGAATACCGCTACATACAGTTGTGTTTCAAAATTTATTATGCTGAACATGCATTAAGTGCTTTTATGCATACAGAAGCAGCATATGGAATTGAGCAATGTTGAAAGGCATAATATGCTTTTGCACAATTTTTAACCAAGTAAAGGTTGATAACTTTGTGTCATAAGTGGGTGATTGTCAATAGACAGTAGTGTCGTAAGGTTCTTCTATACCAGCATCATATCTCAATGGCATAACTTGTGGAGTACTGGTGAAAGAATTGGCTCTTACTTTCTATCTGGATTGTTTTTCACAGGTTCTAAGCAACCCGGAAAAAACACCTTTGCACACATTCTTTTGTAACTATGATCTGAGTGACATGCCTGCTGGTACCAAGGTAAGTTTGAGCAAACACTGCATTCTCTTTCAAAGTTGTTGCATGTCAGGTGTAGATTGGTGCTTTAACTTTATAATTTTTTCTGGATTACATATATATATATATATTAAGTCTCCCTAGTCCCTTTCTGTAATATATTAGTGGCCATTCTTGGTGCAAGTGCACAAGCATAGGCTGTGTGGTGTGAAATGCAAGTTTGAGTATGAGCAGCCACTTTGTGCAAATATGCCAAAGACCCGGGCCGTACGTGGTCTGCCTTCCTGCTACTCTCAGCACCCTGCTATAGCTGGATTGGCACTGGGCAATGTCCTTTGGCAGTGTCCTGCGGAAAACTATTTAGGCAAACACAAGTTTCTCATCTGTGCATATTCCCTTGGATGCTAACATTGGATATAAAGTGAACATTATTAAGAGTAAGTGTTTCATTTCTGTTTTCCATATCTCTCTCTCTCTCTCTCTCTCTTCCTGGTTGTTTTAGAATCCACTACTCATGGAGAAATGAGGGAAGATGTGCTCTTAAAGCTAGAGTCGTGTTGTTGATGTGAAGTGTTTATGTAGGAATTATAAGACCATATGCTAATCAAGTTAAATATTTAAATATGAAATTTCAGGAGTTGGTACAAGATAGCAGTTATTTATGAAGTTTAGTTTTGTCCAATAAAAAAAAAAAAGGTTAAGAAACTGAGCTGAATATGTTCTTCTTGATAATTGCTAAGGGAGCAACAGACTGACTACTCATGGGCTAACTTAAATAGTTGATGAAGTATGGAAAACTGAGGGGATCGTTGAGGTTTGTACCCAATATATGAATGGCTTTGCCATTGACAAATCATCCCAAGCATAAATTTTAGAAGACTCAAAAATGAAAATTTTGATATGAACTTAACTGGATGTGACAAGAAGATATTTGAAATGTGGCAGTTTAAAAGATGAATGATGGTTTATAGTGGAAGGACAACATAGAAATCATTCATCCCCCCAAAGCTCTGTACTTAAAAATGAAAAAGGGTGGAAAAGATAAAAATTCTTGAGTAGGTTATCGTGAAGAATGATGCCCAAGATCTGGTAGGACGTATCCACTGAAAACATCACCCTTGTTTTTGCCTTTGATTGGAGCTTCAGAGACTTGAGGCTTCTCACTGTCAATCTCATGCACTAACCTTATATTGACCCTACCTTGCCCTGCCTCAACTGTCATTCTAGTTTGGGCAAAATTAAAACACAATCAGACAACAGCCAGCAATCCCTTGTTTTCCTGTTTCAATGTGCTTATGTAAATTCACATGAAGCATTCCCATTTCTAGATTTGTGCCTTGACTAGGATATCTTTTTGAGTAAGCCTGGAGGTCAGACTACAAGAAGTGGGTATAGTTGGCCTTGTCTCTGGGTGGGTTCCCCATGAGGGCCCCTGGTGCGGTGCTTTTCCAAATATGGTTGGGCTGGTAGGATAAAATTGGCCTACTTCTAGGAAGGAAGGCTTGGGCAAAGGCTTGTTCTACCATGCTTCAGAGAAAATGTTAGAAGAGAGATAATCAGGCCCTTTAAAGACTGAATAACGGGAAAATTCATCGGGGTCTTTTAAGATTTGATATCCACTTCACATGAATACATGACAAATAACTGTTATTTTTGTCAGCACATCACTGCACTGTTGTTTTCCTAATACGCTTTTGTTTTACTTCGAGTAAGGGGGTTTGAATTCAGTTGGTGCTTATTTTTGTCTCTTTGTTCGAATTGATGTAGACATTCTTGCGTCAAAAGGTCACCCTAGCCACAACTGGCCCAGCTTCTCCACAGGTGAGAAGAGAGCAGAGAAACTTTGATATGATCTATGATGATAAGGTGATTCCCTTGGAAAGAAGTCATCCTGACCAAAGTATCAAAGGATGGAAGGGCTCTAATTCGATGGGTTCAATTGATAAAGCAAATCCATTGAATGAACACTATTATATGGGAAATATAGGTTCCCCTGCGATGATGGTTCGGAATGAATGCAACAAACATGTGTGCCTGAGAACTTGTGACACAGATTTCAACCTGGCAGATTCATGCAAAGAAGCCATAGGGAAATCAGAATATGCTTGTTCAAAGGTCAATGAGAATGCTGCCAGTGTTGGTACTCTACGTTATGCACTTCATCTCCGTTTTCTATGCCCATTTCCTAAGAAAAGTTCTAGATCAGTCCAGAGATGGAAATCTGATCCTCTCTCGGAGTCACCAAAGACTAACTTTGATGCTGAAGGGGAACGGAGATTTTATTTATACAACAATTTGAGGGTTGTGTTCCCTCAACGCCATTTTGATGCTGACGAGGGGAAGGTATGTTTTTTCAATTTCACACATTGGGGCTTAAGATTGCTTTTAGACATGATTCAGAATTTTTTTCTATTTTATATGGTGTTGATGCTTCTTATATTGCAAATGTGTATTGAAGTTCTGAACAGGAAAGAAAAGAAATCCATTTTTTAACATCTAAGCTTGTACGTATGCCTAACAAGGCTTGTTGCTGTTTCATGGCAGTTGAACGTGGAATACCATTTTCCAGCAGATCCGAAATACTTTGATATCAGCAACTGAAATGTCAGACCGTCTCCTTAGTGTATGGTTTTGTTGTTGTTAATGTATATACTTGTAACATGTTCCTTGAAATGGCACTAACACAGTTTCACCTGTAAAAACTTTTTTCTAAATCACCAATAATGCTCGTCTTTGTTGTTGTAACCTTTTTTAGTATTGAGGAATATCTCTCTCTCTCTCTCTCTCTGCTCAATATGTGATGTCCTAAATCATCATTCAACAGCGTGCTTTTGATATATATATATATATATATTTTTTTAAACTCAGTGAATGCCAGAAGGCTTCACTTTTGAACTAATTTGTATAAATTGTATGTACATAGCTGCTATCTGAACCTTGTGTAGCAGTGTTGTGCAAAGTTATAAAGCACAACTGTAGCACAATTTGGATGGGTGGTTAATTGTAATTATGATAAATGGTCATAGATGTTTCGTCTACAAATCACTCTCACCTTAACCCAAGTACTATCAATATTTTTAGGATAGGAGATGCAGAATTCAATATCATGATTAATTTGTTTTGATTTTGAGAAAAGTTAGGGATCATAAAATTTTTTTCATGAAAAGGATCATGAAAAATTTATGATCCTTAGATTATCTTGATTAGTGTGTGGTACTTTATTTTAAGTGTAATTCAAGGATCATAAGGCTTTCATGATTATTTTCATGAAATATTTTTTTATGATACCTAGTATTACTGTTTTATTTTTGATCATGAAGGGTGGGAAGTCGAGTGAAAAACATGTAGTTAGGCAGTATTTGGGTGGAGCGAATGGGAAATTGGTGATGGGATAAGTTTTGGGTTTTAGGTAGAGTGTTAATCTTGCAACCGTATAAAATATAAATTGAAAACTCTTGATATATATGTACACATAATATAATGTTGTCTTGTCCTGTCATGAAAGGCGAGTTTGTATAGAAATTAACATGACAGAAGCATTATTGAATAAATTACATAATTGCAAGTGGAACTAACTAGACGCGAGTGTCCTGATTTGCAAACACAGTAAAGACTTATTTCAGCCCATCTGGTTCAAGATATATTCCTTGCCATCACATACGCACACACAGGGGAGATGACACCAACAACAACAAAGCGATCATCCTAGTATAAAACGATTATAGGAAATAAGGAAGACCCTAGTGAGCTTCAAGTTACCACACACATACCCTACATTTTCATGCAATTCTCTCTCTCTTTCTCTCTCTCTACATCCCCCATATCATATCAATCATATATATCATTAGTCATCCGGCGTCAAACAACTATATGTTAGTTTATGGATCCCAGCCTAGTTTCTTTTTTTGGATCCCAGCCTGCTTTTATTAGGCTAAAAGTAACATCTCTTTCTCTCTCATTCCCGTTTGGGCGAGTCAGGCACTCCCCCTCATATCATCACATGCTTGCCAGCTCGTTCGCGCTCTCTCTCTCTCTCTCTCTCTCTCTCCGTAGTAGTAGTACGGAGGTGGGTTTGTGTGATTTTGCCAATTATACGATAGGAGTAGACAGGGTTGAGGACGTGAACTCTGATACGGAATATATGGCACTTTTAGAAACTCCTTCGATGATTGGGTTGGGTGGCTGAGAGAGAGTTTCCACCACCAACCATACTTTATATACGTGTCCGCTTCTCCGATATTCACGCACCTCTTCTCTCTCTCCCTTGCACTGCTATTGGCTCTTCTTCCTGATATATATATATATATATATAGAGAGAGAGAGAGAGAGAGAGAGAGAGAAGGACAAATAGAGCCGGTATTGGAGCTGTCCGACATAACAGCTGCTGCAGCCATGAAGGAAGCAAGTGTTACCACTACTCTCCCTCCCCCGTCCTTTCCAGATCACGTCCTTCCATTCCATTACTTTCCTAAAACCCCATCTTATTTTACCATTCTACCCTCTCTTTTTTTCCTTAACTTTTTGTTTTTTTGGTATGTACTATATATATATATATATGTACAGAAAGAAAAGAAGGGAGTAATACTGTAATCACTCTACTATTATACACGGTACACACTTTTTTATTCTGTCAAAATGAAGATTACAGTCATGCTAATTTATTTCTGATCGATCAACGTTGAGGACTTTTCTTTCACGTATCAAATTCTAGATTGTACACGTGTCCTGTCATCTCAATGCCCCTTACATAGTTGTTTTGTTCCTTGTTTCATCAAATCACAAGAAGGAGAGAGTATTTTGGTAATTTGCTACTCCACTCGTTATTGATTTCTTTAAACAAGATAAGAAAGTCTGTTTTATAAAATGTACCTTGTTACAATTATATTTTATTTGTTATACAAGTAATACTTTACCTATATTGTCCCTTTTTTTTTGGTACATATATTTAGATATTAGACATAAGATTTTTTTTTATTGGACCATTAGACATAAGATAATAACACATAGATAAATACATATGTAGGGTTTACTTTCAAAATGTATGTCTTTAATGCTGTGTTTGGTTGAAGGATTTGAGGAGGTATTTGGAAAGGAAAATGGAAAAGGTAGGTGAAATGTAAAAAAAATATACCTATATTTCACATAGTTTCACATACTTTTTCCCTTTCTCTTTCCAAATCCCTCCCCAAATTCCCCAACCAAACACAACATAAAAATGTTTGAATTGAATTTCTACTCACTCTATGTAGGTGGGGTTTGGAAAATACTTTTTTTTTTTTTTTTTTAAAGTTGAATTTTTAGTTTTTTAAAATCTAAAAAAGCTTATGCATAATATAAGTGTTACCCTCAAAAAAATGTTAGTGGAAAAATTGAATTTTTAAATTTTTTTAGTTGCTTTTTCAAGTCAAAAACAGATTTTTTTTTTTTTGGTGGATTTATTTACTAAAAAAATAATCAAATCATTTTTTTAAAAATTATTTTTCATGGATTATATTTTCCTAGAAAATATGAATATTTATTATGCTTAAAATGCATCCGTAATAGGAGGAGACTCGCCAAAATTGTGATTGTGGTTGTGGTTGTGATCGTAGTTGTGTGGTATACCATTTGAATTTAATCTAATTGATATTGATATTCTATCCACTACAAAGACCCCGTTTGATAGAGTTGTGAGAAAGTGATTATACTTTATAACTTAATAGTTTATAACTGTGAACATAAGCCGATTTTTGACTTATAAATTAAGTTTCTCCTCCTTCACTCAAAGAATAAGTTGATTTTTGATTTACAAAAAGTTATAAACTGTATTATTAAGCTAAACCAAACATATCAAAATAATTTAAATTAAATTAAAAACTAAAATAAATTAAAAATAAATTCTACCAAACAGGCCAAGATAATATCGTCCTTCTCGTCTCATATGATCCAACTTTTTGAAGATAAATACGAACAAACGGAAGCGCTAAAACCCCATTATAAACCCACACCCACCCACTGAGTCAGTCACTCAGTCACTAGTCTCTCTCTTTCTCTCTTCTCCCTTTCTTTGTTTGTGTGGTGAGAGGAGCTCAACACAACAATGGCAGACCCTGGTCTCTACGACTTCCTGAAACAACCCACCGATCCCTCTACCGGAAAACCAACACAGTCGTCGAGAATGTTTTCATGCCTCTACTGTCCTCGCAAGTTCTACACTTCTCAAGCCCTGGGTGGCCACCAAAACGCTCACAAGCGTGAAAGAGCCGCTGCTCGCAGAAGCTTCACCGCCAACCATTCTGGTCTCCAGAACGACCCCTCCTCTACCGACCATCCTAATCCTAATCCTACTCCTATTCCTAATCCAAATGCACCTTATTGGCTGGAACCGTTCCGATCCTTCCATGGCTCGAGTTCAGCCCCTTTCGGAGTTCATGGCGGTGGGTCGACCCCTGAATCTCTCTCTCCGGCCGCTGATTCTGCAGACCACGTAAATCTTGACCTCTCACTCCGTCTATGATAACTCTGCTCGTAAGTTAAAGTTATATGTTTGTGTGTGTGGATTTTTCTGAGCAAGTGAGTGAGTGAGAGCTTAGCATTGGAAGTAGAAAGGGAGAGGATGGATGGTTATGGTTATGGTTATGGTTTTGATAGTGTAGGGATTAACTTTTCAGGCAGAGAGAGAGTCGATTTGATGGGTGGGTGTGTTGTTAAAGATGATCAAGTTTAAGTTGTTTATATTCGGAGGGTTAATTCGGATGTTTTACATGTCTTTAACTTAATTAATCAACTTCATTTATGTTTCCAACTTGAGAGTCATCATGGGATATGGGAGCCTCTAGTATTGATGTTTATCTCTCTCTCTCTCTCTCTCTCTCTCTATATATATATATATATCCCTATACACATACGAATGTTCATGTTATGATTCATTTTCATGTTTTGGTTTTTGATTTTTGCTTTTCTATTCTTTTACCTTTTCATCGTCAGAACAAGACAAACTGAATGAATTTCGTTTAGCATTTTTTATTTTTTGTTTTGTTTTGTTTTGAAAGGCTAAAGAAATTCAAGATTTCCCCCACTACTTAAAACCCAGCAGGCCAGGCCAGGCCAGGCCAGCCAACTTTGTATGTATATATGAAACTAACAGTAACAGGTAGTTTTAATTTGTTGTCATTATTATAGTAGTAGTGAGTGTTCAGTATGAGTTGTTTGGATCAGAACTTGGACAGAAATTACGGCTGTTTGATCCATTTTATATATCATTTTCCTTTTATATATTTATGTATGTATGTATGTATGTATGTATGTACTTACATGACTCTGCAAACATTAATGAATCATTGGCTCATCTCACGCTGGGCTGGGCTGGGCTGGGCTGGGCGGCCGTGATTTCCATGAAACATTACTTTTGCATGTATTGATTTAATTATTTTTATTTGAAAAAATGTTATATATAATTTTATTTTTACTTAATTTTTGACAAAAAAAAAAAGAAAAAAAGAAATGTTATTAAATCAATGCATTTACAATACGTAATCATGATATTATTTCACAAATTAGTATAGGAGATCAATGTTATTCGACAAATCTATCACATTTGTTAATTGTGAAAAAATTACTTTTTCATCAGCTCAAGTGAGTGAACATAATCCTCTCCACTATCCACTATGATTGATTAAAATAAGAGTAATGTTAAAGATTTTAAAAAATTATCAAATATTCTTCACAATACTCATATAAATGTGAGACTCACATCACATGAAACCCACACTAATGTAAATATTGTATAGAGTATTTGGTAATTTATTTAAAATCTCTAGCATTTTTGTTAAAACGAATAATGTTTTACCGACTTGGTGCAACTGCAATACGAAACGGAAACATTGCTGCCACTCTAAACACAAATCCCTGCCACATTATGACATAAGCTGTTATGTTACAGAGACCAGCTAAATTAATGTTTCGTAACCAAATCAATTTACTAATTGAATGTGCCCTTCTTTGGTGACCTTCAAAGTCTATCCATACAATTAAGAAAACAATGTTGTCAGGCTAACCTACAAGTCTGATCAAGAATCTGAATTCCTATACTCAACCCGTTTTGCTCCTCTCTCTCTTCTTCTTCCGAGGAAAGTGAATCATCCAAGAAGTGGTACAAACCATGCCTGAAGAGCATACGACTGATGATGAAGATACTTCTATCCCAAGGAAACATACATTTTTTCCGTGAATTAGGATGGAATTCACCTTTGACATGCAAAGTGATCAATATTCAAATGTTGGGACTTCACAGTCAAAGCCATTTGTGGCCTGGTAAACTAATCGAGGCAATATATTCCTGTGTGGGTCAGTTTCTCTTTTCTCCTTCAAAAATGCAATGCATCTCTCAACCTTGGACTTGATTTCTGTATACAGTTCTTGGGCTTTATCCCTGTTCCCTAATTCCAGTAGCCTCCCTTCAATCACAATATGGTATTTGCATTAAGAATGAGAAAAAAACAAACAATCCGGGGAGAAAATTAGAAACAACTAAAATATAAATGAAAATCATACAAATATCTGATGGAATGTTTATTGAAGCACGCCCACTCTTAAATATGAACCCTGTATTATACAATTGTTTGAAAATTCATCATCCAAACCCACTGCCCAATGTCAAACATAGATATAAAGTATATATGAAGCGACAATTACTCTCAAACATTAATCTTTTTGTGCAGCAATCTACTACATACTTCTAATAAAAGACTTGATTTCAAAAGGCCCAGAAAAATCAGAGAAACAATTTCAATGGGCACAAGATGAAGGAAAACGGAAGTTAGAAAAATCAAGAATGAAAAATGCTATAACAAGAGATTCTTAGCCAATTATCAAACTTGTAATCCCAGAGTTAAACTGGGCTTGATTCAAGCATGGGACCATTTAATAAGCATACCTTCTGTTTCAATTGGCTTGCCAAAAAAGTAATAGAAACAGCCTGGAAATTTTGGTAGAATTAGTGGATTGTGAAAATCTTGTTTTGCAACCTCTCCATCAAAGTTTCTCCTGTAATGATAAGACCAAAAGAGAGATTGAAAGAAAGAATCCCTCGGTGAAAAACAAAGCACCCACTATTGCAATTTTAAGTTCCAACTCATACAGCTTCTAGATGGTTGAAACTTGAAAGAAGAAAAGGACATGCATCTGGTTCACTATGCGAGAATCCTAAAGTAGTTTGATCAACATCAGTAAGTTAAGAGTAGGTAACAACAGATTTTAGTTAATGGAATCTTTTTTGGAGTTTGGTTCTTTGAATAATATGATCTCCTGTTAAAATGCAAGAAAGGAACAAGATTTGGTAATGTTACAACTATCATAAGATCAAAAAGGTATGACTCCAAGGTTCTCTACTTTCCTAAATCATCTGTGCGATGAAAAATGAGGTGAGAATCAATTGCAACTGCTTGGAATAACCATGTTTAGGTGGTAATGAAGTGGATAGGGTGTTGTTAAGGTATGGTGAACTATCACTTTCAAGATTTTTTTAATGTGCTTCAGCCAAACAGAAAATTGATTGTTGGCCTCTTACTTGGTCTTGATACTTCACTCGGACTTTACATTACTAAATTCACAAGAAATGTTTCATATTCTACAATTTCTGCTATTTGATGAAACAGTAAGCAAAATGGGTCACAAGCTTGGGCTGTCCTGTCTTCCTAAAATGGCTAGATTTTTTAACCTAACTTTTACTCCACCAAATCCATGATTTAGTTATGTTTTTCTTCCACCCAAATAAAAATACAATCCAAATCCAGAATCTTATTCACCACTTATTTACAGATTTTTTCCCTTATGATTAAATTTCACATATTTGAGCATGGATCCTCAGCAGACTGGACTCCATGTTTGATGGTGTAACATGAAAATATCTGTCATTTTCTGATATTACTCTCCTAATTGATTTATAGATCTAGAATAGTTTAACGAGCTCCTTTTATGATTCAATTGAGTAATGTAAAAAGAACAATCTCTTTTATTGGTTCAGAAAAAAAAAAATATATACTCATGATTTAGTCAAAAAGGTTATATCTGATAACCCCATTAAGTTCTTGTGCCTTAAAATTTCCAAGTGGCTTGTGTTTGATAATGCACAATGAACCACCACTTAGAATTGAAATTTTATTTTAAAATAGTTTAAATTCCAAGTCAGGGAGACGTGACTTATCAATATATATTGAACACACACACAGTAGAAAGTGATTTTAAATGTAATCTTATTAGACAAATTTATCCTTGAAAATTGCAAATTCAAAAATTCAGTAGGAAGTTTTCAACACCACAAATTCAGCACCAGAATTTTTCAGTAATAAATTCTCAACTTTCCCATAGAGATCACTACTAATGAATGCTTGTTCAAGTATATATACAACTATTAATCAAGCATAAATCAAAATGTGAGAGAATGGCAAATGAAAACTAAAAATTCTAAACAGACGAACTAATTGCATGGAATAGGAAAGCCTGGATAAATGCAAACAGTTTTAATCTTATGAAAATCAACAAAACCAAAAGTAGAATCTTGAAATACCTCACATTCACTGTTAGCTGATTTAGTTCTTCTATTTCACTCTTAAAATAAGGTATCTTCATTAGGTCATCATAATCAAAGAGCACCTAATTAAAAAAAAGCAAGTCACATAGAGCACCTAGCTGTGAGTTGCACCGATAATGATTTAAGATAGTACAAACAAAGAATGAAACCAGAAAAACATGAAAGTTAAATCTAGAAATTCTTCAAGAATCAACAAAATTCATGAAAAACATACCACAGCAAAGAAGCATCCGGTACTTCAGAAGTGTCTTATGACAATTTACGCTTTTTAAATTGTTACTAAGTTTGATCTCTTAAATTAGTAGAGCCTATTGTAGACGTCCCTGAACGACCCGGGAGGGATGAGTCCCGTTCCATTTATTTTGGGCTCACTACAGTTCAGGACTCAATGTCACGGTTCTTAATCTAAACCAAAGAGTCCAAATCCGACAAATCGTTTTAAGAAAACAGATTTTTTAAAAAAAGAAGTGCCAAACATGGACTGCTTTGCCAGATACAGAGTTGCCACCTAAATATTTTATTTTTGAGAAATTTAGGAAACCCTGACTCATGCCTAAGGTCACGTGTCCGTCATCACTAAAGTTGCTTCGGCTCGGGAACTTGGGTACGATTGGGGAAGGTCACTTCGTCAGCACCCCCACTCGCCCGATCAAAGATCGGCCTCTACTAACCATGATATCTAGTTTTGAAAACATTATGCATTCTTATTCCAGTTATTAGCCTAGATTTACTATGTGATGCGCACAGCATACAAGTATAGACTGGATCGCCTGAATTGGAACAAAACATTTCATGTTTATTTTTTGAAATATGGTTTGCTACTCGCAAGTAGGCTTAAAATGCAAATTTTGCCACCCTCAAGTGGGCTTAGAAAAGATGATTTTGCCACTATATAGTGGGCTTAAAACTCACAGTCAATGCATTGTTCCAATCCAAATAACCTAACCTTCACCCACAAGCATTCAGGCAGTTATATCACATAAGCAAATAGCCTCATGGTAAGCATGCTATCATGGCAGTCACTCACACACATACAAGGATGCTAAAGCGTAAAAACTTACCGAGTACTCCAAGCCAAAACAGAAACTATGTTAGAAATCCATGCATAATCCTAACTATACAGAAATGCCTAATGCAACACATGCAAGAATGCAACTAAGATAGACTCGGCTATTCTAAACATGGCATATGGAATCCTACAGCTAACAAGTATTCAACTCGGAATTGAAATACAATGCAGAGAGTTATGATGCGCCGAGCCCAGTGCATGCAAAACAGATGAATGAATGCAAACATGCTATCATACTGTATGCTAATTGAAACATGCCCTAATCTAACCATCATAAGCTGGTAAATAAAAGGGAGAAAGACGTAGGGTTGGAAGGCATACATCACACGCACGCACACTTATTACAATTGTGCCCTCACTCAGAGGGTCCAAATAATATACAGTCCCAAATAAATAGTACAGTCCAAATAAGTACAAAATCCTAATTAATTAACAAATTAATCTAGAAAAGCAGTAAATTAGCATGCAAGCTAGGGACTGCCTCAACTCTGCTCCGGATGATGAATGATGCATGTTCGGGTTGCTTGGCGCAGAAATCCATTGCGATGCCCCAATTAGCCTCTGTTTACAATTAAGCCCGAAATGTTGTGCAAAGCTCTGAAAGGCTGTTGATTCTTGATTTGCTGCAACAGAGAGCAAGAAAGGGGCCTGGCAAAGTATTTTCACATATGTATGCACGACTACTCTTCAGGGAGTGTAGTTCTCGATTCTCGTGCCACCAATCACGCATTTCGATGCATGGTGGCCGAAGAGTCGAATTGCACGACTCAATATGGAATGAATGCACATGAAAACATAACAAGGCCTAGACTCTATCATGGATAATCCGGAGTGTCGGCGACAGGGAATTGAGACACGTTCTGTCACTCGAAGTACGAAACGTCCCTCGTTTCCCGTGCTCGGGCTAACTCCTACCCCAAACACAATGCAATATGCATGACATGCATGAATGCAACTAATATACAACCTAGCATACACAATGCTATGAAATGGCATACACAATGCTCGATGTAACACGGCATACACAATGCTCTAACATACAACCTAACATACGCAATGCTATGAAATGAAATGGCATACGCGATGCATGATGGACTTACACCAACATGAGTGGACCTCAGCCACACTCACATCAGTGGCCATAAGATGAAGATGAGACACTCGAGATGCGTGCACACATGCACGCAAACTGAGGACCGATCCTAAGGCACAAATTCCACTCTAACAAAGCATGGCAAGACACAAAATATGGCATACAAACATGTAAGTTCCAGCACTGAAATGTGATACAAAATGATCCCAAAACATGAAAACATGGCACCCAATGCATGGAATGGTCCCGAAACACAAAGCTAGGCACATGCATTGACCTATAGCTATACAAAGCATGCATTATTTGATCATGAAGCATAAAGACAGAACCAAGGTAGTCCCAAATCATGAACATTTCTAGTTCAAAGCATGGCCAAAAGATGCTAGCAAGATAGCCTAACATAGCATGCAATTTTGACTAATAAACATGGTTTACATAGCATGTATATGAAGCAAGTGAAAACTCATCAAACCAGCAAAAATCAGTGAATAAAACATGCCAAAACATGCCCAAATAACCTCTGAAATGCAACCAACACATGCACAAATGATGGGTTCTTTTAGAGGGCATACAAAGGGGTTATTAAGCACATGCATCAAGGACACTTAGCATGGCACAAACAACTCTGAAAATCAAATATTATAGCCCTAGAACTCATCAAATTGGCCCTGAAATCAGTCAACAAGGCATGCAAGATAGGGTCTCTTTGGAAGGTCAAAAAGACCATCAAACAAAACAAAGTGAGAGGGGATCACCCTCCTCTGATTTTGAGGCTCCAAAATGCATCAAAGCCACTGAAAATCCACTGGATTTCAGTGGCTAAGAGGTCAAAACAAGGCCAATGCAAATGCTCACATGTATGGCCCTAATCATGGAAGGATGAAGCATGCATAGGGGAAGGTGACCCCAAAAAGAGAATAGGCCTTAATAAAACATGAAGATGATGTCAAAAAAAGACTTTTTTCAGTTTAGGTCGAGGTCCAAAAAGGCTCACAAGTAAGGCTAATGTATCATGCAAAAACAGCCCCAAAAGAGAGAATGAGCAAACATGGCAGTAAATGACCTCAAACAGAGGAGAACCTTTCAGCAAAGTTGAAGAGGGGCTCAAAACAAGATACTTTTCAGTTTATAGAAAATCCCAAATATGCTCACAAATAAGGCTACAATATGATGCAAAAAAGGCCCTAAAAGAGAGATAGAGAGTAAGAGGTAGTATCTGGCCTCAAACAGTGAAGAGCCCTTCAACAAAGTTGAATAGGGGCTCAAAATAAGGCACTTTATAGTTTGGCCCGAAGTCCAGAAATGTTTATAAACAGAGCTAACATATTATGCAAGAAATAGGCCTAAAAGAAGGATAAAGGAAAAGGGGTAACAAATGGCCTAAAATAGAGAAAGTTCCTTGATCAAACATGAAAATGAGCTCAAAATAAGACTATTTCCAGTTCGGGTCGGAGCCCAAAAATGTAAGCAAATATGGCTTATAGATGAAGCAAGAAAATACCTAAAAAGGGGGGAAAAAGGACTCACCCTTGAAGAGTAGCAAACCAGCAACTTTTTGACCAAATTTCTGAGCTTCCAACCTCTGGAAATCAGCCTCATAGTGTGGGAATGGAGGATGGAGGATGGAGGTGTGGTGCTATGGGTTGTAGTGTAAATGGTACAAGAAGCTTAGGGTTTTGGAGCTTGGAAGAGAGAGAGAGGGAGGATTATATGCGAAGGCTTTAAACAATTTTTTGTAACCCTTCAAAACGGAGCTGGGGTGCTGGTTTTATAGAGGAGAGGGGTGGAGAAATAGGGGGAAAAAACCAATTCAAATTTCCCTCCAAAAAGGGAGACCCTCGGACAGTGGGTCAAGTGGAAAATAGCTAGCACAGCTGGAATATACTCACGGAGACAAAAATGGCCGACCAGGTGCAAAAGGGCTAGGTGGTCGGCCAGCCAGTTCAAAAGGTTCAGGTGGCCGGCCGGCCATTTTACCTGGTCGGCCGACCAGGTCAAAAAGGTCAAAGGTCGCCGGCCACCCCCTAGGATGAAGCCCCAGAAGTTAGCTTTCCAATGAGGCAAACCTTGCATTAAAATTCCTCCTATGAAAAAAGTTATGCCAGTTTTGGTGAAGCCGCGCAGATTCGGTTCAACCGGATTGATCCCCTACTTCAACCAATCATATCTCCCCCGCCCGGACTTGTCCTTAGGAGATTCTTGAGTGAAAAATGAAGCCCCGGAAGTAAGATTTCCAACAGTGGTGGCCTCATATCTTAATTCCTTTTGTGCAAAGAGTTATGCCCGTTTCGGTGAAGCCGCGTAGATGTTTTCCTCCTTCCCGAATTCATGCTGAACCACTTTTAACCAAAAAAAGCTGGTTTTTTTAGAAAAATTGCTGGCCTCTCACTCTCCTACAACCTTTCTAACAATGAAAATAAGGTCTCCACCAAAAATGAACCAAGACGGATGCAAAACGGATGTTCGGGGGCTGAAACACGCAGTTCGGGGCCCCGAAAACAAGCTGTTAGGCACCGGAAGTGGCGTTCGACCACGAAGTTGGTCTCTCGGACCACAGTGTCCCTCAAAAGGGAGAAAATAAGGTGTATGCCAAAAATCGGAGCAAACGGAGGTGATTAAGCGGTCCCGAACCGAGGCACACGGCCGACGGCTCCGAAAAAACAAAAACCGGACTCCAAACAGGAAAAATGGCCTACGACCACGAAACGTAGCTTACGGCCACTGAGAGATGATCTACGAGACCTCTCACTCCCTTCAGGAAGAGAAAACGAAGAAAATGGGACCTGGTTCGCAAACCGAGGTAAGGTACAAAAAAGTCCGGAAGTCCGGAGGCAAGGCTTGCAGCCGAGACTCTACAACCTCAGAACGAGCACAATATGCGACATCACCAAGCGCTCAATCGGTGACGTCTGAGTCTTAAGGTCGGTCAAAAATAGAGTGTCTACACCTATAAAAAAAGAATCCAAGAATTTCAAAATTGGATGATAAGAACATAAAACACCTCCCTTAAGCCCTCCAGAAATACCACTTCAAAAGTTAGTGAGTGAATTGGATCAATCCAATTCTGACATCATAATCAGTTACATGTTTTCAACAATCCATTTCCTGTGTATGTCACTGCAAATGTGATGTTTTTGCCTTTATGTACAAGTATAAATTGAAAAACTTAACCCACACTTCTCCTTAAAACCCAAGTATTAAGGAGAGGAAAACCGGAGCTTTATAATCAGCATAGATCCAGGCGATGTGAGACACATTCCAACACACCCTCCTGGATCACAACATACAAGACCCGGACAAATGGCACACTAGTCACAGGCCCAAAACCAAGCTCTGATACCAAATTAAAAAGCTCAGTCCATACTTCTTAAAACTTAAATGTTAAGGAGAGGAAAACTGAAGCCTTATAAGTAGTACAGATGGGGTAACTCTAGGCAATGTGGGACACATTTCAACAGTATACACCTCATAGTGAGGAGAAAAATGAGTGATTGCATGAATTTTTAATGAATTTTTATCGATTTTCTTTTGGTTTTGTTTTTTGTATATTCACATACCAGACAGCTGGTGATACTTACTGCCCATTTTCCCCACAACTAGAGATGAATAAATGCTCAGAGAACAATTTTGATCCTTTTGGAATGATAAATCATCCAATAAATCACACCAAAAAAACATATTAATGGTCATGTGCAATGGAGCAACTATTGATTGAAAAAAAGGTAGCTATCAAAGAAATTGAAGTTAGTTGGCTTACTTGACCAACATCATCTTCTCCAACAGCACCAAAAGGTATAATTTTAGCTCCAAACATAGACGTGGTCCTAACCAATTCAGACTGCTCTGGCCAGAACAACTTATTCTCCTCACCCTGGAAAGTATAAAGAGCTGATTATCACAATCCACAATTTCAAGTTCTACATATATCTAGGGTGGTGTTTGGGAAGCAAGTTCCCAAATTTTTTTCTCATTTTTTTCACTAAAAGACAAAAGTTTTGCAAAACCAAAAAAAACACATCCAAACAAAATATCACATCCAACCTCATAATCATTTCACTTTTTCTCTCACAAACATCACATCCAACCACATAAAAACCCAACTATCTTCCCAAACACCAAAAATTTTTTATCTCATAAAAACCTACATCTAATAAAATCTACATAAAAACTCACTTCCCAAACACCATCCTAGTTTATTTACCTGTACAATAGAGTAATATATTTGTGTATGACTGAGCCACATCAACTACACTAATGCCGAGTAGAAGAATTACCTTACATCAAGAAAGTGTAAGTTCTTCACACAGCCTTGGAGTTAAGGGACTTTGAGAAAATAAAAATCACATTGAAGTGATAAAAAGAATAGATTTCTCTATAAATTACAGTCAACCAATCCTTGGTCAAATAAAATTTTGTGGAAAGAAAATAGATTATCATCCATTTCATTACTCTTTCTTGTTTCAAATGAAACGTATGATCTAAGGCAAGCAGAGGAAGAAACAGCAGGGTGGGGTCAAAAACCAGCATAAATCTGTGTTAGTTAAAATGGTGTAATTCAATTATAAAGAAAGAAACATCCGACCACTAGCATGTAGATGAATCGAAGTAAAAGTTACCTTCCGATGAAGAGCCTTGCGTACGCCTCCTGGAAACAATAGCACATGGGATTTTGAAGAAAGAAGTTTATACAGGTTAGTTGCTGATACAGGAACTATACCCAAAATTCTGAGTTCATCAAATGCCGATACATCAGGTAATTTTCGATCTTACAACCTCTCAAACATCATGGGGTGTACCAGCGGTCGTAAAGGAATTTTTCTTTCAGCCCAAAGCTTGACACACATTGGAAGCGTATCTAACGCTAGTAACATGTGATAGCCAACAAACAAGACAGGTCCCTCAGAAGGAATCCCTTCAAGGCCCCTCACCATCTTCCCATTTTCTAAAGTTGAGATCATCACAGGACTGGTAGTCACTTCAATCCATCTAGAATCCATGATAATTGTGAAGCAATATATGATTACCTTTTAAAACAATTCTACAACAGCTTCAACAGTCACACAAACTCATCAATAAAATGTTTTTGGGAAGACAAGTAGGCTGTCAGCATTTTACACTGACAGCATAATCATAAATCCCACAGAAACACAAGAAACAAAATGAACTGACAATGACCCATGCATATGCACTGCTGGTATGCTGTTGATTGACAAGTGGCATATATGTTTGTGAACAATTAAATTTCAATTATTTGTCTGTTGCAAATGTCCGTTACCTGTACAATTCATATATGCTTGTGAATTCAGAAGGGCTCGGTGGCATGTAATCTGAGGCATAGTCAACACATTTTGCACGACGATAAAAACTAGTACCCTTTATGATAGTTACCAAATCAATACCATCTTCCTGTTACATATTGGTAGAACCACTAATATATATCATTATCAAAGAACAAAGTTCTAGTGAAACTTCTTTCATTCAAAATTCTGAAGAATAAATAATATTTCCAAGGAACAAAACTACATATGGTCATGCATCTTGCATCTTCCTGGTTTTCAACTTGATTTTTCGTTATTGTAACCCCTAATATATTTCTTATATTTTCCAGTCACTGTTACATTAATATTTTTAGTTAAATTTCCATACCATCTAAAATATTTGGAAAATAATACTTCCATGTGTGTGTATCCTGCATAGCCACAGAGAGAGAGAGAGAGAGAGAGAGAGAGAGAGAGAGAGAGCATCCTACCAATAATAAAGCATGAGCACTGTCACTGAACTTACGAATTTTACAATTAGTATCAAGTCAAGAAGTCTTTCTCCTTCGTCTTCACTTGGTAGCAACTGATCCCTCCCACTACAAAGATAAAACCGTAATGCAATCCCACAAGTTGAAAAAAAGTAATAAATAAATGCAATCATCACAACACATGATAGTGTTATTTGAGGAAAACTGAAAAATTGAAGCAAAATGGATCCAACAAATATTGCTTAATATGTCACAAAGTTACTAGGGATAGCTCAAACTTTGGTTTTAAGAGAACAGGCAGGGGCCTAATACGCGATACTTATCAGTTAGCAAAGAGATATAGAAACATTTACAGTATCTTAAAATAAATGTTGTTTACAACAAAATCCATATACAGAAGTTATCAAACTGGTTAATGGGAAATAACTACAGTTCAAGCCAATAAAAAACCAACAATTTGATGAAAGGTCATCTGATTTAGTTTTCATCTACTTCATTGTAAACTCACTCTCAGATGAGATCTCACTAAACAACAATGAAAGCAGAAAGCCCTCATAAAACTTCATTCCTAAGGTTCAAGCAGATGAAGGAATGACTTAATGGAAACTGAACTGGTAAGTTTTTCTGCATGTTAATTATAGTTTTCCAATAGAAGGGCGGTTTTGCCCAATAGTAAGGCTTACCGTTAGCACCCCTACTAGCACGAGTTCAAGTCACTGAAACATTCTCTCCAAAAATAGAGATAAGGCTGCGTACATCTTGCCCTCCCCATCTCAGGTTGGTTTATGTTTGAGCAATTATAGGAGTATATATGAGCTTAAATAGACATACAGCTGCAGTGCTTCCAGATTAGTTGGTTTTTCTGCTATTTGAAACAAAGAAGCTTCAACATCAAAACTATATAAAAAGAGTAGACGATCTTATAGAATTAAGGTCATTGGTAAGAATCGCTTAGGCATTAAAATTAATAAGCTCTGCAATAAGAGATGATATCTCACTAGCAGCTGCCATTAGGATTGTGTGTTTACTAGAATGAAATTTCTTCTCTATTAATCTTCTAGTACAAGGTTAATGCATGTTTGTATAAGTTCTTTGCTATCTTCCACATCAAACTCAAAAGTGGCACACAGTATTGGGTCATTTTAAGAAAGCAGCTACAAGGATATCTGTTACAAGCAAAATGCTAATTAGCACTAGAATAACTAAGCCTAATTTCAAGAACAGGAAGGGTATTTTTTGCTTTTGCGTAATGTGGCTAATTTCATGAAACTAATCAGCAGCTGCTATGTATCATTTGTTCAACGAATATGTTTTCATGTTAATATCTATTTTTACTGTTTCACCTAAACTGGATGGGCTGGAAATTTTGAAGAGAGAGGACCTGGAAAGTATCAGTGTCTGTGCCTTGACAGCACCTAGATGTGCATTGACATACAAAGAAGCTGATTCGAGCATCTGCAGCTTCCAAAGAAGTGTTTCTCCAGGTAAAACATCAGCCAGAACCTGCAACCTTAATCATCATTTCTTTTTGCAAAATCCCAAAGTATGGCATTAAAATTAAAATGCAAACATTAAAACAAGAAAAGTCAACACAAATAGTAATCAAAAGTCAGTATCTCCATGTGAAATTTTACATATTCACCATATTCAATATTGTGTGAATAACACAGAAGGGTGTGTGGTATCCATGTTGACGCAAATGCACTATAAATTTTGACAAATTCAAGAGAGGACACCTCTTTTACATGTATTGAGACAAAGACGGAAAAGGGATGCAAAGAACAGAGCCCTTGAAGTAAACAATAAGAAAATTGATGTTAGACTTCATTTGTCTATTCATTTTTTCAAAAGTTGAATCTTACGGAAATGTAAGATGCCCATGCTATAATTCCCTGTGAAAGCCCTCCAGCTATTTGTACCAGAGGAAACCCTTTCTCCATGATAGCCATCACAATCGTCAAAGGAATACCTGAATGCAGCAATTGATGGTTTCGTTTGAAAATTTTATGAGAAATTTAATTTGCTGCACAATAAATAAATTTTCATAATGATTGGGTAAAATGGAAAGGTGTCTGATTAAATCAGTTCTTGATATTTGTTTTCTATAGAAGAATGTGGCATGCTTGTAATATAATAGAAATTTAAACTTCTTGTAATATCAAAGGTTAAGACTACCAGGGTGGTCTAAGATGGTAGTTTTCTACATTTTTTTTTCTAACATTAATATGCATCTTATGTAGGATAGTGAAAAAATGCCAAAACATGTTTCTTTTATTTTGTTCTTGCTTCAAAATTAGTTTAGGATGGCACCATTAAACAATCTAAGCAGGTCAGGATCAGCTTGTCAAAACTTGTTCACCATCAAGCAACCAGGATCGACCTTTAGTTTCAACTAAACTGCTCAAAATGCCAAGCTAGAGCAACAAAAGATACTGCTCAGTTGAACTCATTAATAGTTGATATAGATGTTGTGCCATTGTCTGAACATAACCTTTAAATAATTTTTAAAAAGAAAGCATCTAAAAGAAATAAATAACATAATTAAAGTCAATAAGGTAGGCAGAAAAGTCTACTGAACTTTTAGATTATGTTGTAGTCCTTAATTGACAATTTGTAAAGGTCGAAATCTCAACTCAGCTTGGCATGTTTGCACTACTAGTGTACAAGGTAGAAAGAAAGAAAAATTAAAAAATACAATAATTTGAATGGAAAATTAACAGCACACTGAAGCAAGTAGCAAAGGTAGAATGGAAACAAAGAGAAAAAAGCAAATTAAACCTGAAATTGAACTCAGTGTATAAGGCAAGCCAGGGAGGAACTGCTTAGGCATGATTTGTAATAAGTGTAGTAGAGGTTGCAGCTGAGACTTGTTAAAACATGTAGCTGCCAAGGAAACATTATCCAAAAAGGACTAAAACGTTAAGAAATCACGGAATGTCCACGATCCCATCAACATGATTAATAGCAAGAAACAAGCTTCCCACCTCGGTTTGACAAAATTAATACAAAATCAATATCAGGATTATGAGCAGCAACTGCAAGTGCAAGGCGTCCTCCAAGAGATTCTCCAACAAGATATATGGGTCTGTTTGGTGACCGGTTGTGCTCTGACCTAACTGTTCCTTCAACCAGCTTCACCAGGTCTGAACCATAAGAATTTCAAAGGACTAGATTAGCATCTTATTTGCACAACGCAGAGCGATATCAAGAGTAAATGCAATGAGCATGGTTTTCATATTCCCCAAGGTTTGCAATCAAGATTATGGATTCATACAATAAAATTAAAGTTTCATGCATATTGAGCCATTATATTTCGAAGGGTAAATCAAATTTTGCATCCATATAATTTTTATTAAAAAAAACACTTTAATGTTCATAGTTTCAAGTATGACACATTGATGTGTATATTAAGTTTAATTGTCAACTTCATCTTAAGAATTTAGACAAGAATTAAATACACTTGAGTTCCACGTCGGTTCCATGCGATCCACGTGAGATTCATGAGAGCTTCACATGATCAAAGAAAGTTATTTGATATTGACATGTATTTTTGCTTCCAAATCGCTAACAACAATTAACAGTTGGACCTAATTGAAACCAATTAAAAAATATGAAGTTCAATACATTACAATTAAAACTATAAGAACCAAAGTAAAATCCACTCCAAACTATGGGAGCACAAAAATGTAAATATCCAATTCCCAATGGATGTCCAGATGCACCCGAATTTGGCCACTTTTTTTATGACTGCATTATTACATTGGTAGTGAAATTCAGTTAAGAACTTAAGATAACTAAAAGCACCATTTTGCCATTTTGAAGATCAAAATAAACCCAGCAGCAGCATAAGAGACCATCATTGTAAAAGGGCAATCCAGCAAAAGTACTGATGCCATCAAATTGAGAGGGAGAGAAACCTGTAAATGGTGTTCGATCCATAATGGGAATATGTAAGCACCATATATCAAAAATCCTTCATATAAGAAAAAATATATACATATTAGACAGCAAAACAAATTATATCAAACAGAGTATGATACTGTATTCTTTCTTAACAGTTGTAATACCCAAATTTTAAATGATACATTTTTAAAAAAGAAAATGTTGCTAAAGAAAATTCAAATGTGGAATTACTCTCCAAGCCTTTGATGATGCATAACAAGTCCAAGTCCAAGGCCATCAATGCCTGCGAAGTTCAAATTAGATACATGTATAAGCTTTGTGCAAAGGTAAAGAAAGAAAAGACCAAGAGGAGAGAAGATAAAACAGAGCAACAATGTAACATGGTTTTACACACTCTGATTATTGTAGCCTATCCTGTGATAAAACCCTTTTGAATTCAGTGATATACATTTAACTAAACTAAAAACAAAAAACAAAAAAGGTTCTTACATCTTTTTATGTATAGACGTCAAGTAATAATTTATCGAGAAAAACAGATGTAAGTGAAGGTTGGCCTGCTCTTTTGTTCTTCTTTTTTCTTTTTTTTTAAGCAAACAACACTTCAATTAGAGATTTAAAGACAACTGTTTTGTTGATTGCCATATTAATCCAAAAAATGGGAGCTCAACTATTTCATTGGAAAAGGCATCAGTCCATCACTTACTTTTAATGAAGATGACCTTTTAATGAAGATGACCCACCACATTAGAATTTCATGATCTCTCCATCAATATAATAAAACTTGTAAAATGTCCGCGCTAGGAGAACCCTTAACTCCCGAGCGTTACTCAAAAAGAAAAAGAAGAAATGAAAGCAGAAAGCCTGAAAAACCCGAGTCCCATTGGAAAAGGCACCAGTTCATCATCATTTGGGCTCTGATGATTTTAAACTTGGCAACGCCATAGGCAAGATTCGATGCATTAATCATGATAATAAAACTTGTAAAATCTCCATGTTAAGAGAACACTTAACTCAGTCAAAAAGAAAAAAAAAAAAATGAAATTGAACCTGAAAAAGCCCAGTCCCAGTGAAAAAAGGCACTAATTCATCATCATTTGGGCTCTGGTGATTTTAAACTGTGCACCATAGCCAAGATTCAACCCATTCTTGCAGGATGGAAAATTGTATTACAATGTAGGAATTTTTTAAAGATTTTTGAAAAATGTTTAGAATCTGTTTCATGGAACACAAAAGAAGAGAGATGACATTGACATTGACATTTACGTTAGTGCCAAAGAAAGAGATGGGACAAGACAAGCTACCTGGTAGAAAGAGCAAGAGAGGAGGAGAGGAGGAGTTGGATGGACATCCGCAGCACCCCAAAGGGGAAAACCAACGAGGCGGTCCACCCGATGTGACCATTTCCTTGGACTGCTCCATAGACTCCTCCTTCAAACTCAAGCGTTGTTCTTGTTCATCCTCATCTTCCTCCGAATTACCCACCCACCCCTTGTAACATTTCGCTATCGTCTTTTGCCCTTGAGACTTGTTATTATTAGTATTACCACTACTCCTCCTCCTCCTCCTCAACACAACTGACCTTGCTAATTCTGGTGGAGGCCTAACTTTGGGTCTTACAAAACCTTTGAATATTCCTCCTGTACTTGGCGGCGGGAAGAAACCATTAATGCCTGCTCCGCCCATGAAATTGCTTTTTTCAAAGTTTACCACCAGTATTGTGTGCTTGTGCTTGTGCTTTTGCTTTTAGATTCATGTTCATACAGGGAACGGAATAGGGAGATTTGACATTATTGACAACTAGAGTAATGCCGTGCTAACCCGCAAGGTAGCCCAGTTGGTTGAGGCCAAGGGACTTGGGGCCTGGTGGGGGTTTGCTCCCTTCGAGTTCTCAGGTTCGAATTTTACTTCCTGCTGTGTTATTGGTGAGTAATTGGAGGTTTATCCGGTTGTTAATTTCAGGATCCCGAAATTAGTTGAGGTATGCGTAAGCTGGCCCAGACACTCGGTTATCAAAAAAAAAGAATCTTACTTCCTGCTGTGTTATTGGTGAGTAATTGGAGGTTTATCCGGTTGTTAATTTCAGGATCCCGAAATTAGTCAAGGTGCGCGTAAGCTGGCCCGGACACTCGGTTATAAAAAAAAAAAGAGTAATACCGTGCTATGCACGGTTTTAAATAAAATAATTAATAAGTAATTTTGAAATTAAAATTAAACAATAAGTAAATAAAATTAATTAAATTTTAATTATTTTTATCACAATTTTGCTTATGTTTTTTTTTTTTTTTTTTTTCTCTCTCTCTCTCTTACCATTAATGCTATGTTTTAAGTTCTAAATAATAATAACATGAATCATAATGTAATTAGTAAAAACTAACAAAAATTATGATAAATTATAAAATTACACTTTTAAAAATAATTTCTATTTTTTAGAATAAAAACTACACTTATGATAAAATATAAATGCATTATTATTTTCTAAGAGTTTCATCATTTTAATTTGCCATATATTAGATGATATCGTAAAGTATGTAAAACTCAATAATAATCATTATTATTATTATTATTATTATTATTATTATTATTATTATCTGCTAATTATATTTTTTTAGTATGCCACACTACAACATTTTCTTAATTTAGTGACATTTGAAAGTGTCACAAAACTATTGGTTTAATGACATTTTTTAGTCTTGTGGCATTTTGAACAAGTGTCATTTGTATCTGTGCCACAGTAGATACTTGCAAGTGCCACTACACCATCACGGTTAAAAACTTTCAATGACATTTTGATGTCATAGTAGATATTATTTGTGACACTATCAAGCGCCATTAAAAAAAGAGTTAGTGACACTTATAAGTGTCATTACACCATCAAGACTAAAACCTTTCAATGATACTTTAATTGCATGGTAGACACTATTCGTGATGTTATCAAGTGCCATTCGTGACGATAATTCGTTGTAGAACAATTTGATCCGCTCTTGCGGAGACTCGAACCGCCAACCTCCCGCACCATAAACCTTATACACCATACTCTTCCTACTACACCTCTATATCACCACATGATTATATATGCAACATATATTATTTATATAATACATACATCCATATTAATATAAAAGTATATGTATAAACATAATTATTTCATTGAACATAATTTATTTAAAATAAACTATTTACTAGCAAAATAAAAAAAGACCATTTTTGGCGACTGAAAATATTTTTTAGTCGCCAATTCTATACTTTTGGCTACTAATTGTTTTTTAGTTGCTAAAAAACTTAACTTTTGCCGACCAAAATCGGATTTGGTTGCCGAAGATGCACTTTCAGCTATCAAAATTTTGGTCATCAAAAAATTTAATTCCCGCCTTAGGATTTTAGTTCTTCCACGCTAAAAATGACCACTTTTGGCGACTAAACTTATTTTTTAGTTGCCAATTGTAGACTTTTGGCTACTAAAATTTTTTTAGTCACCAAAAAGCTTTACTTTTGGCTACTAAAATTTTTTAAGTCGGTAAAACCTATAGCGATCCCGATTTTTTCCCCTTTATGTACAGTATTCTGGACTTGAGTTCCATGATTGAGTATTGTTGTTTATGTCTCATTTCGTCTTTTAATTGTTGGTATTTGAGTTTAGAAATGTCTTGGGCGTGTTTTGAATAAGTTGGTTGAGCTTTAGTCCCCAATTTTGTTGCCCAGATTTTTGGTGATTTGCTCAAGCGGGTCATTTTGCGCTCGAGCGAAGTTTGCATCCTTTCAGCATTTTGTGCATCTGCAAAAGTACTGCAGAAGTGTTTTTCACGCTCGTGCGGGTATTCTGCGCTCGAGCGGGTGTCTGAAGTCTATAAAAGTACTGGAGGAGTGTATTCCACGCTCGAGCAGGTATCTTTGTGCTCGAGCGGGTGGTGTTTTGTTATTGTGCCTTGGTGCTCGAGCGGGTGGTGTTTTGTTATTGTGCCTTAGCGCTCGAGCGGGTGAAGTTTTTGTGTCTTACGCTCGAGCGTCCTATTCTCCGCTCGAGCGGACTATACGTATATCAGATCGCGACTGTGTTATTTTAAATTACTTTTTCGACCCACACTCTCTCTCTAACTTTTCAAAACCATAGTTTGAGAGCTCCTTTCTCTAGAATACAACTTCTCTCTACGAAATCATCTATCTCTAGTGATCTTCTACCTAAATTCTTTTATATAAAGTGTGGAGCTTGGCTTGGCCTTCATTTGGATCCGAAAATCATTGGGTTTGGAGCACATTTAAGTTTCTTCAACATCTCCTTTGAGTCTCTTCTCTTGAGGTAGGGATACCCTACTCCGTCTTATGTGTTTTAACATAAGTTTTAACCATTTTGATTAGGTGGTGTTGTTTAGAAATTTTGGGAAAGTTAGGGTTTGACTTGAGGTTATAAAAAGGGAGGTTTTCAGATGTTAAACTCCATGTGTATGTGAGACCTTGGAAAAATGGAATTATTGTTGTTAATTTGATGAAATTGAACCTTAGGGTTGATATTTGAAAAAAGGAAAAAATGCCCTAATTATGTTGAATAATTAATTTAGGGAAATGAGAAATTGAATTGAGAATCATGAAATTGAGAAATTGTGAGAGTAAATGGTTTAGTTGGATAAATTAATCACTCACCTATGAAAATGTTGGTATTTTATCTGTTTGATAAATTTATTATCTGTTTAGAGATAACTGCTTTGGGCTATTGGTGGAGGATAGTCTTGATTGTTGTAGACACTGTATGTTGATTAGGGAAAACTGAAACTAATCACCTGAAATATGTCATTGAATATGACAGTTGGGATAATACATCGAATATATGTACTGATTGATTATTGTATATGATAAGTGTTTAAATACATTGTATATGTATGTTGTTTGGGAGGAGATATAGGATGTACTCCATGGTTTGAGAGGAGACAGGGGATGTACTCTCAAGCCTGTTTGGGAGGAGATAGGGGATGGACTCCATTGATAACTAAGTTGGCCGGAATGTCTAGGGTGAAAGTCCCGAAATTCTAATTACGTTTGCATAACGTAGATAATTGAAATATTGGAAGTGTTTTATTATGAGTTGTAGTCTCATTGAATTGTGAAAAAATGGAAGTGTTTTAATATGAGTTGTAGTCTTATTTAATTGTTTGACCAGGTTCTAAGCCATGTTCATGAATCGAAATTATGTAAGTAAAGGAAAGTGAAATGAAAAATGGATGTACCTGTTGTTGAAGTAGAAAGTATCATGAGTTGGTTTATAAGTGTTAACCATTTATCGAATGCTAATGTTTTAGTTAATTCTCATACTTGATTTAGTATATCTCTACTGGGCTTTGACTCACCCTATATGGGACATTATTTTCAGGTACAGGTGACATGCCACCTCCAAGGACGTAGCTTGGGAGACTTATAGGCTGAAGGATCTTTTTATTGATATTTTGTAGTGTTACATGTAAACCAAGCCAAAAACTTATTTTGTATAAAGAGTTAGAACTCTTCTTTTGTTGTATCCAAGTGTTAACTTGGAAAGTTGTAAACCCGTAGGGCATTTACTTTTGATGTCAACATGTAATACTTTTGTAATGAATACTCTGATGAATGGAAATATACTTTATTCTCTTATGTCTATGCACGTCAAGAATGTGGGTTTATGTCTATTATTTTGAGGGCGTTACAAAACCCATATAATCAGTAATCATACTTATTTTTAGTCGCCAATTGTAAACTTTTGGCTACTAAATTTTTTTAGTCGCCAAAAAGCTTTACTTTAGGCTATTAAAAAATTTTTAGTCACTAAAACCCATATAATCAACCACCAAACTTAGTTTTAGACGCCAATTGTAAACTTTTGGCTACTAAAATTGTTTAGTCACTAAAAAGCTTTACTTTTGGCTACTAATGCTGTTTTGGTCGCTGAAAGCTATACTTTCAATGACCAAATTTTTTTTAGTAAGGAAATTTAGTCGCCGAATGTGCTTTTTCCTATAGTGTATATTAAGTTTTATTTATTTATTTTTAATCATTTACTGCATTTTAAAAATTTAGAAAATATATTGGCATTTTTGTTTTTTAAAAAATGTCATTATAAGCTTGAAAAGTTTTTGGCTTAGTGGTATTTCTCAAAATACTATAAAATATTTGTTTATGACACTTTTCACCTAAGTGCCATAAAAAGTAATTTGCACCTACCTAGTGTCCTGACATTTTTTAAAAAATGTCATTGCTACTAAAGTTTAGTGAAATCGGTTGGTAAATGTCACGAACATAATTTTTTGTATTATTATTTTATAAAATGCCTTATATGTTTGTGGTTCTATGGCATTTTTCTAAAACATATAATGATAATTTTTATTTTTGTGGCATTTTCTAAAAACATGCCACTAGTGTAGTGTTACTAAAGTGTAAATTTGTTGTAGTGACATTTTTGTTGTAGTGAAGTGACACTTTTTTTAATTGAAATGCCACTAGAGCCTTGTATGTTTGTGGCTTTATGACATTTTTCTAAAAAATGCCACCAAATATTTTTTTTTTGATATTTTTTAAGAACATGCCACTAGTATGGTGTCACTAAAATGTGTTTTTGTTGTAGTACCATATAATAGTAATAGTAATAATAATTTTTTTGAAACTAAATCTAGCAAAATTTGTTTAAATCAAAAAATTAAATAACAAGATGAAAATGACAAATAATGAATTATTAGTGATCCTTAGGACTGGTTTGACATCCTTCAAAAAAACTAAATAATCAAAAAGTTAAAAAATTATCACTATTCACCAAAAAAATATAAAAAGTTAATTTTATACAAAAAAAAGTACAACTCACTTCTCATGTGAGTTGTACTTTAACTGACTTAGGTGCACAAACAAGACGGTGTTGTTCGGCTCATGGGGCTCATCACAGATCCCGTTTTGACAATCTGAACCGTTCAATATGTAGAACTCGTTGAGTACTATACATTTGAAAAAATCACGTTGAACGGATATCTCTAACTACATGATCAAATCAATTTTGTATAAAAAAAATGGATAGTGTTATAGTTAACGATTGACAAAAAACTAATCTGATTAGATAGCTATCGATATCCGATCAATGTGATTTTTTTATAAGTATATAGTATTCAACGAGTTCTACACATTGAACGGTTCTGATTAGCAAAACGGGACCCATAGTAAGCCCCTATGGGCCAAATTGCACCGTCCAATTTAATGCCTGAAAAGGAGGCAAGCATCTCCTATACACTACTCTGCACAATGCTACCACCGTACTGCCCACTCGCCAAATTTTTTTTCCTATACACTAATTTATACAATTTTTTAATACACATTTTTTCATAAAAAGTCAAAAAGTTGTCTCAAACAACCATCTTCTTTTCCTCAACTTTTTAGTCTAAAAAGTCAAAAAGTGTACTTATTTAGGACATCCCAAACAATCTCTTATTCTCTTATCTTTCCCAAGATCAACATTTACCTATCAAGTACAACTTTTAGATTTCCTTATAATTGCTAGTTCTGGTATCTCACATTGGTCCTTTTCTTTTTCTTCTCTCTTACTCACCTTTACTTAATGGATCTTCATAACACATGTGTAATTTTTTAAAATTATTTTATAAATCATAATACTCATGCTATGCACAGGTTTAAATCAATAATTAACAATTAATTTTGAAATTAAATGATAACATAAAATTTATTTATAAGAAATAAACAAACTATGGTAGAATGTATTTTTAATAAAGTGCAATAAAATTACAAAAATTATTTTTATTATGAAATATAAATGCATTTTGTCTTATAAGTTTTGCAATTTAGTTTATTTTATGTCAGAGATAGCCCAATCATATAATAAATTATTTGTCAATTTATTAACTACCCATTGTCTATTTTGTAAAAGTTTAAAAATTTGTCTACTTAGGCATAACATTATACTTTCTCCTATGCCATAATTCACAAATATAAAAGGCTAAGAGTTGACTTAAAGATTTATAGTTGTACTAAACACTAAAAATGACATAATTTAATTGATTCAACATTTATCTCAACTTGGCTATGACTTAATAATTAGAAAATTGTCTTAATCTATGCCTAAATATGAATCACTTAACTCATTTATTTGTTAAATTGATGTATAAATATATATTAGTATTTTTATAATAAAATAATAAATATATACATGATTATGCATAGTTATTAAAAAAATTAAAAAACTTTGATAAAATTTTATATTAATATTTAAAATTATTGAGGATTTATAGTTGTGATAGACACTAAAAGCGACATAATTTAATTGACTCAATATTTATCTCAACTTGGCTATGATCTAATTATTAGAGAATTGTCTTAGTCTATAGCTAAGTATGAACCACTTAACTTATTTATTTATTAAATTGATGAATAAATATATGCTAGTATTTTTAATAATCAAATATATAAGAGTTGGCTTAAGGATTTATAGTTGTGCTAGACTCTAACAGTGACACAATCTAATTGACTCAACATTTATCTTAACTTGGCCATGACCTAATTATTAGATAATTGTCTTACTCTATACCTAAACATGAACCACTTAATTCATTTATTTATTAAATTGATACATAAATATATGTTAGTATTTTTTATAATAAAATAATAAATATGTATATATTTATGCATAGTTATTAAAAAAATGAAAACTTTGATAAAATTTTATATTTATATTTAAAATTATTGAGGATTTATAATTGTGCTAGAAACTAAAAGTGACATAATTTAATTGACTCAACATTTATCTCAACTCGGCCATGACCTAATTATTAGAAAATTGTCTTAGTCTATGCCTAAGTATGAACCAATTAACTCATTTATTTATTAAATTGGTGAATATATATATATATATATATATATTAGTATTTTTTATAATAAAATATATAAAAGTTTGTTGGATGATTTATAGTTGTGCTAGACACTAAAAGTGACACAATTTAATTGACTCAACATTTATCTCAACTTGGTCATGACTTAATCATTAGAGAATTGTCTTAGTTTATAACTAAACATGAACCACTTAACTCATTTATTTATTAAATTGATAAATAAATATATGTTAGTATTTTTTATAATAAAATAATAAATATGTATATGTTTATGCATAGTTATTAAAAAAATTGAAAATTTTGATAAAATTTTATATTTATATATTTTTAATTATTGAGAATTTATAGTTGTGTTAGACACTAAAAATGACATAATCTAATTGACTCAACATTTATCTCAACTTGGCCACAACCTAATTATTAGAGAATTGTCTTACTCTATGCCTAAATATGAAGCACTTAACTCATTTATATATTAAATTGGTAAATAAATATATGTTAGTTATTTTAAAAATAAAATATATAAGAGTTGGCTTTAGGATTTATAGTTATGTTAGATACTAAAAGTAACATAATTAATCTAATTAACTCAACATTTATCTTAATTTGGTCATAATCTAATCATTAGAGAATTTTCTTAACTTATGCCTAAACATGAACTACTTGACACATTTATTTATTAAATTGCTGAATAAATATATATTAGTATTTTTTATAGTAAAATAATAAATATGTATATGTTTATGCATAGTTATTAAAAAAATTAAAACTTTGATAAATTTTTATATTTTATTTAAAATTATTCAGTATTTATAGATGTGGTAGACAGTAAAAGTGACATCTATCTATATATTATATAAGGAAAAGGGGATTTCTAACCCACAAACTTTGTGAGAGTTCTAATATCTTAATCTTAATTTTCTAATTTTTTGATCTAAAAAAAAAATCTCAGCATTTATTGATTTATCCTAACCCATAAGTTTTTTTGACTTCTCCCGTACATATTGCCGCACTTTTCAATTTCTCCCATACACTATAGTTAGTGATGGGATTATTAAATTATTTTTATAAAAAATCTAAAAATAATAATTTGGGTATTAAAAAATATTTAAAACAAATATAAATTCTTATTAAATCTATCTATCTATATATTATATAAGTAAAATGGGGTTTTTGTGAGGCGCATTGTGAGAGTTCCCAAATCTCATAATGAATTTGTGAATTTATTGAATTAAAAAATAGTATTAGCTAATCTATTAAAGTAATAGTTGTCAAAATATTAATAATTTTGTAATTTATAGTTTTCAAAAAGAAAGATAAAAAAAACAACAATGCTAGATGACCGGAGCACTCATGGCTCGAAACACCCAAAATGACGTCGTTTTGAGTATGAAACGACATCATTTTAACACATTTGAGCCACATAAATTCAGGTCATCAAACATTTTTCTAAAAAAAAAAATATTCTATAACTTTCCAACGTAAACTTCTCCTACTAAGTTTTATTTCCTTTAAAAAAATAAAAAATTACTTCTTACTATATTATTATATTATTCATACCATATATAACTACTCTCAAATCTTCAAAATTCATGATAAAAATTAAGAACCTTCAAATATTTTGATTTAATTACACACATTAATTTCTTTTGTACATTTTTTTTTCTTTTTTGATTTATTTTATACACTCATATGCACTAATATTTATTCCTAAATTATATATATTTTAATAAATGTGACGGGTGTGAAAAGAAATTAAATGTGTATAATTATAAACACCCTTCCTATTAGCCACATTCAGTGATTTTGTTTTTTAAAAAAAAAAATCTACATCTCATCAATTTAATTCTTTAGTTAATGGATTTTCACACTACTAAAAGACAATTTTTTTAGTATTTTTTATAATGTACTTCATTTCATAAATAATTAATCATTTTTAAAATATTAAAACTTTTTACTTGAAAATTTGTATTAAATAAAAATTTAATAAAATTTAAATTGAAAATTATGATTTGTTTTGAGACTTCATTTCTTTGATCAAGTTCTACACTAAAGATAAAATCTATGAACTAACTTAATCTAATTTTAAATAATTCTTTCAAATGTAAATATAATTTAATATTAGACATATTTTAAGAATAAATATATAATTTCTTAATTGAAATTTTAGAATATTAATAAATATGCCAAATATATATTCATATATATATATTTTTTTTGGTTATAAAAACTTTTACCATATTTTTTATCATTTTGAAAGATAAATAAGTGGACAATGTGATGGTTGGACATGAACCAAAATAATTATCTAAAAATTGGATGTATAGCATAAAAATCAACCAAATCCAACTTCTACACTACTTTTAGTATTTGATCCAGTATTAGCTCATACCCATTATAAATTAACAAATTATTAAACATAAACTTAAATTAATTATTATTAACTGTTTTAACTAATTAACTGATCAATTTTTAAATCGAGCCCAAGGTAGAACTAGAATAAGTTCTATATTTTAGGTTGATTCAGTATTATATAATTTTTTCATACATAAATATACTTAATTATTTGTCTAATAATTTTTCATATAAATATATAATTTTTTTACAAAAAATAAATAAATATGCCAAAAATATGCATACATTTTCTTATTTTTGTTATAAAAAATAACCATAATATATTTATCGATTTTTAAAGAAAAAAACATGGGTTAAGTGATCATGAATTGGGTATGAATGAAGATAATTCTCCAATAATTTAAATGTAGGCATAAAAATTGATCTTAATCTAACATTTAAACAACTTTTAATGTTTAATGCCAGTACTATCCCTCAAATTAGTTCATAATATTCAAAACTTGAAAAATTATAATATAATTTAAACATAAAATTTAAATTGGTTATTACCAATTATTTCTATTAATTGATCGATCAAAATTTTAAATCAGTTACAAAATATGGTTGAAACAATGTCCATATTTTAGGTTGACTTGAATAGTTTTTTCACACATAAATACACTTGACTATTCATATAATAATTTAAAATATAAATATAACTATACAAGCTCTTATATATTTTATTATAAAAAATAATATATATATATATTCAATAACTTAATAACTAAATGAGTTAAGTGGTTCATGTTTAGGTATAGACTAAGACAATTTTCTAATAATTAGGTCATGGCCAAGTTGAGACAAATGTTGAGTCAATTAAATTATGTCACTTTTAGTGTTTAGCACAACTATAAATCCTCAATAATTTTAAATATAAATATAAAATTTTATCAAAGTTTTAATTTTTTCAATAACTATGCATAGACATGTACATAGTTATTATTTTATTATAAACAAAACTAATATATATTTATGTACCAATTTAATAAATAAATGAGTTAAGTAGTTCATGTGTAGGTATAGACTAAGACAATTATGTAATTATTAGGTCATGGCCAAGTTGAGATAAATGCTGAGTCAATTAGATTGTGGAGTCTAGCACAACTATAAATCCTTAAGTCAACTCTTACATATTTTGTTATAAAAGACGCTAATATATATTTATTCACCAATTTAATAAATAAATGAGTTAAGTAGTTCATACTTTAACATAGACTAAGACAATTCTCTAATAATTATATCAAGGCCAAGTTGAGATAAATGTTAATTTAATTAAATTGCTAGCGTAATACCCGTGTTATGCATGGTTTTAAATAAAATAATTAATAAGTAATTTTAAAATTAAAATTAAACAGTAAACAAATAAAATTAATTAAATTTTAACTATTTTTATCACAATTTCGCTTATGTTTTTTTTCTCTCCTACTATGTTTTAAGTTCTAAATAATAATAACATGAATCATAAAAAAATAGAAATTAAAAAGTGTAATTTTATAATTTATCATATTTTTTGTTTAATTTTTACTAATTACATTATGATTCATGTTATTATTATTTAGAACTTAAAACATAGCATTAATGGTAGGAGAGAAAAAAAACAAAAGCGAAATTGTGATAAAAATAGTTAAAATTTAATTAATTTTATTTGTTTACTGTTTACTGTTTAATTTTAATTTTAAAATTACTTATTAATTATTTTATTTAAAACCGTGCATAGGACGGGTATTACGCTAGTAATTTAATTAACTCAACATTTATCTAAACTTGGCTTTGATATAATTATTAGAGAATTGTCTTAGTCTATGTTTAAGTATGAACTACTTAACTCATTTATTTATTAAATTGGTGAATAAATATATGTTAATATTTTTTTTATAATAAAATATGTAAGAGTTGGCTTAAGGATTTATAGTTGTGCTAGACTCCACAATCTAATTGACTCAACATTTATCTCAACTTGGCCATGACCTAATAATTAACTAATTGTCTTAGTCTATACCTAAACATGAATTACTTAACTTATTTATTTATTAAATTGGTACATAAATATATATTAGTATTGTTTATAATAAAATAATAACTATGTACATGTTTATGCATAGTTTTTGAAAAAATTAAAACTTTGATAAAATTTTATATTTATATTTAAAATTATTGAGGATTTATAGTTGTGCTAAATACTAAAAGTGACATAATTTAATTGACTCAACATTTGTCTCAACTTTGCCATGACCTAATTATTAGAGAATTGTCTTAATCTATACCTAAACATGAACCACTTAACTCATTTATTTATTAAGTAATTGAATATATATATATATATATTTTTATAATAAAATATATAAGAGTTTGCTTAAGGATTTATAGTGTTGCTAAATAGTAGAAGTGAAATAATCTAATTGACTCAACATTTATTTCAACTTGGCCGTGACTTTATCATTAGAGAATTGTCTTAATTTATGACTAAACATAAACCACTTAACTCATTTATTTGTTAAATTGGTGAATAAATATATGTTAGTATTTTTTATAATAAAATAAAAAATATTTACATATTTATGCATAGTCATTAGAAAAATGAAAATTTTGATAAAATTTTACATTTTTATTTGTAATTATTGAGGATTTATAGTTGTGTTAGACACTAAAAGTGACATAATCTAATTGACTCAACATTTATCTCAACTTGGTCTTGATTTAATTATTAGAAAATTGTTTTATTCTATGTCTAAGTATTAACCACTTAACTCGTTTATATATTAAATTGGTGAATAAATATATGTTAGTTATTTTTAAAATAAAATATATAAGAGTTGGCTTGAGGATTTCTAATTGTGTTTAGACAGTAAAAGTGACATAATTAATCTAATTAACTCAATATTTATCTCAATTTGGTCATGACCTAATCATTAGAGAATTATCTTAATTTATGCCTAAATATGACCACTTAACTCATTTATTTATTAAATTGGCGAATAAATATATGTTAGTATTTTTTATAATAAAATAATAAATATGTATGCATAATTATTTTAAAAAATTAAAACTTTGATACAATTTTATACTTATATTTTGAATTATTAAATGAATAGTCAAGTGTATTTATGTGTGAAAAAACTATTCAAGGTCAACCTAAAATATGGGCATTGTTTCAACCATATTTTGTAACTGATTTAAAATTTTTATCGATCAATTAATAGAAATATTTGGTAATAATCAATTTAAATTTTATTATAATTTCTCAAGTTTTGAATATTATGAACTAATTTGAGGGATAGCATTGACATTAAACATTAAAAGTTGTTTAGATGTTAGATTAAGATCAATTTTTATGCCTGCATTTAAATTCTTGGAGAATTATCTTCATTCATACCGAATTCATGGTCACTTAACCCACATTTTTTTCTTTAGAAATCGGTAAATATATTATGGTTATTTTTTTATAACAAAAATAAGAAAATGTATGTATATTTTTGGCATATTTGTTTATTTATTGTAAAAAAATTATATATTTATATGAAAAATTATTAGACAAATAATGATGTATATTTATGTATGAAAAAATTATATAATACTGGATCAACCTAAAATATAGAGCTTGTTCTAGTTCTACTATAGCGATGCTGGTTCTTCCTCATTTGATTATTGTATCCGGACTTAGATTCCGTGGAGTTGGTTGTTGTATATGTCCTGTTGTCATCTTTTAATTCCATATATTTGGGTTTAGGATGTGTTGGGCGTGTTTCGAACAGGTTGGTTGAGCTTTTGTCCCAACTCTTGTTGCCCAGATTTTCAGTGATTCGCTTGAGCGGGTCTTCTTGCACTCGAGCGGAGTTTGCACACTTCCAACTTTTTGTGCCTCTGCAAAAGTACTGCAGGATTGTTTTTCACGCTCGAGTGGAGTTCCTTACGCTCAAGCGGGTCGCGCTCGAGCGGGTGTTCATTGTCTGTAAAAATACTGGGAGGGGGTAATCTACGCTCGAGTGGGTTTCCCTTTGCGCTCGAGCGGGTGTGTTTTGCAGTTGTGTCTTAGCGCTCGAGCGGGTCTAGTTTTTGTGCTTGACGCTCAAGCGTCCTATTCTCCGTTCAAATGGACTAGTCGTATATCAGATGGCAGCTGGGTGATTTTAAATCACTTTTCACACTTTCTTTCTCTCTCTTACTTTTTCAAAACCTTCATCGGAGAACGCCTCTCTCTAAAAACACAACTTCTCTCTAAGGCTTGATCTAGTTTGAGTGATCCCCCACCCTTGTCACTTTGTAAAAAGTGTAGAGCTTGGTGTGGGCTATCTATCAATCCGAAAATCTTGGAGTTTGGTGCATTTCGAAATTCTTCATCTTCTCCACTTGGTTTCATCTCTTGAGGTAGGATAATTACTCATTTTTATGGTCTTTGACATAAACTTGTAGTCATTTTGATTAAATGTTGAGAGTTGGAAAGTTTGGATGTCAGGGTTTCAAAATGTGGGAAAAGGGATTTTGTTCTTTGGGCCAATACATGAGTATGTTGGGTCTTAATATGAGATTAGTATTGTAAATTGTTGATATTTGGACCCTTGGGTCAATATTGAGAAATGGGGGAGAAAGTCCTATTTTGTTGTATAAATTAATTGGTATAATTAATTTGAAAAATTGTGGATATGTGAAATTGAGTTGAGAATAATGAAATTAGCTCATTATGAGATAGAATGGTGGAGTTGGAATTGTTAATCACTCACTTGTGTAAATTGTTGATAATTTATCTGTTGAATGTAATTATTATCTGTTTAGAAATAATTGCTTTGGGCTATCGGTGGAGGATAGTTTTGATTGTTGTAGACATTATATGATGATTAGGCAAACTAAAACTAATCAATTGAATATGTCATCGAATATGACGGTTGGAATAATACATTGAATTTGTGTATTAATTGAACACGTATATGACAAACGTTTATATGCATTATGTTGTATGGGAGAAGATAGGGGATGTACTCCACGGTTTAGGAGGAGATAGGGGATGGACTCCTAAACCGGATATTATTTGGGAGGAGATAGGAGATGGACTCCGTTGATACAGCAAATATGTGTATCTATTGTGAAGTATTGAAGTATTTTATGTGATATTGATATATCAAATATGTGTATCCATTGTGAAGTATGGTAGTATTGTTGATATGAGTTGTGGTCTCATGGGAGTTGTTTGGCCAGGTTCTAAGCCATAGTTATGAATTGAAAACCGGTTAAGTAAAGGAAAAAGGAATGAAACATGGATATATTGGTCATGTAATTGAAATGGATTATGAAATGATTTATGTGGGTTAAACATTTATCAAATGCTAATGTTTTAGTCTTTGCTCATATTATGTTTAGCATATCTCTACTGAACGTTAGCTCACCCTATATGGGACATCATTTTCAGGTTCAGGTATTATGTCACCTCCGAGATCTTAGCTTGGATGGTTGTGGGAGTTGAAGACTCTCTTGTTTATTTTTGTGATTATTTTGTGTATTACATGTAAATTAAGCCAATGGCTTATTTTGTATTTCGAGTTAGTACTCTCTTTTTTGTAACCAAGTATTGGTTTGGAAAGTTGTAAGCCCGTAAGGCATTTACTTTTGATGTCAACATGTAATACTTTTGTAATGAATACTCTGATGAATGAAATTATGCTTTATTCTCTTATGTCTAAGCATGTCAAGATTGTATAATTTATGGGTTTATTTTGAGGGCATTACATCTACCTTGGACTCGATTTAAAAATTGATTAGTTAATTAGTTAAAACAGTTAATAATAATCAATTTAAGTTTATGTTTAATAATTTGTTAATTTGTAATGGGTATGAGCTAATACTGGATCAAATATTGTATTTGGTTGATTTTTATGCTATACATCCAATTTTTAGATAATCATTTTGGTTCATGTCCAACCATCACATTGCCCACTTATTTATCTTTCAAAATGATAAAAATATGGTAAAAGTTTTTATAACCAAAATAAAAAAATATGAATATATATTTGGCATATTTATTAATATTCTAAACCTACAATTAAGAAATTATATATTTATTCTTAAAATATGTCTAATATTAAATTATATTTACATTTGAAAAAATTATTTAAAATCAGATTAAGTTAGTTCATAGATTTTATTTTTAGTATAGAACTTGATCAAAGAAATGAAGTCTCAAAACAAATCATAATTTTCAATTTAAATTTTATTAAATTTTTATTTAATAGAAATTTTCACGTAAAATGTTTTAATATTTTAAAAATAATTAATTATTTGTGAAATGAAGTTACATTATAAAAAATACTAAAAAAATTGTTTTTTAGCAGTGTGAAAATCCATTAACTAAAGAATTAAATTGATGAGATATAGATTTTTTTTTTAAAAACAAAATTAATGAATGTGGCTAATAGGAGGGGTGCTTATAATTATACATATTTAATTTCTTTTCACACCCGTCACATGTATTAAAAATATATATGATTTAGGCATAAATATTAGTACATAAGAAGGTTCTTATTTTTTATCATGAATTTTAAAGATTTGAGAGTAGTTATATATGGTATGAATAATATAGTAACATAGCAAGAAGTAATTTTTTATTTTTTTTTAAAGGAAATAAAAATCAGTAGGGGAAGATTAGGTTGGAAAGTTATAGAATATTTTTTTTTAAGAAAAATATTTGATAGTCCGAATTTGTGTAGCTCGAATATGTCAAAACGACGTCATTTTACACTTAAAATAATGTCGTTTTGGGTATTTCGAGCCATTCGAGCCATGAATTTTCAGATCACCTAGTATTTTTGTTTGTTTTTTTTTTTTTAATCTTTCCTTTTGAAAACTATAAATTACGAAAGCTTGTTTGGTTTCATTTTTCCAAAAACACTTTTCAGAAAATTTTACTTTTTTTATTTTTTGTGTTTTTTTATTTTTACTGAATTTTTTTAATGTTTTAAGCAATTTTTTTTTTTACTTTTTAGATACATGTAACATAAATACACCTAAAAAGTAAAAAAATTGTAAAAAAAATTCTTTTAAAAATTTACTAAATACCAAAAATACAAAAAATATAAGAATTCAGTACATTTTTTGTATTGTATTTATTAATTTTTAAAAATATTTTTTTACAAATTCTTTTTTACTTTTTAGATACATCTAAGTAAGGTGCATCTAAAAAAGTAAAAAAAAATTTAAAATTTTAAAAATATTCACTAAAAACAAAAAAAATATAAAAACTAAAAAATTCAGTTTTCAAAAAACTTAATTCAGAAAACTCAAATCGAACACACTGATTAATATTTTGAAAACTATTACTTTAATGGATTAGCTAATACTATATTTTGATTCAATAAATCCACAAATTCATTATGAGGTTTTGGAATTCTCGCAATGCCTCACGAAAATCCCATTTTACTTATATAATATATATAGATAGATAGATTTAATAAGAATTTATATTTATTTTAGATATTTTCTTAATACACAAATTATTTTTTTAGATTTTTTATAAAAATAATTTAATAATCTCATCACTAACTATAGTATATGGGAGAAGTTAAAAAGTGCGGCAATATATACGGGAGAAGTCAAAAAGACTTATAGGTTAGAAGAAATCAATGAATGCTAAGATTTTTTTTAAATAAAAAAATAAAAAAATTAAGATTGGGATATTGAAACTCTCATAAAATTTGTGGGTTAAAAATCCTCTTTTTCTTCATATATTACTAGCATATCACCCGTGCTATGTACGGATTGCGTTTACAATTATCTATATATGTGAATTGCGATTTTTAAATGTCCTTTTTTTTAAATGCCTTCTTTTTTTTTTCTTTTTTTATATTATATTAAAGTTTAATATTTTGATAATAATCATATGTGTTAGACTTTTTAAGGAATTAAATGTCTTTTTTTTTATTATATTATATTAAAATTTAATATTTTGATAATAATCATATGTGTTGGACTTTTCAAGAAATTTTTTTTATACTTGTTCTTAATGCATTAAAGTGTTATTATGAGGGATAATAATCATATGCGTTGGGACTTTTTAAGGAATTTGTATATGTTAAATTTTAAAGAATTTTTTTATACTTATTCTTAATACTGTTATTATGAGAGTAAGATTTGAGAGTTAGGAAAAATTAATAAATGTTAAATTTTTTTTTTTAAAATCAAAAAATTTAAATTAAAAGATTGGAATTCTGACCAAGCTTGAGATTAAAGACTCATTTTTATTTAATATATAGTAATTATAGATATATTTAGATGATGTGACTTGGTTGGGAAATTCAACTCTAGTACCTGTACCTTGGGATACCAAAAACAGGAATGGTATGGTATCCATCGAATTACGCTTGCTCCTAAACCTAACGTCTGAATTGATCAATCCTTCTTCTGCATTATTTTACACGCAATCTGTTGAGTTCCAAAATTAATATAATATGGTACTAAAAATTAAACGACTGCAACGATTCAGATACTATCTGAATGAGGGAGACGCAAGCGCGCCAAACTCTGAATTTGGATTAGTTCTACTTCTTTGTTACCAAGGTACCACCACCTCCCGTCACATGGGCGAAGAGTTATTGGTTAGTTTTGAACACTGTTAGGTAGTATTTTAGGAGTTTTTTTAAGTGTGCAAGTGTATATGTTTGAAATCAAGCATCTTTTGTCATTGTTAATAATATATATAATATATATATATAATGTATATATTATATTTGTGTGTCATTAGTAGTCATCAGATGCCTTAGTTTGCTTTAGTTAGTGCCATTGCTTTCGGCATTGCTTTCGGCTCCTTTTAGTTTTATATTGTTGCCTTTCATTATATTGTCTAGTAGCCTTTCATTATGTTGTCTTGCAAATGTTGTATATTTCACTCCTATAAAATGGAGACTCCCTCAAGAAGGATTAAATGTAGAGAAAACAAAGAGCTTGTTTGCTCACAATTACTCTCTCCATAATTATTTCAATTATTTGCTCACAATTACTCTCCATAATTATTTCATGGTATCAGAGCAGGTGTAATCCTGTCTCATTAATTTTTCGCCAGTTCCGAGTTTTCTGTTTGTTTTTAAAATTTTGTATCTCTCTCTTCTACTCAAATATATCCTTCTATTTCATGACTAAATACGGTCCAGCTTTTGGAATGGCTATCGACTCATCCCCTTCTTCTTCTGATATTATCATCTCATCATCTTCATCATCTCATCAAATGGAAACCTCTCATCTTCCGATCACTGCCCATAAACTAAATGGGCAAAATTATTTGCAATGGTCTCAATCCATATTAATGTTTATACGGGGAAAGGAGAAAGATGACTACATCACTGGAGTCTCAGCGCTACCAGAAACCACAGCATCAACGTACAAAAGGTGGATAGCCGAAAATAATATGGTCATGTCGTGGCTCGTCAACTCTATGACCACGGACATTGGCGAAAATTTTCTGTCATTTGATACTGCCAAAGAGATCTGGGACATGGCGAAAGAAACTTTTTCGGACAAGGAAAACACATCTGAAATCATCCAAATTTGAAAGCTCCTCCACAATTTACGCCAAGACAATCTTACGGAATCGAATATTTCAATACCCTTACTCGTCTATGGCGCCAACTTGATACGTTTGAGGTTCATAATGGCGGCAATGTCGATGGTTTGTTGTATAAAAAGATTGTCGAAGGGAAGCGTGTGTTTAAATTCTTGTTAGGATTAAACACAAATCTTGATGAAATCAGAGGAAGAATTATGGGAGTAAAACCGCTACCGAGTCTTAGAGAGGCATTCTCTGAAGTCCGTCGCGAAGAAAGTCGGAAAAAACTCATGATGGGATCCCATCAACAACTGAATATGGCAGAAAGCTCGGCTCTTAAGACTCAATTCACTCCTATTGACAACCGTCAGAAAAATAAAGGAGGTAGGCCTTGGTGTGATCATTGCAGAAAGCCGGGTCACTCGAGAGAAACTTGCTGGAAGATTCATGGAAAGCCAGCAGATTGGAAGCCACGTCAGCCTCTTGAGAAAGAAGGACGAGGTAATCATGCAGGTACCAATGAACTATCACCACAACCTGAAGCAAGCCCTTTCACCAAGGAGCAAATGGAGATGCTCCAGAAACTAATGTCTCCTATTCTACAGTCACAATCTGGTTCGTCTTCCAACCACATCATAGGATCCGGAACCTTGGCTCACAAAGGTAATTCTTTGAACGCCTTTACTGTTAGTAAGAAATGTAAAAAACCTTGGATTGTGGACTCAGGAGCATCTGATCATATGACGGGAGATGCAATAATTTTTGATACATATAGCTCATGTCAAAATAATTTAACGGTCCGAATAGCAGATGGTTCACTATCAAAGGTTGCCGGTACAGGTTCAGTTGTGCTGTCTAGGAATCTTATTCTCAACTCTGTTCTCCTTGTTCCTGACTTGGACTGTAATTTATTGTCAATTAGTAAACTCACTAAGGAAAAGAGGTGTGTTACTAATTTTTTCTCAACTCATTGTGAATTTCAGGATTTGGATTCGGGGAAGACGATTGGCAATGCTGAGGAATGCTCTGGACTCTACATTCTTAAGAACGCCACTATCCACGTGAACAACCTCAAACGGCAATTTGTGGTAGTTCTTTTTCGCCAGGTCAAAATAATGATAGAGCAATTATGTTGTGGCACTATCGCTTAGGTCATCCTAATGTTATGTATCTCAAGCATTTATTTCCTTCATTATTTAATAAAAATCCAAAACCTTTTGATTATGAAATCTGTCAATTTTCTAAGCATGTACGGTCCCATTTTCCCATTCAATCCTATAAAGCGTCTCGTCCATTCTCACTAATTCATTGTGATATCTGGGGTCCATCCAGAATAAAAAATGTAACTGGTACTAGGTGGTTTGTCTCATTCATAGATGATCATACTAGATTAATCTGGATCTTCCTCATGAAAGACAAATTTGAAACAACCCAAATCTTCAAAAATTTTCACAGTATGATTCAGACACAATTCCAGTAAAAAATACAAATTCTAAAGTCTGATAATGCTCGGGATTATTTCAACTCCATTCTAGGAGAATTTTTAGCAAAAGAAGGGATAGTTCACTTAAGTTCATATGTTGACACCCCACAACAAAAGCGGCATCACGAGCGAAAAAATAGGCATTTGTTAGATGTTGCTAGATCGCTAATGTTTTCCACAAATGTTCCACAATTCTTCTGGGGGGAAGCTGTTCTTACAGCAGCCTACCTTATTAATAGGATGCCATCTAAGGTACTACATTTCCAAACCCCTTGTCAACTCCTCCTAAAATCCTTTCCAACTACTCGCCTCATCTCCACCATCCCACCAAAAATTTTCGGGTGTTCTGTCTTTGTTCATATCCATCACCAGTATCGAAGTAAACTTGATCCCAGGTCGCTCAAGTGTATCTTCATTGGGTATTCGTCACATCAAAAAGGGTATAAGTGTTACTCTCCAGTCACAAAGAAATTCTACAATTCCATGGATGTTACATTTTTTGAAACTCACTTACTATCCTAAAACGCTCATTCGGGGAGACTCCAACCCAGGAATATCAATTTTGGACCCTTGAGTCATTTAGTGAGCCATCCATCACCACCAAAAATCACACACCTCAAGAGTCACTTCATCAATCTTTACCTGCCGAAAATTCTGAGTTCATTGTTGACTTGCGGGATAATGAGCCCATCCAAGAGGACACGGAGGAAGGAGCATTTTCTCAACAATCCCATGAGGCTGAACCGGGTTCTAATCCAAGCAACATTCCAGGTAACAATATTCCTACCACATATAGTACTGTTGATTCTGAGTTAGAAAACAGTATTCTTAATATGCCCATAGCTTGGAGGAAAGGAGTTAGATCATGTACTCAGCATCCCATTGGGAACTTTATTTCTTATGATAAGCTATCACCTTCGTTCCGTGCCTTCACTTCTAGCATCACAGAGATACTCATTCCTCGGAATATTCAGGAAGCCTTCAAGTCTCCTCAGTGGAAGGCGGCAGTCAATGAGGAAGTTCGGGCTCTGGAAAAGAATGGTACTTGGGAAATTACTGATCTTCCAAGCGGTAAGAAACCAGTTGGATGTAAGTGGATTTTCACAGTAAAGTACAAGGCAGATGGTAATGTGGATCGTTATAAAGCTCGGTTGGTTGCCAAAGGATTCTCCCAATCCTATGGCATTGACTATCAAGAAACCTTTGCTCCAGTTGCCAAGCTCAACACTGTTCGTGTACTTTTATCCTTGGCAGCTAATCTCGATTGGTCACTTCACCAACTTGATGTAAAAAATGCCTTCCTCAATGGTGACTTAACGGAAGAAGTTTACATGGACATTCCTGCTGGACTTGAGACGACATCAAATTTCAACAAAGTTTGCAGACTCCAAAAATCCCTGTATGGTCTCAAACAATCTCCCAGGGCCTGGTTTGAACGGTTCACTAAGGCAGTGAAAGGGTACGGTTTTGTTCAATGTCAATCCGATCATACATTATTTGTGAAGCACTCCCTAGGAGGGAAATTGGCAATTATCATTGTTTATGTGGATGACATAATTCTAACAGGTGATCATGAAGAGGAAATTGGCTTACTTAAAAAATTCCTAACAACGGAATTTGAGATTAAAGATCTTGGAAATCTTAAGTACTTTCTTGGAATGGAGATTGCTAGGTCAAAGAAAGGTATAGCAGTCTCACAACGTAAATACGTTCTAGACTTACTGAATGAAACAGGGATGCTAGGATGCAAGCCGGCAGAAACTCCTATGGACACAACTATCAAACTGGAAGAAAGTGACGGTAGTGCACCAAGTGATAAAGGGAGATATCAACGTCTTGTGGGAAAACTCATTTATCTTTCTCATACAAGGCCAGACATCGGCTTCTCTGTTAGTGTGGTCAGTCAATTCATGAATAATCCAACCGAAAAACACATGACTGCTGTGACCAGAATATTGAGGTACCTAAAAAAGACACCGGGACAGGGCCTCTTCTTCCAAAGAACAACAAATAGAAAAATTGAGATTTTTTCAGATGCAGATTGGGCAGGTTCAGTGACTGATCGAAGATCAACCTCTGGCTATTGTTCGTTTGTTTGGGGGAACGCGGTTACATGGCGAAGCAAGAAACAGTCAGTGGTAGCCCGTAGTAGTGCTGAGGCAGAATTTCGTGCTATGGCCCTCGGTATCTGTGAGGGAATCTGGTTGAACAGACTGTTAGAAGAATTACGGGTTCCATCTGAGCATCCCATGGTTTTATACTGCGACAACCAAGCTGCCATCAGTATCGCTAAGAATCCGGTTCATCATGATCGCACTAAGCACGTGGAGATAGATCGACACTTCATCAAGGAAAAGATTGAAGAAGGAGTTTTTCAAGTCAGCTACACTCCAACAAAGAGCCAAACGGCTGACATTCTCACAAAAGCTCTTGCTCGAGTTAACTTCGAAGATTTGACGGACAAATTGGGAATGATTAACATCTACAACGCTTGAGGGGGAGTGTTTGAAATCAAGCATCTTTTGTCATTGTTAATAATATATATAATATATATATATAATGTATATATTATATTTGTGTGTCATTAGTAGTCATCAGATGCCTTAGTTTGCTTTAGTTAGTGCCATTGCTTTCGGCATTGCTTTCGGCTCCTTTTAGTTTTATATTGTTGCCTTTCATTATATTGTCTAGTAGCCTTTTATTATGTTGTCTTGCAAATGTTGTATATTTCACTCCTATAAAATGGAGACTCCCCGCAAGGATTAAATGTAGAGAAAACAAAGAGCTTGTTTGCTCTGTCAATTACTCTCTCCATAATTATTTCAATTATTTGCTCTGTCAATTACTCTCTCCATAATTATTTCAGTATATCATGTGTCACTTACACAAAAGGTGTAAGTATAAATATAATGTGTAAGTGTAAGGTGTAAGTGTAAAGTATAAGGTGTAAGTGGGTTGCATATGGTGTGCAACCTCAAAAAAGGTATAAATGTAAGGTTTAATTTTTCACAAAAGGTGTAAGTGTAAGGTGTAAGTGTAAGGTATAAGGTGTAAGGTGTAAGTTGCACACCATAACCAAACCCAGTATTTTATTGTAATTGATAGAAAAAATGAAGATATTATCCATCTATAATGATAAGATCATGCAAAATGTCTAAACTATTCTACATATATATATATCATATACACGGGTGAAGCCCTCAATTGTCTCACGGCTGATTTTTCTAGCTGGGCCATTCTAATAACTTTATTCTCACTCTAAGATGGATTTTTATTTATTTTTCCTATTATAAGGTAAAACGATTTTAGCAATGTCATTTTTTGAAAAATTGGTTTTTGAAAAGTTGTGTTCTATAATTAAAATAATAATAAAAATTGAACACAGAATATTGAATTTTCAGAAGCCGAGCTTAATTAAGTTTTAATTAATTCTAAATTAATTAAAAATAGTTTTTGTAAAACCGTTTTTACACTAATTTTTTTAAATTTATATTTTTAACATATATTTTTTTTTTCCAAAAATATTTTGAATACAAAAAATGGTTTTAGAAAAGTCGTTTTGTTAAATGGCTTTAGAAAAAAACATTTTCACAATTTTCTTTTTTCATTTGTTTAAGTGATCTACCCAGGTTTTTTTTTGCTCTAACAGTCCAACACTTAACACTTCACTTCATCAAACAACGAAGAAGACAAAGGAACGAAGACCCCAACGAAGAACACGAAGAAGACGTGTAACGCTCTCAAAATAATACATATAAATCCAATATTCAAGATATCTATAGACATAAGAGAATAAAGCATATTTCTATTTATCAGAGTATTTATTACAAAAGTATTACATGTTGACAATAAAAGTAAATGCCCTACGGGTTTACAACTTTCTAAGCCAACACTTGGTTACAAAAAAGAGAGTACTAACTCAAATACACATTAAGTCCTTGGCTTGAATTTACATGTAATATCAAAAGAGAATAACAAAAAAAGATCTATCAGTCTCAAAGCCTCCCAAGCTACGTCCTTGGAGGTGGCATATCACTTGAACCTGAAAATAATGTCCCGCATAGGGGTGAGCCAATACCTAGTAGAGATATGATAAACATAATATGAGTGATAACTAAAATATTGGCATTTGGTAAATGTTACGCATATAAATCGACGTACATCTTTTTCATAACCAATCCACATTCAAATATATATATATATCAACCCTTTTTACTTGCTTTATCCAAACTAATTCATAGATGTGGTTTTCTATTCATCCAGGCAATTTATAATGAGATTACTACTCATTTCAATACTTCCATTCATAATCAATTAATATGAGACTAAAACTCATTTCAATAATACTTCAACACTTCAATTCATCTACGTTATGCGAACGTGATTAAGATTTCGGAACTTTCACCTTAGACATTCCCGCCAACTTAATTATCAACGGAGTCCATCCCCTATCTCCTCCCAAACAGGTTTGAGAGTATATCCCATATCTTCTCTCAAACCTTGGAGTACATCCCCTATCTCCTCCCAAACAACATACATATACAATGTATTTAAACACTTATCATATACAATGATCAATTAATACACATATTCGATGTATTATCCCAACCGTCATATTCAATTACATATTCAATTGATTAGTTTTAATTCACCTAACCATCATGCAGTTTCTACAACAATCAAGACTATCCTCCACCGATAGTTTAAAGTAGTTATTTCTAAACAGATAATAAATTGTCAAACAGATAAATTATCTACAATTTCAAAGGTGAGTGATTTATAAATCTAACTACACCGTTTCATCTCACAATTTCCCAATTTCACGATTTTTATCTCAATTTCACATTCTCATATTTTCCTAAATTAATTGTACAAATTGATTAATCACATAAAATTAGGGCTTTTCCCCCTTGTTCCAAACTTTGGCCCTAAGGCTCATTTATCGTCAATAAACATCAATAACTTCATTTTAAGACCCATATACACATATGTAATTCAAAGGAACAAAACCCCTCTTTTTAATATTTCAAATCTTAAACCCTAGCTTCCCAAATCAAACCATTTATACAAAATGCCCAACATCTATATTAAAGCTCATAAATATGAGTAGTTATCCCTACTTCAAGAGAAAAGACCCAAAGGTGATGATGAGAAAACTCGAAGGTGCTCTAAACCCAAAGATTTTCGGATCCAAACGTAGCCCACACCAAGCTTTACACTTTTTACAAAGGGACAAGGGTGGAAGATCACTAGAGTTAGATGAGTTTGTAGAGAGAGGATGTATTCTAGAGAGAGGAGCTCTCAAATGAGGGTTTTGAAAAGCTAGAGAGAGAGAGAGAGTCGAAAAAGTGATTTAAAATGACACAGTTGCGATCTGATATATGTATAGTCTGCTCGAACGTAAGACATAAAAACTGAACCCGCTCGAGCGCAAATGGACCCGCTCGAGCTCTAAGGCACAACAGCAAAACAATACCCGCTCGAGCATGGAATACACTCCTTTAGTACTTTTACAGATTTCGAATACCCGCTCGAGCTCAGACCCGCTCAAGCATGAAGAACTCCGCTCGAGTGTGAAAAACACTTCTGCAGTACATTTGCAGACGCACAAAATGCTGAAAGAATGCAAACTCCGCTTGAGCGCAACAAAACCCGCTCGAGCGGATCATCAAAAATCTAGGCAACAAGATTAGAGACTAAAACTCAACCAACCTGTTACAAACCTGCCCAATACATCCTAAAACTCAAATATAAAGAATTAAAGGACGGAAAAGAAACATATGCAACAACCGACATCCATGGAACCGAGTCCGGAATACAACAATCATTGGAGGGAAAACCGGGATCGCTATAAGACGAAGGCCATAACGAGACCACCACAAAAATGAAGAAGGCGAAGACCAACAAATATCCTCGCACCTCTCCCTTCTATCATCTGCATTGAGGTTTGTTTTGCATAAATTAGGATTTTAATTTTTTATTTGAGATTTCAATTTCAAAATTAGTTATTTTTGGAATTAAGGTTTTGATTTTGATTCAGTAACAATAGATGTGAATTTTTTGATTACTGATTTAGGGTTTCACTCCTTTCATACTTTATTTTCGTTCTTGTGGTTCTTTTTTTTTTTATACCAATAAATCCTTAACAAAATACGACAGGTTTTTCAAGTCAATATGTTAAGCTCGTCTAAAAATAGATAAAAAGAAACACAAACAAGATGCATTAATTCATTTCTCCTTCCATCTTTTCTGATTTTGGTCGGTTATACCTTGGAATAAGGTCACAAAATTTGGAACTTTTTTAGCCTTTAAACTTCCAAAAGACATTCCAGGATGACAATCTGCATCTATTTTACCTAAGCCTGCAAGCAACATAATCATATTCTCAAAATCCACAAAATTAAAATAACAAACCATCAAAGTTCAAAACTAAAATTCAAAGAATTTGTATAATCTCTAACAGTTATATGCCTTTAAAGGAGGGTCAGGGACTTTGTATGAATCAAGGGTTATTGAAGCCAACCACATACCAGAAAACAGAACCTGGGCATTGCTCAACAATTTTCAAAAATTGTTATTTATGAAAACACTTCACAACCACAACCGGAATGAGCTAAAAGAACTAGATATAAAGCAGGAAAGTACTAATTAGCTACTCTAATGGCTAATTCTTGGCAAAGACTGCAACAAAATTGGTATTAAAAAAAAATGGGGGTAAATTATACAAATAGTCTTTATAGTTTATACGATGTGTCAATTTGGTCCTTGTTATTTCAATTTGCTCGATTTTGTCTCTTAATTTAACGGATTGTGCCATTTTAGTCTAATAAATAACGGTTGTTAAGTTTAGTGGACGGAAAGTCAAATTATGTGTTAATTTGGTCTCTGTAGTTTATACAATGTGTCAATTTAATCCCTGTGAAAATCAAACAAATTAAAACAACAGGGACCAAATTGATACATTATGTAGATTTTTTGTCTACCAAACTTAACAACTGTTATTCATTGGACTAAAATGGCACAATATATTAAATTAAGGAGCAAAATTGAGCAAATTGAAACAACAGAGACCAAATTGACACATCATGTAAACTTTATGGATCATTTGCATAATTTATCTCCAAAAAAAGTACAAGAGCAAAAATTAAGTATGAGAGGAGTAAAACCCTAAGGCAACAATCAAAAAATTCTCATCTATTTTTACTCAATCAAAATTAAAACCCTAATTTCAAAAATCACTAATTTTAAAATTGAAAATCCTAAATGAAAAATTAAAACCCTAATTTATACAAAATAAACCTTAATGTGGATGATGGAAGGGAGAGGTGATGTGACACCCGAATGTTTTAAATTTAATATTACAATAAATAGAACTCAAAAAAAAAAAAAAATAATAATAATAATAAACATATATATATATATACATGTAATGACAATAATAATAACTAAATAAATAAGTGGGCCTCACACCTTGTTTAGGTATAAATAGGGTAGTGAAGTTCGTTGGTGAAGTACAGAAATAAGGTGAGCGTATGGAGCGTAACGTAGCAAGTGAGGCTCTGAAGTGCGAGGAAAATAGGGATTAATTTGTACTAGAGGTTAGTTATATTATATCTTGAGCTAGTATAATATGTTTTAAATATGTTTTGAGTTACCATGATATAGTTTACGGATGTTTTGACTCACCATTGATTTATTTTATAAAAGTTAGATTTTATTAGTATATTAATAAAGGTTATGTTTTATAAATGTTTTAGTTACGTAGATTATTTTCTGAACTTTATTTGTGAAAATGAAACTCATGAATATGCTTGTGTATATTTTAAAGAATATTTAACTATAATCTTATAAACAATTATGTTGTGTAAGTACCACCACAGGAGTCCCACACCTTGGGGGACTTAAATAACCATTGGCCCCTGTTTGACCACTCTGTGGTCTCCTGTTTGTCATGGATCTATTGCCCGATGTTTTGATTGTCACTCTAGTGACCCTTATTCTGTTCTATTTTGTACCGTGGTTATAGTTATTTATTTCAGTTCTGTCACTTAAATAATCTGTGTATTCAACTCAAATTATGTTAATATTTTAGTTTAAATACCTATCAATGGCTATTTTGTACCCTAATACTCATAGTATAATATTTCTCGCTCTGCTATATGCTTATAGCTGTTACCCCTTTCAGGTGACAAGATTTAGCGGGATCAAGATGGGGAATGAATCGTTGTGTCTTTCTTTTAGTTTCTATCTGTTTTGTTTTTTCCGGACTCTTGTAATACAATAAAGATCAAATGACTATATTTATTTCCTTTTAAATAAGCATTTGGTATCTCGTTATTTTATTTTAATTTTTCCGTTTGCGCTACGACTATAAAATTACTTGAATTATTTCATTTTTATCTTGTTACGACGCTAAGCTTTTGGGTATCGGGTTTGGATCGTGACAAAAGTAGTATTAGAGCAATGATTTTTAAAATAAATAAATAATAATAATAATAATAAAAATAAATTAAAAATATATATATAGTATAAGTTTTTAATTTTTCTGTATAATTTTCACATTATTTGCAATTCACATTATTTAAATTGGGAAAAAAAATTTATATATATATGTATATATTAAACTTGCATTATTTATTATGTGGTAGGTCTAACGCAAATAAACCATATTATATATATGTCTAGGCTAAGTTTTCTTGTGTTGTAGGAAATGGTGAACCTAATGGAGTTATTCTGGTACAAGCCCCCAGAAGCTCATCTCCTCCCGAACCAATTAGAGGGCTGGGGTGACTAAGAAAGTCTTGTCAGGCAAGCCCATCCAACACTTGACCATCTCATGGGAAGATCCGTTTATTTGCAGGCTGACCCCGATGAGGATTTCTTATTTTGAAGACTTAGCCGAGGTAGCACTCGTGAAAGGTACATAAGACTGACCCACGTTGTTGGTCTTGCTTCGGACCTAGAACCACCATATTTTCTGGTCGCACCTCTATCCGTAGGCTTTGCAGAAAGGAGGGGACCCGCATATCCTAGTAGCCACATTCGCACCACGATACCTCCTTCCCAGCACGTTGCCTATACCCCAGCTGTGGACTTTACCGACGGTGCATCATACTTAGAGATACCGATACGGATTACTGGATAGGAATTTTAGGATTATGATCACAGTGCTCCTGTCTACATAGTCTAAGTAGTATGGAGCTGCTTCGGAGTAGACCTTAGTGGGTGGGAGTTTGAGTCCATCATGCAGAGTGAATTTCCGGGGTTATTTCATGGGCCAGTTTTCCGAAGCCAGTTCTCCTGGTAGCCTAACGGTCCATACATCAAACGTGCAAGTACTTACTGTCCGTTTGATTTAATTTTAAAATTATGATTTGAGTGTAGAGTTGTAATTTAAGTGTGGAGTTATAAGTTAAATTTTAAAAACAAAAAATTTGTTTGATTATGAATTTTGAAAAGAGTTTTAAGTTGTGTTTTGAAATTTTTTAGATTTATTTTTTTTAAATATTTAAAAATGTTTAAGAAAATTTTATTTTTTATTTTAAATATATAATTGTTATTTAAATATTTTTTAATTTTAAATGTTTTATTTTATTTTGTAAATATTTTAAACTCAAAGCAAACTCCACACTCAAATCGTAACCAAACACATAACTCAAAACTCAATTCAAAAATTATTTTTAAAACTCATAACCAAATTTTTTTCAAAACTCTTTTCAAAATTCTACTAAAATAAAAATTTCAAAATTTTTTTATTTTGTCTTTTAAAATTATTTTTATTTTATATTTTTTTGAAAAAAGAATTTTTTTCTAAAAATATTTTGCTTATTTTTATTTTTGAAGAAAAATATTATTTATTTATTTTTATTTTTTCAAAATATAATTTTTAAAATTTTTTTTGATTATTGACCAAATAATTTGTTATGATTTAGATATATATGGCAATCCAATTTTTCTTTTTAAATTAAAAAAATAAAATATTTAAAAAAAGGTAAAAAAAATTAAAAAATGTTTAATATATTAAAAAATTAAAATAATTAAAAATATATTTATAAAATTTAAAAAATTAAAAAAATTAAAAAATATTTAATATATTAAAATAATTTAAAATATATTTATAAAATAAAAAAGTATTTAAAATAAAAAAATATTTAAAATAAAAATTATATATTTAGAACAAGAAATAGAAAAATTTTATTTTTTAGATATTTACAAATACTTTCTAAAAAAATACAACACACAAATATATAAAATATGTGCACATAAAATAATTAAATAGATATTTAAAATATAAAATATTTACTCTAAAAAAAATAAAATTTAGAAAATTTTTAAATATTTAAAAAAAATAAATCCAAAAAAAATTTAAAATATAATTCAATACTTTTTTCAAAATTTATAACCAAATAAATTTTCTCTTTTCAAAATTCAATTCAAAATTCATAACTTAAAATACAACTTCATACTCAAATCATGATTCTAAAAATAATTTTAAAAATAATTTTTGAATTAAATTTTAAATAATTTTGAATTGTGTGTTTAGTTTCAAGTTTTGAAAAGAGTTGATTGGAATTATGAAACTAAAAGAGAACCAAACATGCTCATTTGAAATGTGAGTTGACTTTTTGACTATTTTAACATAGAGTTAAAAGTTTCGTTTGAGATAAGTTTTTAGGTTTTTATTTTTTATTTTTTTAAAAACTTTTGTGAGAGAAAAAATAAAATAATTATGATTTGAATGTGACATTTTATTTTATTGAGTTAAAAAGTTAATTTTATCTTTTTATAATTATTTTAACCAAAAAACCTCATTTTAACTTATGCCAAGCAAAAGCTAAATTATTTGACTTTCAGAAAAATATATCAAATCCGACAAATTCGGCATAATTACATTAGGTTCTTTTTAGTTTTAATTCTTATAACATATCTTATATGTTCTCCGTTTATTAGACATTAGCTAGTCGTATAAAATAATTTTTTTTACACAAAAATGTATATTTTATTCTTAATTAATCTTGTGCTTATAGACAACTTGCATTTGTTTTATTTGTTTTGTTACACACACTATGTAGTGAAAATGTGATTAAAAAACAAGCAACAAGCATGTACTTCATCCATGAAGTGGGCTGGCACCGTTCTCTCCTGTGTATTAAAATTCTTCTAAAAACATTGGGACTAACCACAAGGATCATGGCAAGAACTCGGGACCAGCTTAGCAGATCAACTTAAAAATAAACAATTTAGAAGTCAAGATAGATGTAATGTTTGCCATAATCCTCCTCACCAAAAGCCGAAGGATCACATCTTAGTACCTTCTACTCGATTGCAAGTACCTGCTAAGAAGATGGGGTGTGAGTACAATCAAGCATGTTCACAGGGAGGCAACTGCCTGAGCAGCTATTCTAATGGCTAAAAGACAATGAAATAGTAAGACTTCTCACTACATGCACAACTCGATTCTGGCTTGTATCCAACAACTATATATGCTGATGATATTGTAATGTCAGTTTCTGTTGATAAAATCCTATTATGTACTAAAAGCAAGGTGGAAGCTCACCTTCCATGATGAAACTGATCAAAGTTTGAATGTTGGGACTTCACAGTCAAAGCCATGCATTGCCTGGTAAATTGTCCGAGGCAATATATTCCTATACGGATCATGTTCCCTTTTGTCCTTCAAGTAAGCCATGCATCTCTCAACCTCAGACTTCACTTCTAGATACAACTCTTCTGATTTATCCCTATTCCTTAATTCCCGCTTCCTCCCTTCACCAAAATAATAGCTGGATTACAACTACAAGAAATACACCCCATCAAGGATAAAAGATGAGAAGCAAATATGCGTAAACATTTATTCTATGTTTGGATCTTAGATTTGTAATGGGATTTGTAGAGGCAAAATGAAAGGAAGAGACTTGTGACAAAAATTTAGTGTCCATTTCCTTTAAAGATTTTTTTTTTCTTTCACAAATTCCTTTCCTATTCTTTTTCCACAAATCATCCAATGGAATGTGTCATTCAAGTAGTTTCAAATCTTGCATTTAATAATACACTTAAGAAAAAGCATCATCAAACCCACTGCAAAAAGAAGATGTAGCATAATAAGCTAATTAATGAAAGCACCATCATTAACATTAATCTGGAGAAATCTGGTTCATGCTTGAGATTCCATTTCTAACAAGTGAAAGATACAATTAGCGCATCTCTTTTTTTATGGTAGGTTATCTGTCTTAAAAAAAGGGGAACTCAAGACAAGTGGTGCTTGTGGTTAATCTGTCCTGCAACAAAGACAACAGAGGGTGTTTTTTTTTTTCCCTGTTTTTTAACAGGCGACAGAGAATAGAATCATTGGGATGGCTAAAATCTGCTCAACTAGTGATGACTGATTGTGCGTAAGTCTGAAGTGGGCACAATTGAAAACAGATCTCAGTCTAGATTTAACACATTCATCTTTAATTTGATCACAATTTAGTTCATTTAAAGACTCGTAAGATCAGTTTTTTGATATTCTCAGACAGCCAGGCAGGTGCAAAAAATGCTTCCAAGATGTAACTTCAATTTATATCTTTCCACACATATATTCAAGTGTCTGGGAGATTCAATTTTCAGTAAGCATACCTTCTGTTTCAATTGGCTTTCCAAAGAGGTTATAGAAACGGCCTGGAAGTTTTGGTAGAATAAATGGAAGGTGTGGATCTTGGTTGCCAAGCTCCCCATCATCGTCAGTCCTATAATCAAAATATTACAATGATATTTAAACAAAGAACCCCACAATAAATAGGAAAAACCGAATAAAGTCCATCAAATACAACAGTGGAATTTCGAAGTCATACACATTTTGAAGTGGACAGAATATGTTCATATTTGAGCAGTATGCAACCGTAGTGTACTGAAGTGGTTTGATCAAATATCAACAGTTCAAAGTAGGTGACCAATTATGGACAAGGAAGCATTTAGGGTTTAGTTCTTACAATACTCTGTCTGTCAGGTAAAAAGGAGAGGGGCAGGAATGCAGCAAATAGAGTCTCAAAGTGATCTACCTTCCAAAGTTCTCTCCCCAATGTTTTGTTAATTTTTATGGTCATATCTGGTCTCCATCCAGCCTTCTGAACTGAAGTGCCTGCTTTATGTCCATCTGTGAACTTGACACTCATTTTAAATCAAAAAAGTAAAGTCAACAGCAACAGTTTTGATTGATGGTGTTTTGAGTACAGAAGTCAACAATGTGTGTTTATATGGACTTCTATCACTCCTGAGATGCTCTACTCACTCTGGATATTGTCATGGGCTTAAGGTTATTTAATAATTGACTTTCAAATGCCTCGTACAATATAAAAATTTCTCTTTTTTTTATGAACAATAAGCAAAGTAAACGAATTGATGAGGGCACCTTTTCCTTTCACAAGTGGCTAAATTAAATATCCATTTATTTGGCTACAAATTTTCTTCCTCCACCCAAATTCCATAGTTTACAACTAATTTCCTTTTTTCTGCCCAAATGAAAATTTAATTCAAGTCTAGCTTCTTGTTCAGCTTTTCCACTTTGGTGCCATTTAATAATTAGAGACTTTTGATAATAATTCAAGTCAATTTGATTCGGTGTACAGATTCAAGCTTCAACACCAAGCATAAATCAAATAAGTGAAGCAATTGGAAAGTATGAACTACTAAATCATACAAGGCTGGGGACTAAAAGCATGGAAATGGAAGCATTACAGCGTATAATAACAAAAGTACGTAAAAACATCTTAAAGTACCTCAATTGCATGACTGCTTCCGCCACTTCTTTAATCTTAGCCTTAATATGAGGAACCTTCATTAGGTCATCATAATCAACAAGCAACTAATGAAAAAGAGAATTTGGTATAAGCAGCACGAATATGACAAGTAATACTTTATTAGTGAATATTTTTTTAATATAGATTTTATTAAAAAGATGTAAGGGGGAGCCGCCTAAATATTCTATAAGAAATAAGAGCAAAATCCAATTTACTATCCCGTGGTTTGGCCTCGGAGCACTTTAACCCCTTGTCACTTGAATATGGCCATAAAGGCCCCATGTGGTATTGGACTAAAGTGCACCATTAACTTCGTTAATGACTTTTTTTTAATGACATTAATAATTCTCTTATCTTTTTTTTCTTCTTTCTTTTTTCTTCTCTCTTTTATTTTCAAATATATAACTAATCTTAACTTAACCATATATATTTTTGAGCAGCAACAAGAAAATTTATTAAAAATAAAAGCACTGAAGCACAACTGAGGGAGGACAAGAAGTCCACTAGACCGAAAAAAAAAAACAAACAAAAAACCTCACACTTTACATATTGCTCTCCAATCCCTAGTAATAAGAAATAGTGGAATCCACTATTTCTTAACCATATATATTTTTGAGCAGCAACAAGAAAATTTATTAAAAATTAAAGCACAACTGAGGGAGGACAAGAAGTCCACTATACAGGACACAAAAAAAAAAAACAAAAAAAAAAAAACAAACAAACAAACAAAAAACCTCACACTCTACATAGTGCTCTCCAATCCCTAGCAATAAGAAATAGTGGAATCCCTTCAAAGGAGGGAGCTACTGATGCCCAAAAGGAAGCGATCAAGGTTTTAAAAAGCGGCTGAAACCATTACGTAACGGTTATGGTAGTTACTGCCACCCGTTATGGCCGCTTTTGCAGTGTGATTGAGATTCACAGGTATATCGGCCATAGTGACTGCTATAGCGGTTGTAACGGTGTTGTAACGGCCGTAACGGCTTATTACGCACCATTATGTAATAGTTCTGAATTGCTTCTTTCGAAAAAACACAAGAAAAATAAAAAAATAAAAAGTTGAAAATGGGGAAAGAGAGATAGAAAGAGAAGAGGGAAGATGAAGAATATGTTATTGATTTGTTGAAACTGTAAGACCTATGTTACTCAATTCAACTGCTATTACTCAATCATTTTGTTTGTGTATGTCTATCTATATATTGTTTGATAATAATAATAATAATAATAATAATAATAATAATAATAATAATAATAATAAGTGTGGTCATTATTTATTTGGCTTGATTAATATAATTATATATATATTTAGGCTTTTATTTATTCTCTTACTTTTGTCATTGTTTATCTTATATATAATAGTTAGTAATTGATTGTTTGTATAATATAAAGTCATTAATTATTAAAATAAAATGTAAAAAACTCAGTTTATAGTGATTTAAAAATATGAAATATATTGGATCAAACTTAAAAATTTATAAAAATTGATTAATATTTATTTTAAAATCCAAAACCCAATAAATATGATCATGGAAAAAAAATGTGCGTATCGGTAAGTTTTTTTCAAATTGTGCGAAAAATAAAAAAATTCACGATTTCGGTTACCGCAACCGTTACGCTACGGCCTTTACACCCTGCAACTGCAACCGCGCCACCGCCACTGTTACGGCGACCGCAACCGCTTTTCAGAACCTTGGAAGCGATATAAACCAATTTCTCCCAAATAGATTGCAAGTTGCAAATTTCTCCTCTAAAACTCTAGGATTCTTTTCAAGCCATAATACCCAAAAGATTGCAAGAACAACACAATATATTAATTTAACCATATATTAACCAATAAAACCATATATTTCTCTAATCTAATATAAGATTAAAAGGTTAAAATTTTAAAAATTAGAAATAAAGTTAAAATGTTAGGAATTAGATTGTTGATCTTCTTTTAATCAATGAATGCCATCACGTAAAAACACTACAGAGAATCATAGAACACAGATCCAACATGCATCGCATAACCAAATCCAAAAATCCAACGTGTAGATTTGCAGTCATGGGAAGGGGGTGGCAAGTTGGATGGGGGATTGGGAAAGGAATAGGCTGCAGGGACTAGGGAGGGGGAAGGGGGAGGTGCAAGGAGGCAGAGGAAGTGGGGGAGAAGGAAGGGGTGGTAGAGGGGAGAGGGGGGTGACAGGGAAATAGGAAGGGGGTATATCCGTTTTTTGAGCAAAAACACCAAAAAGACAATTGTTGGTTGTGTAGTGGAAACTAATAATTGACAACCAAGGAAGCCATCAAGGAAATTATGGTTCAGGCTTACTTGACCAATATCATCTTCTCCAACAGATCTGAAAGGTATAATTGTTGCTCCAAATCTAGCTGCCATCCGCACAAATTCAGACTGTTCTGGCCAGAACAACTTGTATTCCTCACCCTGGGAAAGAAAAAAAAAAGATCCATATTTATATCCTTACTTTAAAACGGTTGAAATTACTCCATAACAACATGCTTGAAGAACTTTTTTTTTGGGGGGGGGGGGGGAAACCCCTTAAATTAGAAGACAATATAGGGAAAAGATCTCATCATAAATAGTATTCTTCAGTCCAAAGATCTTTCCTCATGAATTTTTGAAAAATAAAGAAGTTTATTATCCACTTCACTAATTTTTTTTTTTTTGGTTGATAAATTCCACTTCACTATTTTTCTCTCTTCCAAATACTGTAATATTATGAGGCAAGGAAGGTAAGAACTAATGAGATGGTATCACATACTACTAGTGCAAATCAAATAATCAAATGGTACTAATTAGGTTGTAAGGAAAAAATACATCCAACAACTAACTTGGCGATTGAGGAAGGATGCAACTTGTAGACTCACCTTTCGATGAAGAGCCTCACGCATGCCTCCTGGATACAGCAGCACATGGGCATTTGAAGAAAGAAGTTTATAGAAGTTAGTCGCTGATACAGGAACTGCACCCATGATTCTGAGTATGTCATATGTTGATATATCAGGTATTAAAGGTGATTCTCCATTTCTCAAATTCGTATACATCATTGGATGTGCTATCCCTCGCAAGAGAATGTTTCTTTTAGCCCAAAAACTGGACACAATAGGCACCATTTCTAACCCTAGTAACATGTGATAGCCAACAAGCAAGACTGGTCCCTCAGAAGGAATCCCTGCAAGGCCTCTCACAACCTTTCCATCCTCTAAAGTTGAGAGCATCACCGGACTAGTAGCCACCTCTATCCATCTAAAATTCACCATATTCACAATGCAATAAAACATTAAGTGTTAATAGTATTCTACAAATATTAATCACATAAGCTCCTCAAACCTTCAAAAAAATGGAAATTACTAAAGTAAGCTATGAGTGTCATCCACTAATGGAAAAGCTCATTCACACACACAAAGAATGAAGCTGCCAATAAGATTCTCTGAGTTGATCTCTTAGGAATAAAAATTAACCATTCGAAATAAACACAGGCACTTGTACCACTACCTAACATTGTTACTGTAAATATGATGTTTTGGTTCTATAAACATATATATCTAAGAGATCGGATCATAACCGGATTTCTTTGGCTGGCCACCAAATAGTATGTCCCGTGCCCATGTATATTCAGGGATATACCATTGATCGAAAATTTGGCACCCGGAATACACCATTGTTATCAAAGCAGAAAATTCATCATAGTATCAAGGTTGTTTTGAAACACAACATACCTCAATGATTCATGTATTTTTTTGAATTCAGAAGGGCTTGGTGGCAACTAATCTGAGGCATAGTCAAGGTATCTTGCATGACGATAAAACTAGCACCCATTATGATAGTTACATGATCAACACCATCTTCCTGTTACATATTGGTAGAACTATAAATATATCAACAAAAAAACTTCTAGGATGGCGGCTAATCAAGTCATATATTCCTTCAATCTAAACATCGTCTTAGGCTTCATAACATGTAGTTCTATTGCAGGTCCAAAATATCCAAAGACGAGAGACAAAATTTAACATGACGATTATGGTAATTCCAAAGAATTATACTACAACAGTGGATTGGAATTATACTAGCAATTATCAAATGTTATTTACCTAGTCAGGCATATACTAAACAGTATTCTATGTAGCAGCATGTCATAACAAAATTTCAGTCTTCTCTATATAGGGCATTCTACTTGCAAAGTGCACAACTTTCTTCAACATGTTAGCAAATGGTTGACAGCATGAAGTTATGTGATATTGAAAGAACAGCTTTTTGTCTCCTCCTTCGAAACATTGGTGTGGAAATTATCTAATATTGATTTCTGAGAGGTTGGTTTAGGCCCTGTTTGGGAACAGGCTAACTTAGTAACTTTTTGGCTATTTGGCTAAAATATGAGCTAAAAAAAACTAATATGTTTGGGATAACTTTTTAGCTTTTTACGAAAAGATATGCAAAAAGTAGAGAGAAAAGAGAATCTTTGACTTTTTGGTATGAGTTATTGGCTTTTTGACTAATTTAGTAACTTTTTGACTAAAAGAGAGGGTTCCCAAACGAGGCATTAAAAGAATCAATGCAAAACAACCTTGTCACACCAAAAGAGTTTCAGATATCTTTCTTCTCGTCTACATTCAGGCCTAAGAAGTACAGACACAGACGCGTGACACAAAACAAACACACAGATACAGAAATTTTCAAAAAATATAGGACTAGACACATGGGGACACACACAAAATATATAGTTTCACATATTTTGTTGTCCATTGTTTGCATTCTTCATTCCATGACCATCCCAGTTACAATTAGATGTTTCTCCCGGGAATTTTTGTTTTGGTAGGTTTGCAAACCCAGGACAAACTGTACAAGAAAAGTAAACACGGGTAAACACTATTGCTTATTTTGTTAGCTCCAGAACAGCTCAAAAAGCACATTATCTCTATCAAGGTTGCTCCTAGGCCCGCACATGGGGGGGGGGGGGGAGGGGGCTTCATTATACCAAGAAAAAGGCATGACCGCTCTCATCAAATTTACAAATCTCACATCTCGACAGCACACGTTGAAGTATTTCACCTTCCGCTTCACTTGGTAGTAATTGATCCTTCCCACTGTAAAGACAAATAGTAACAAAATCCCATAATATGAAAAGAGTAGTAGTGAAAACAAGCATGATAAAACAAAGGAATCAATGTTCTTCCAAAAGTTTCAAAAAAACACAAAAATAAAAATCTTAAATATGAAGTCTTGGGCAGTTGAAACTTCAAGAGAAGAAGCAGAGCCTTAGGATCACATCATGAATACTTCTTGAGAGGGTAATTTATATGAAAATTGGGCCGAGCTAGGTAATGGGCCGTTATGGGCCGCTGTGCGAAATACTGAGTGAAATGGCCATAAAGTTACTCCAGTCTTACAGAGGCATGAAGTTACTCCAGTCTTACAGAGGCATGAAGTTACTCCGGTCTTAAAGGGCTACGGTTAGTTCGGTCGCCATACTAAAACTTATGCCAGTCATAGCGCAGTGTAGTTAACATAGTCTAAACCTTACTAAAAGTTAGCTCGGTTTGGGCTTACTATGGTTTATGGAAGAGGAACTAAGGTAAAGGCAGTGAACCGAACTAAGGATAGTTCGGTCTATTCTGCGGCTAAGCATAGCCATGCTTAGTTCGGCCACATAGGAGTCCGACCATGGTAAAACCATCTCACTTGGTTTAAGCAGTGAGGGGGGTGTTGAAAGATAAGCATTATCTTTCAGGAGTATGAATCCTAAGAGGACTCTGCATGGAGGAGTAAGAGTCCTACTTGGATTGTGCCACACGGAACTTATAAAAGCTCACAAACATCACCTATGGAGAGGTAATTGAACTTTGATTTCCGAGTACACAGAGCTTTTGTCTACTTGTCTATTTTTCTGATTTAGGCATCGGAGAGGTTTCCGGCACACACCCGCCGGGTAGCTCACATTTGTATTTTCAGGGAGTAAAGCGACGACGCACGGAGGAGCGCAGACTTGATCAACAGGATTATATGAGAAGGTTTATTTCTTTCCCGTACAATTGGCACCGTCTGTGGAAATATAGATAAGAACAAAACCTTTTGATCAAGCTTTTCCTCTTTAGAATCAATGGCGCATAACGAAGATTTGCCACAGTCCGCCATCGACGGGCAAACACCAGAAGGAGGTGCGAGGCGCGAAGGCCTACCTTCTATCCCTCATATGGCGGACTTGAAGCCACAAAGACAAAATCCCAGGAGGGATACAAGGGGGAGAAGGCGGACTAACAGCCCCCGTCACTCTCGTTCACAGAGTCCAGAGAGACAAAGGCGGAGGATTGATTCTCCAGCTTTGGAGGATCGCGTCAAGAAGCAGGACGAATTGATACGACGGATAGCGGCGGACATGGAATCTCTAAAGCGCCAGATGAAGGAAAAAGGAGTGGCGACAGGAGAGAGACGCACAAGCAAGATGCCCCCTCGCCACTCAGAAGATCATAGTAGGAATACCACACCCTCACAAGCAGAGAGTAGAAGCCTCAGGACAGGCGATACCCAATCCAGGTCTTCCAGAACTCGTCACTCCAGGTCTGAGAGGACGAGATCTGAGAGGTCGTATACTGAAGGAAGCACCTATTGGCTCTCACATACGCACCAAACGAGATCTAGATAGATGGAGTTGCCCAGATTGTCCGACTTACGAACCGTGCTTGAAGAGAAGGCACGATGGAAGGAGGACGCCAGGGCACGCGATCCATACAGAGTTTCTGCCTCACAGCGGTTGGCTCCTCGAACGCATGGAAGCGTCGAGGTTGGAATGTCAATACCGCGCCCTGCCTACGAACCAACGGACAAGGCATTAGCAAGGCTGCAGAACTCGCCGTTCGTTCCGGCGATTGAAAACGCGCCCTTACTATCAGGCTTCCTTCAACCTAAATTCACTACATATGAGGGAAAGATGGACCCCTACTCACACTTTCGCCACTTTCGCCAGGTCATGGCTGTTTACCGGCGAAATGAGGCCTTGATGTGCATCATCTTCCCATCTAGCCTTGGCGACCTAGGCTTGACTTGGTTCGAAAAACTTCCTGAAGGCAGCATAGCCTTCTGGGCGCAATTGGCAGAGGCGTTCGTAACAAGGTTCAGAACAAACACCAAAACCCCGGTGGAGATCGACCAGCTACTCTCCATCGACATGGGCGACACGAAGACCCTAAGATCCTACAATAGTTGTTACTAGGAGACCTTCAACCAGATTGGGGACTGCCCCACCAATCTCGCCATTGCACAGTACAAAAGAGGCCTTCCAGTTGGGAACAGACTAAGGGACTCAATCACCATGACGCCACCCCTCACCATGGAGGCCCTAATGGAAAGAGTGCATCAGCACATCAGGGTGGAAGAGGATGGCACCTGGGCTAAAACAAAATCTGGCACGACCACAATACCAGAGAAAAAGGCCTCAGCAAAGGTCAACGCGGTAGACCGTCCAAGTAGAAATGGACGAGGCAGGCGAGACAACGAAGAAGACCAGGATAAAAGATGGTTGAGGGTCTGCACTGCTATAACCACGATATTCAAAAAACCGATCTTCCGAATTCTAAGTGAAATACGAGATGAGCCTTTCATCAGATGGCCAGCCAAGCTAGGGGAAGCTTAGAAGGACTACGACGAAAGGTCGCGGTGCACCTTCCATAAAGAAAAGGGGCACCGCACTAAGAATTGCACGCCATTGAGGCAGCACCTGGAGGAGTTAGTGGCAGCCAATCACCTGGATAAATACATTGAAGGAGGGACGCAACCAGCCCCCTAGGACCACAATAATTCCAACGGGATGCCAATCGACGCCCCACCTCAAGGCATAATCAATGTGATACATGGAGTCTTCGAACCTGAGCGTGTATGCGAGCTCGGAGGGTCAATCAAGAAGGCTGAACACTTAAGAGAGGTACTAAGTGCACAACCTGCCATAAAAAAGGGGAAGACAGAAGCCACAAATGTCATGTCTTTTTCAGATAGAGACTTGGCGAGGATATATTGCCCTCACAATGATGCCCTGGTTGTCACTCTCCGAGTCAAGGATTTTGACGTCAAGCGGATTTTGATTGACCAGGGTAGTTCATGTGAAAGAATGTACTACGAAACATTTAAACAATTGAAGTTACAAGATAAAGACTTGGCACCTGCCGTATCTCCCCTGATTGGATTTAACTCAATGACAGAGTGGCTAGTTGGCAAAATAATTCTTCCAGTTAGAGCAGGAAGCGTAACAAAACAAGTGGAATTTTGGGTATTGAAAGTCCCTTCCACTTACAACATTATCTTGGGCAGAACATGGCTGCATGCCATGCGATCGGTGGCGTCATCCTACCATCAAGTAATGCGATTCCCCAACGACGTTGGGGTAATTGAAGAGGTCTTTGGAGACCAAATCATGTCTAAGCAATGCTTTGTTACGGTTAATGGCAGCCGCGCTGCCAAGGGATATGTTCATTCGGTGGAAGAACCTAAAAGCAATGAACTGTTCGCAAATGTCGGTAAAGCAGCTAATCAAAAAGCGGTAGAAGACTTGGTAGAGGTAAGGATAGATGAAAAGAACCCGGATAAGTTCTTTCTGCTCGGTTCGTCGTTGTCCAGCATTGAGAGATTAGAGGTCTTCGAATTTTTGACCTCTGACATCGAAGTGTTCGCCTGGACACCGTACGACATGCTAGGCATTGATCCCAACTTCATCTGTTACCAACTCAATGTCCACCCATCCGCCAGACCAATCATTCAATGCACTCGCAGATCGGCACTCCACCATGCCGAGATAGTAGCAGAAGAAGTAGGAAACCTACTAGAGGCAGGAGCTATCAGAGAGGTACACTACCCCAGATGGATCTCCAACACAGTTGTAGTGCCAAAGAAGAATGGTAAATGGCGTGTCTACGTCGACTACAAGACAGTTAACAAAGCATGCCCAAAGGACAGCTTTCCCTTACCAGGGATAGATCAACTGGTAGACCTAACGGCGGGGCACAACCGACTTAGCTTTCTTGATGCATACAGAGGCTACCATCAGATCGCCATGCATGAACCAGACTAGGAAGTCACGTCCTTTACAACTCCAAGAGGACTGTATTGCTACAAGGTCATGTCCTTTGGCCTAAAGAATGCAGGGGCGACATTCCAACGGATGGTCACCAAGATGTTTGAACCATTGTTAGGCAGAACAATAGAGGCTTACATCGACGACATGGTGGTCAAGAGCAAGGAAGAGAATGACCATTTCAAGGACCTAGGTGAAATGTTTGAGATCCTGAAGAAGCACAAGTTGTGCCTCAATGCGTCCAAGTGTGCATTCGGAGTAGGATCTGGCAAATTCCTGGGCTTCCTGGTAACCAACCGGGGTATAGAGGCAGACCCCTCTCAAATCAAGGCAATTCAGGATCTGGAAAGGCCAAACTCAATAAAGGAAGTACAGCATCTCACCGGCAAGGCAGCTGCGCTCAATCGGTTTATAAGCCGGTCGTCAGACAGACTACGACCATTTTTTCATGCTCTAAAAGCCAAGTTTGAGTGGGACGACGAATGCGACCGCGCCCTGGAAAGCTTAAAAGAATACATGTCTTCCCCACCATTACTTGTAACCCTAATTCCTGGAGAAGAACTCTTCTTGTGCCTGGCAGTCTCGCAGCACGCAATTAGCGCTGTGTTCATCTGCGCAAAAGGAATCCAACATCTGCCCATCTATTATGTCAGCAAGACATTGCTGGGCGTCGAAACGAGGTACTTGCCACTAGAAAAACTGGCTTTAGCCTTGGTGATGGCCTCAAGGAAGTTGTCGCATTACTTTTACGCCAACACCATAGTCGTCCTCACAGCTTTCCCATTAAAAGCTTTGTTTGAAAGGGCGAACTTTTCTGGGCGAATCTTGAAGTGGGCAGTAGAGTTGGGACAATATGACATCAAGTTTCAACCCAGGACCGCGATAAAAGCTCAAGCTTTGGCAGACTTTGTCGCAGAATTCACCCTAGGAAGCCATCATATCTGCCCAGTCGACCTGACTGAAACAACCAAGCTAGGGATGAAAGTTGACGTCAGAATAACGCAACCCTTGGTACAGGTTACCCAGTCAAGTCCCAAGGCAGACCAGAACAAAGTAAGGGAGAAAGAAGCAAACCATGCCACACCAAGTCAAGACTCACCAACAAATAAAGACTTGGTACAATCAGATTGCGAAGGGCAGACAGCAGGCATAGACCATGAAGAAGAAGACACCAGCAACATGGAAGACTCCAAGGCATCATCTGATCCCTCCACTTGCTGGAAGTTGTTCGTCGGAGAGATGTGGAAGCTCTTTGTGGATGGAGCATCCAACCGGCATGGAGCAGGACTTAGCATAGTCCTCATCTCTTCAGACGGCCTAGTAGTGGAGCAGGCAATCAACCTTGGCTTCCCAGCATCAAACAACGAAGCGGAATATTTAGCGCTTCTTGCAAGTCTCAAATCAGCATTCTACATGAAGGCCACCGAGCTAATGGTCTACAACAACTCACAACTAGTGGTAAACCAAATATCAGGCGACTACGAAGCAAAGGATGACATGATGGCCAAATACCAAGAGTTAGTCAGAACAGAGATCAAGAAATTTGAAGTAGTGAGGATAGAACAGATCGGCAGGGAGAAAAACAGCAGAGCAGACGAACTAGCAGGCTTTGCCTCAATGGCAGATTCCTCCATCCCTCATCCACTGCTGATTGACTACCTGCCTAGACCAAGCATTGAAGACCCAGAAGCAGAGGAGGTATGCTGCGCCGATCTAGGCCCTTCATGGATGGATCCCATCATACTGTTTCTAAAAGATGGCACCTTACCGGAAGAAAAGAAAGAAGCCAACAGAATAAGAGCGAAGTCACAGCGATTTTGGCTCTTCCCATCATTGGCATTATACAAACAATCATTCTCAGGACCTTATCTAAAGTGTGTTCACCCCAGCAAAGTGGAAGCATTCTTATTCGAAATACACGAGGGTGTATGCGGAAGCCATCAAGGAGGAAGATTATTAGCATACAGAGCAATCTCGCAAGGATATTGGTAGCCATACATGCAAGCAGATTCAGAAAAGTATGTCAAAAAGTGCGAAAAGTGTCAAAAGTTTGCACACCAAATACACCAACCTGCCAGAGAACTCCTACCATTAACAAGCCCATGGCCCTTTACAATGTGGGGCTTGGACATAGTAGGGTCGCTTCCAACAGCACCAAGTAACAGGAAGTTCTTTCTTGCAGCAACCGACTACTTCACAACGTGGGTAGAAGCAGAAGCCTTGGCATCAATCAAAGAAAAAGATGTGAGGAAGTTTGTCTGGCAGAATATCATCACTCGATTTGGCATACCAAAGGTGCTAATATCAGACAATGGCACTCAGTTCAACGACAGAATCTTTAGAAGCTTTTGTAAAGAGTATAAGATAGAGTTCTACAATTCTACACCGGCATATCCCCAAGCAAATGGTCAGGCAGAAGCATCAAACAAGGTAGTCTTGGATGGATTGAAGAAAAGATTAGAGAAAGCCAAAGACAAGTGGGCAGAAGAGCTCCCTCATGTTTTATGGGCTTACCGCACCACACCTCGGCGGTCAACAGGAGAAACTTCATTTTCCTTAGCCTATGGTATGGAGGCAATAATCCCACTAGAATTTGGCCTCCCCACAATTCGAAGTGAGAATTTTGGTCCAAACTTGAACGGTGAAGCCATAACATTGGAGCTCGACCTTGCAGAAGAAAGAAGAGATAGAGCACTGGTTCACATTGCCTCATACCAACAAGAATTGTCTAGAAAGTATAACAGGACAGTACATCCAAGGCAATTCAAAATCGGAGACTGGGTACTGCGCAAAGTAATGGGAAACACCTTGGTACCGAGAGATGGCAAGTTAGGGCCTAATTGGGAAGGGCCTTACAAGGTGGTTGGATTAGCCGGCAGAAGGGCATACCACTTAGAAGATGAGGACGGCAAGGCAATTCCCAGGCCGTGGAATACTGCTAATCTCAAGTTATTTTATTTTTAGCTTTTTTCTTTTGAATATGTGTATTTTTTTCCTTTCTCAATAAAACAAGTAGTTTTCTTTTCAGTATAGGCGTTTTCTTCTGTAAAAGTTTGTTTTAGTGAGTTAGGTGAGTCAGGGGCATTAAAAACACAGTTGGCCGGATTAAACCAACACCCTTCCTAAGCCTAGGATAAGGATCTGGGCTGCAGGACGTTTGGTCGAAATAACCAAACACTTTATTCTAAGTTGGCTGAAAAAATCAACTTAGAGGTTGGCTGGATTAAACCAAAACCCTTACTAAGCCCAGGATAAGGATCCAAGCTGCAGGACGTTTGGTCGAAATAACCAAATACTTTATTCTAAGTTGGCTAGAAAAACCAACTTAGAGGTTGGCTGGATTAAACCAAAACCCTTCCTAAGCCCAGGATAAGGATCCAGGCTGTAGGACGTTTGGTCGGAATAACTAAAAACTTTTATTCTAGGTTGACTAGATTAAACCAACTTTTAGTACTCTTCAGCCGAAGTAAGGGTATAAGCTGAAGAGTGGTTGGTTGGATTAAACCAACTCTTATTACTCTTCAGTCGAAGTACGTATATCGGCTAAAGAGTGGTTGGCTAGTAAGCCCAGTCAGATTGCTCAGCTAAAACCGGAATAAAGTATCTCGGCCAAAAAATATTGTGTTTCATTCAAATTGCAGTTAAGAAGCAAGCACAAACAGAAAAGTAAACCGAGATAATAGTTGGAGCAAAAGAGCTCATTACAAGTACAAACATACAGATCAAATCGGAATAAGTGTTGAATACAAAAGAAGATTTTCATTGATCAAGTTCAAGGCAAATACAAAGGAGGGGCCTCAGCCCGGTTACAAGACCAAAAAAGAAGAAGAAAAATACTGAAAACAAGCAATAACAAAAGAAAGTACAGAATCAGTTGAACAGATCATCAAGATCAGCATCAATGTCAACACGAAGACCGGTTTCAGAGGGTAGAGCAGTCTCGGTTGGGAGCTCGGTGTCTATTGAAAGCACAGTTTCAGTCGTCAGGTCTTCAACCGTTGGTTCCAACCGAGCTGATTGATCGTTGGCTTGTTTATTGACGACTGAGGTATTATTGGGCTCGGTTTCTTCATCGTCGTCTGAATTCTGAAGAAACTATTGCTGAACGGATGCAGCGTACTCCGCCGGTGAGCTCGGTATGAAGTACTGAGGAGGATTGTATACCTCGGTCTCAGGTTCACAACCGAGCTGCACCACTGTTGCCCTCTAACCGCATTTGAAGAACAAATCTTTAGCGGCCTCACATTGTGGAATATAGTGGGCCTTTCCCTCCTTGAAACCTTCAGCATTGGCTTCATCCACCTTCTTTTTTAGTTCGGCGATCTCTGCATCTTTCTTTCCTTTGAGCTTGACTAGCTCACGCAGGTACTTATCCTTCATCACGGTTAATGCCCTCTGTTTGTCAGCGTTAGCCGAGATAACTAGTTCGGTCAGACGGGCTACCTCGGCCTCCAGCTCGGCGGTCTTCTGTTGGGAGTTTTTCAGTTTGGTGGTTTTTTCTTCAACTTCAATCATGGCTTGCCTTACTGTTTTCCGAAGCTCCAGCACACGCTTGTGTGCAATTTGACTCTTTTGCATGGCCTGAAAAAGAAGTGAAAGAAACTAATGACGAAATCGAACAGAAAGTTAGGAAAAAATTAGTGAGACAAGAGGAGCAACTTACTAGGATCATTGATTTCGTTGCCGACTGGATGGCCTTGAGCTCGGTCAGGTGCTTGTGATGCTCCATGTCCAGGGGCAGACATACACTCTTAGCCAGATTGAAGGCTAGCATGTGGTCTTTGTCTGCCATCACTGAGTTAGTGTCACAGATAGCGCAATTTTGGAAAGTCATTTTTGGACTTCATTTAGAGGAGCTAGCTCGGTCGGCAAGTTCCGGTTGTGGACTCGGTGGGGGGCTTGGTGGTAGGGTTGTTTCGTCTTCATCAACAAGGCGTTGCTCGGTCTGAGTAGTCCGGGCACGCTTGTTGGGGCGCGATGAGGAGGGTTGTTGAGATGGTAGGGCCACCACGGTTTCCTGAGTCTGGCTCGGTGGTGGTACCTCGGCTCTGTTTGTTTCGGTTGTGAGGGCCCTGACTCTGTTCCTCTTAGCCATCTCTTCTTCGGCAGTCAGAGGGACTAGGTTGATTTGGGGTAAGTTGGGGTCCGGTTCGGGGGAGGCTTCCAGTAAGAAGTCTGTTACTCTGGCTTTACGCCGGCTGCTGTATCTGTACGTCGACTCAAAATTCAGCAGCTTGGCCCAATTTCTTTCTGGAAATCGTAGTGCGGCGCAGAGTGTGTTCAGATTGGGGTAACTGTAAAGAGATTGAAGATGGGCTGAATCTGCAAAAAGAAGACAACTGTTAGTTCGGTTCAGAAATTGGAAACCGAAGTAAAACAGAAGCAGGCAATAGAGCCGAAGTAATTATACCGGGTGTTCCTTTATTCCCGTTTATACTGCGGCCTGGGATCTGGGCTTGGTGGTCTTTAAAATTCCCAGATACCTAGAAAAAATCATCATCATTCAAGTCTTTGTCCAGTGTGTCTTTTATTATTTTCTCTCGGCGGCGGCGTATTCTTAAATAATAGACCCACCCATCTTCTTTTGAGCCTATGGAATATTGGTGGAAGAGTTCGGCTAGGCTGAGGTTAATGCCAGCACGGCGGTTTAGCTCGGCTATACCATTTATTATGCGTTATGAGTTTGTGGAAAGCTGGGTTGGGCATATCCTAGTTTGCCTAAGGAATTCACAAAGTAAGGGCTGTACAGGGAATCTAAGGCCGGTTTCTACAATGGAAAAGAGGGTGAAGGGAACAAAACCAGGGTTTCCCCAAGGTATGGTATCTTGTTTGGCTAAGGTAAGATGGACGTCGTCAGGAATGTTATACTCTCTTCGGAATTCGGCCAGGCCCCCAGGCATGGGGCTATGAGAGCACTAATCGATCAACCAGCACTAGGCGACCAACTAGGTGACCACGACGACATGAGGCGACCAACCAGGTGCTGCCGACAAGCCTAGAGGAACAGGCTAGGGCTATCGACAGAGGCTGCGACTACCATGGGAGAGTCACTTGACCTGCGGCTACGTTGGGTGGGGTGCGACGAACTCAGACAAGGTGATGAATAACCTGCGCAGGCTAGGGTTTGGGTGTAGATGGCCTTCGGTAGAAGCAAGGTGGTAGGTTCTTCTTATTGTGGCTCTGATACCATGTAAATTGTAAATTTAGAGAAAAGAAGAGTTAGAGTTATGAGTGATATCTCACCTTCTTTTATATTAACTCATTGGCATAATTACAGGAGCATTCTAAGGCATAAAGATACGAAATAGGAAATATTTCCATATTCGAACATTCTATATTCTAACAATATTTCTAATGCTTCAGTCCTAAAAACAGATGTTGAATAACAAAGTTGCTGCTTCTTATTATTCTCTCTCTTTCTCTTTAACCCTAATCTAAGTTTTTCATACTTTTGCACATCAACTCTAACATTATATTGATGACAATAAATTTGTATACAAGAATCATTAAACAGATTACTAATGGATGAGAATTTAAAGAGTTCAAGCAGAGAACCTATGGCAACAGCTTTTAGTTTTTCACAACTTCAACGTAATGTCAAGGGGGGATGTTCCTATTCAATATTAACTGTAGATGACTACAGTATTGTCAATTCTAGAGTACAATATTGACTACGATATCGTCAATTCCATATGGTGTCATGTCTTCGTGTCCATGCCTGTGTCTGTGCTTCTTAGACAACATTGAATTTTCCATAGATAATGCACTTTTTTAAAGTGGAAATTAATCTCAAGAATGAATGAGTAATAATTAATCCCCCATCTAATTCAAATAGGAAAGGTTGAAGTGAGAACCTAGAAAGTATTAATGTCTGTGCTTTGACAGCATGGAGATGTGAATTCGCATATGCTGCAGCTGATCTGAGCATCCGCAGCTTCCAGAGAAGTGTCTCTAGGTAAAACATCAGCCAGAACCTGTGACGTTAATCATCATCACCTTTGCAATTTTGACACCATAAATTAAGAAAATTATAATTCAAACATAGATATGAAAGAACATCAGAAAAAAGTGAACAGAAGGCAGACTACAGAAGTAGTGCGCGCTCAGTATTTTAACAGAAAGTATAACATAGAGAGAGGTGTCATATCCATGTCAAAAATGAGCATTATAAATTTTGACAAATTTGACAAGGGACACGACTTTTTCAGGTATTGAAATGAGAACGCCATCAAAAGAGATTCCTAGAAAGGTGTCCTTGATGTAATGACCAATCTACAGGACAAGTTCTATTACAATCCTTTAAATAGAAGAAAATATATCATAGTTCACTTAACCATTCACATACAAAAGTTGAATCTTACATAAAGATAAGATGATAATGCCATTAAACCATATGATAGCTCCCCAACTCTCTGTTGCAGAGAAAATCCTTTCTTCACAGTAGCCATCGCCATTGTTAAAGGTATACCTAAATGTAACAAATGCTGGTTTGATTGTGAAAATATCGTGCATATATAATTTGCATGAAGAAAATTAGTTTCTTATATCCATTTTCATCAGAAGAAAATGACTTTCTCGTTTTGAATTTTTGTTTTTTTGATCTGTAACTTTCTTGTTTTGAAATTTATCTCATAGAAATAAATACATACATATATATATGTATATCAATATGTACATATGAATCTATTAATAGGTTTTTCTGTTAGTACCAAAGGTTCAGAATGTCAATGTGGTCTATGATGCCTGTTTTCTAAGTGCATCTTCAAATTATGTGCATTTTTTAACTTCGTATTTAATTATGTACTTTTTGTTGTCATCTTCAAAGAAAGGCAACGATTGCACCACCTGATCTATGTGCCAAATACACAGCTCAAGCTCATCTTGTCATTAAGTTTGGTCCTGTTCAACAATCAAGCCAACCAAGCTCAACCTTTATGTTCCATCCGGCGTGCTTAATATACCAAACTAGTGCAAGAAAGGTTATGCTTGGTTAGGTTCATAAATATTTATTGTAGTTATTGTGCCATGGATTGAACATTACCAATAAAGAATTTTCGAAAGGAGAAAAAATAAATATTTAAAGCCTGAGAGGTATGATGAGAATTTGAGTATAAAAAAAAAAAATGTAGCCAACCCCACCTGACTGGGACACGAGGTTAATTTGATTTGGTTAAAGGTATGATAAGAACTTGAGTACACTTCTGGAATTTGGTATAGTCACTAATTTACAACAGTAAAGGTAAAAATTACACCTTATCTTGGCATATTTGTTTTGAACATTAACGTGTTTAACTGAACTCTATCAACATTTTCATAATATCCAATATCTACAGATCTTTTACCAAAACTTTGGACCAAACTAAACTGGCACGTTGTGAGTCTGCCACCTTTAATTGAACATAAAAAATCAAAATCATGAAATGAGCAAAGCTAGAGTGGAAATCATCACGCAAATAGCAAAGCTAGAGTGGAAATCAAGATAATGAACAAAGGAAAACCTGTGGAAATCATGACAATGAAGGAAAGAAAACCTGTTACTAAGCACAGCATATAAGGTGCACTAAGATGGAGCTGCTCAGGCATGATTTCCAAATAAGTTGTTAGAAGTTGCAATGGCGACTTCTTGAAACATGTAGCTGCTAAGAGAACGTTAGGTAAAAGGACAATAAAAGTGAAGGAATAAATTGAAGGTCAGAGCTCCCATCAACATGATGATATGAATGAATCAAACTTCTCACCTGGATTGGATAAAATCAACATAAGATCAACATCTGGATTCTGAGCAGCAACAGCTAATGCAAGGCATCCTCCGATGGATTCTCCAACAAGGCATATGGGTCTGTTTGGTGAACGGTTGTTCTCTGACCTAACTGTTCCTTCAGCAAGCTTCACCAGGTCTGAACCATAAAATTTTGAAGGCCACAATTAGTATCTTGTTCACCAAAATATTTTCATATTGGAAATAAAAGTATGAGCATGGTTGGAAATAAAAGCATGAGCATGGTTAAAATATTCAAACAAACTAGAGGTGTATTGGGATGACAGAGGATTTTAATGGCCCCCATTTCATTAACTGAAACATTTGAAGTGACGATTCAATTCAAAGTCTAAAATCGAAGAAGGAAGGGAGAAATTGTCGTGCCCAATGATATAAGTTCATTTTTAGGAATTGTGGTTCAATTTTCTATTTTGTTTATTCATAAATCATTATTTCAAATGGTCCCCATACTCCTTAATGACTCCAATCAAGATGTCAGATACCTAAATTGAAATGCCATGCAATGGGCCATTCAATCTCCATGGTCCAAATGCACCTTAAAGTTTGTTCAACTTTGATCAGGTCATCTTTCGTTTCATGAGATAATGATTAATATTGGCATTGTAGGCCCAGTTTTCCCATGACAACTTTATTGACATTCTCAGAAAAATTTAGTTAAGCTTTAAGATGACATGGTGACCAACAACTCATCATGATATCAGAGTAGGCAATAGATCATGCGTTCAAAACTCACTGTCTACCCAACAATTATAATACGTGCATGTGTTTGGCCGCTTATAAAAGAGAATCCAGTTATACAAGAGTGGTGTGTTGCTGAGGATATAAATAATAAAACTATCCCTCTCTAACAACTTTAAGCTTTTTGGACAATTGGTGATTTAACATTATATTAGAGCTCGGATTGGGAGAGGTCTTGGGTTCAAGTCTCTCCATTTAAATTTGTTTTTATTTGCATTATGCTTCTCTCTATGTATGTCTATTTGCAACTCCACAAGCAAAACGGAATTGCAAGTGAAGGAGTGTGTTGGAAAATTTCATATACATTGTTGGGCCATTCTCAGTGGTCAACAATTCATCAGCAAAGAGACAAAGTTGTGTCAAAGCTCTTTCCTTTACAAAACCACTGATGCTCATGCTATTTTTTTTTATCGACTAAAAGAAGACTTTATTGATGCATAAATTAAATTTACATCAATGAAGAGGAGCTTGGAGCTGAAGCAAGCTCCAACCTCCTAGTTGGTGAGAAACCAACGAGCACAACAGAGAAAGGAAACAAAACCCAAAAAACCAGAACAACGCCAAAACACCAGCATAACAGAACAGCAACACCACAAGGCCTAATAATATACAGCAGCCCAACAACAAACCATACACATTGCCTTGAACTACATCCAAACCTGCAACCAATCCAAGCACCAAGATTAATTAGGCCAACACAGCAGCAAGACTGATCAAACAGATCAGAGCACAACAGCACTCAGCAATACAGCAGAACAGACCAACACCCAGAAACACAGCAGAACAGCAGCATAACAGAATAATATACAGCAGCCCAACAACAAACCATACACATTGCCTTGAACTACATCCAATCCTGCAACCAATCCAAGCACCAAGATTAATTAAGCCAACACAGCAGCAAGACTGAACAAACAGATCAGATCACAGCAGCACTCAGCAACACAGCAGAACAGACCAACACCTAGAAACAGATCAGTGCATGATACAGAATTTCACATTTTGCAAATTGAACACCAAATCATCAACTGAATAATAGAAGTAAGGGCTAGAAGCTCTTAACCATAATGCAATCCGTGTTTTGATAAGATCACACAACTTTTCAAGATCCAACTGGGCCTCATTAAAGATGATTTCATTCCTCAGCTTCCACAAGGACCAAAGCACTGCCAGTGGGATTAACCTCCAGATTGCCTTCAATCTGTTATGGCATCTAAACCCAGTCCACCAATGAATAAGACCATCCACTGAACCCGGCTGCACCCAAGATACACCCCACCATCCAATAATATGAGACCAAACTCTCCAACTGAAAATACAGCACAGCAGCACGTGAGATACAGTTTCTCTATCATTCCTGCAAAATACGCAGTTAACATCAGAATTGGCACTTAGGATTCCAATTCTATGCAAATACGTAGCAGTCTTGATCCTCCCTTTCCATGCTAGCCAAGTGAAGAATTGCACTTTTGGAGGTGCAGCATTCTTCCAGATGAGATCCACCACTTTTGCAGGCATAGTAGATGGTGACTCCTTCCACTTGTATGCAGACGAAACAGTAAAGGTACCAGACCTGTCTGCATCCCAAGACAACCTATCTAACACACCATTCCTGAGCTTTGGAGCATTTTGTAGCAACACCTTCATCCTCCTCAACTCTTCAAGTTCCCATTGGAACAATGCTCTTCTGAAAGACAAATCCCACTCCTCATTTCCATTACTCATGCTCTTAATCACTGCTACTGATACACCCTTATGCAAAGACAGAGAGAATAATCTAGGAAATAAAATTTTTAAACAGTCACTACCAACCCATTGATCCAGCCAAAAACTTATGAGCCTCCCATCCCCAATATTAATCTTTGAGTTGGCCTTAAAAACCTCTAGTAGCTCTGGGCACTTAATAGCAACCCTCAAAATGTCCCTTCATACCATAGAATAACTGGAATTTGCATCTTGATCTGGCCACCTAGACCCACCCTACTATGGGTACTTGCTTAGAATCACTTGTTTCCAAATAGAGTCAGATTCACTCCCAAACCTCCACCACCATTTGAGAAGAAGACATTCATTCATTATTCTCACCTTTTTAATACCAAGACCCCTGTTACTTTTGCTTTGAGTGATTTCCTCCCACTTTACCATATGAATTTTCCTTCTAAGTTCATCACCCCCCAAAGAAATCTGGATTGAATTTTATCAATCTCCTTTGCTACCCCTTCAGGCATTCTAAACAAAGATAAGTAATACACTGGTAATGAAGATAACACAGACTTGGTCATTGTCAACCGACCAGCGAAGAAAAGAAGCCTACGCTTCTAGGAAGCAAGTTTTGATTTGAAATTATCAATGACAGGTTGCCAAGACCTTCTCCTCCTTGGATTAGCCCCCAATGGCATCCCTAAGTACTTCAAAGGTAACCTATGATGCAAGCAATTCAAAATGGTAGCAAAATCTTTGGTTAGGTCTTCATTAATACCAACACCACACACTACGCTCTTGTGATAATTTATCTTCAACCCAGACAAGATTTCAAAACATCTTAATATTCTTTTGATATTAAGCACCTCCTCCCTCTTCGCCTCACAAAACAAGATTATGTCATCAGCAAATTGTAAATGAGTAATAGTAAGAGCATTTGACCCAACTGATACACCCTTGATCAATCCAGCCTGGACAGCTCTATGAATCAGAATATTAAGACCCTCAGCTACAATATTAAAGAGAAAGGGGGATAAGGGATCTCCTTGTCTAAGTCCCCTTTGAGGACTAAACTGAGCAGTAGGTGATCCATTCACCAAAATAGAGATTTTAGCAGTTGAGACACATTCCTTCATCCATTTGATTCATCTTGATCCAAAACCAAAGTTTGATAACGTAGAGAAGAGGAACTCCCAATTTGTTGAGTCATATGCTTTCTCGAAATCAAGCTTTAGGATAATTCCTTTCTTTTGCTTCTTCTTCCAATCATCAACAATGTCATTAGCAATCAGAATACCATCAAGAATACTTCTACCCCTATAAATGCTGATTGAGACTCACTAATGATCTTAGGTAAAACAATTTTGAGTCTACTGGATAAAACTTTGGAGAGCACTTTGTACAATGATCCAATAAGACTGATAGGCCTAAAATCACTGAGAGAAGAAGGGTTTTCATTCTTTGGGAGCAAGGCTACAAAGGAACTATTAATACCAAGGACCAACTTTGAGTTGGTATGGAACTCACTCATAAACTGCATCACATCCCCTTTAATTATATGCCAACACTTTTGTAACTTCATCAGGTTAAAACCATTAGGGCCAGGTGCCTTATTCCCGTCACAATTCTTTAGTGCTGCCACAACTTCAGATTCTGTGAACTCAGCTTCCAAAGCAACACGCGCCTCTTCATCCCCAATGGACTTGAAAGGACCAGATAAACTTGGCCTATTAGACCATGATTCTGAAAACTACCTCTGAAAGTGATTGAACACTTCTGTTCGTATTTCCATAGGATCTTCAGTCAAGACTCCATTAACCTCAATTGAGCACAGAGCATTCCTATTCCTTCTTGTGGAGGCCATGACATGGAGAAATTTAGTATTTCTATCACCTTTTAACATCCAGTTAGCTCTAGATTTTTGCAACCATAACCATTCAACCATTTTACTCGACTTCCATGCTTCACCTTTTAACTCTCTAAGTGTAGATCTCTCTGCGTCAGTGAGTACTCTTTGTTCAGCTACCAAATCCAAGACATGTATCTCCTCCTCCAGTTGTTTGAGTTTAAAATCCACCTTGCCAAACACCTCAATGTTCCATCTTTTCAAGGCAGCTTTAAGTACCCTCAGTTTCATTATACATTTGAAACCAGCCCAGCCATTGACATGAGAATCAGCCCAGACTTTCTGCACAAAATTCTTAAAATTCGGATGAAGACACCAGGCATTAAGAGACCTAAATGGCTTTGGACCCCAATCTCTTTCATCTTCCATCATTAAAATAGGACAATGATCCGAGAGCCTTCTTGGTAAACCCCACAGTTTGAAGTTAAATTTCTGCAACCAATCTGGACTGAGTAGAAATCTGTCCAGCCTACTCCATTTGACACCATTCTGAGAGTTACACCAAGTGAACTTTCGCCCCAACATTGGTAAGTCACACACTTCCAACTTATCAATTAGCTCGTTAAAATCCTTCATACCACCACACCTTTGTGAACAACCCACCCTCTCAGATAATTTCCTAACCTCATTAAAATCACCCCCCAAGCACCAAGGATTAATAAAACTTTTCTTTAAATTCTTCAAAGTTTCCCATAATCCCTTCCTATTAGCACCATCATTCGGCCCATAAACATTCACAATAACACAAGCTAGACTTGAAAAAAGAGTGCCAGACAAAATAATAAAATACCTGTTGCAACAGCAGTCCAGCAGTTGAAATACCTGTGGATTCCAGACACACAGTAGGCCACCAGCTGCACCCTCTGAATCCACAGCCATATAAGCCATCTGATCCCCAGGCCAACAAGATCTGACAAATTCCTCAGTTATAGTAGGCCTCTTTGTTTCCTGAAACAGTGCCACATCCACCTTCCTTTCAAAAAGAAGTTTTTTGATTTTTCTCCTTTTAATGGGCTTGCCCAACCCTCTAACGTTCCAAGATAAGAGCTTCATTAAAACAAGTTGACACACCAATAACTCCACAGCAGATACAAATTATTCTGCCTTGCTACCCCTTTGACCCAACACCTCCTTATCCTTAGCTTCTAGTTCCATCAATTTACTAATTACTTCCTCATCCTTGCCTTTACATTTCAGCCCAAGCAACTTCCCTATCTTCAGAGACGTTTCGGCCTCAGTCAGAAGCAACTGGCCAGAACCCACTGATGCTCATGCTATTACTGTGTCTAGTCTGATGAATACTTGAAGTGCAAAGTAAATGTGTGAGAGAGAGAGAGAGAGAGAGAGAGAGAGAGACCTGTAAATGTCGTTCGATCCATAATGGGAATATGCAAGCACCATATATCAAAAATCCTTCATTTAAAATATAAATATAATAATTAGGCAGCACAATCACTCAGATAGTGACACTATAAATTATAATACCATGATGGTGAATCTAATGAGAACTTAACATTGACAGTGACACTGATACTGATACTAAAGAGAATTTGAATCAGCAAGTATCAAAAATTACTGTCCAAGTCTTTGATGATGCAAAATAAGTCCAAGTCCAACACCATCAATTCCTGGAAAATTCAAATCAAATACAAACAAGTTTTGAGTTGTTAGGCAAGATTAAGAAAGAAACGGAAAAGAAGAGAAAGGAATTCTAAACGCATTATGTGGTGTAATACAAATTCTGTAATGATTTATTTAAATTCACTAGTACATATGCATAGACATATGCATTGGCACGGACACATGCATGTAATATTTACATATTGGAAAATAATAAAAACAAGTAGGATGCAACGTGTAGTTTCCAGATACATAGTTCATCTCAAGATTATAAAATATCTAACAACTAAATTTGTTCTGAATGGAGTGACAAAATTAACTTATTTTATGATTTTTATAAAATCATGTGACATTAGACTCATACTTTTTTGATAACTTTATACAACTTTTAACTTACCAAAAAAAAATTATTTATGTAGTTTATTTATGGAGTAAATTATTAAGTATTCTATGATTCAGTTAATCAGAAACTAAAAGTTATCCATCAAATTTTATTTATAATTTTTTATTAGTTGGTGAGACCATCTCCAACTCAACACCAAATGTTTTATCAAACTTAAATTTGATGAAAAAACCTACCTTTTAGTGCTTCAACCCAGCACTAAATATTTCATCAAATCTAAAATTTCTCAAATCTTTTATCAAATTGAGGATGGATGTATTTTTTATCAAATTATTATTCATAGTCGTTGAAACTATAAGTCATTTTCACCATTGGATGACCAGCCGATTGTCTCCTAGTCGACCACTTCCATGCAAAAATTTGTGAAAAAATTACACTGGCCAGTCGATCAGCCAGACCTCCGTCTAGTAGTCCATCCGATTGACTAGTGTTTTGATAAAAGCTCAAATCACTCCGTTAGAACGCGTGATATCAGATCTAGCTTTTTTATCAAATTTTACTTAAATTTGATTAAAAAAATTGAGTAAAGCGTCGGAGATGCTATGACACATGAAAATTGATAAGTCACTGTTGCTATCAAGGCTAATAATAAGGCTGTGTTTGGATAGATAGAGATAGAGATAGAGATAGAGATAGAGATGAGAAAGAGAAATATAAAAATAAAAATATATATATTTTATATTTTATATTATATTCATATTTAATTCACTTTCTTTTATTTTCTTTTTAAAATTACTATCTAAATAAGTCAGGATTCAAACACAGTAATTGAAATAAATGATAATGCAAATGATCCGACCATTATCAATTTGATCAACGATGATGATAATGGACCGTATCAAGTTTAATTTTAACATTAACAAACCAAACAGAAATTGGTGAAAATAGAGGCAATAATAAATTGACAACATTAATAATAATAATAATAATTATTCAAAAAATAGTTAAAATCATCCACCAGTTTTTAATTTATTTTAATCATACCATCTCTCATATTTTTCATAAAAAAAATAAAAATTTATTTTTAACCATCTTTTCAAAACAATAATGCTACCCTCGAACCATATTCTCAGAACAATAACGCTACCCTACATTTAGTGTTTGTTTTGTAGGAAAATATTTTGAGGGAGAAAAAATAAATGAAAAGGAGAAACAAGAGCGGAGGGGAAAAGGAAAGTGACCAGGTAAAAATAGCAAGAGAGGACAGTCGTCGTCTAAGGAGGGAGGAGAACCAATAGTGTCCTCCTCCAAGAGAGAAAACCAACGAGGCGGTCCACCGTCATCTGATCTGATCATGTGCTTGGAACGCTCCAAGTAATCTTTTATACTCAAACCAAGTTCCACCTTCTCCGATCCCTTGCTCGGCTGCTGCGTATGTGCATGTGCTTTCTTCTCCAACCTTCCCTTCTTTGACCCACCCCTCGTCTTCTGTTCGGTCCACAGAATCGATCGCCGGTTCGTAGCAGAAACTTTGGGTTTGGGTTTCAATACTCCGGTGGTTGGCGGCCCATGGAGAGCCGCCAAGACTCTTGGTGCGGCTGCCGACATCATGATGAGGGAATATCTCTCTCTCTCTCTCTATCTGAACATCTCCTCTCGTCACTTTAAACGCTTCTGCTCTGCGGTTAGACTTGGACACCCACGCAACGATAAACATGCATGACAATAATTACAAAAATACAAATTATATAAACGGCCCCTGGACCTTAGCAACACAAATTAGCTTAAGAAGTAAATTTCAAAACATAAAGGGTAATAAATTTTAATAGTCAAATGAGAAAATAGTCAAATATGGTAAAAATTAATCAAGTCTTGGTGCTAGGCCCAATGCGATGCTCACTCTGATGTGGAGCTAGGTTGGACCTCGGCCCTTTGGCCAACACTTGCTCCGAAGCAAGACAATCATAGGAGTTTGGCCTAATGTACAAGCGTCACTCCAAAGTGGGCCGAGCAACATGGTGGACCTCCTGGATGGACAAACAACCACTCCGAAGTGGGTAGAGCAATATGTTAGACCTTCTAGTTGGACAACCATTCTAGAGTAGGCCAACTCAAAGAAGGCCAATTCACTGAAGATCTTTCTTAGGCCCACAAGAGACAAACAACTCTGCCCCTCTCCCTCTGTATAAACAGAACGTGGAGACATGGAGGTGCAGAGGGACAAGGTGCATATATGACAGACCTGCATATGAATGACAGGCGGAGTGGTCATCCTCCTCCAATGAGAGATGTCCGCTAATGAGACAAACAAAACAGACCTGCACCCGAGTGTCAGGCGGAGTGGTCGTCCTCCTCAAATGGGAGACGACCATGAATAAGACACATTGGACAGGTGGCAGAGAGAGAAGGACTTGAACGACAAACAACCTTCTCCTATAAAAGGTGAACACTATTTACTCTCAAGGGATTCGAAAATCTACACACTTAACACATATACACTCTCTGCATTCTTTCTTCTTCCTCTCCCTGAGTTGCTGACTTTACCATCGGAGAGATTTCCGGCCAAACCCTGGTTGGGCAGCCTCACCGTTTGTTATTCCTTGCAGATCTTCAATTCCTAGCGCACGCTGTTCTTCCACGAAGTTCAACCCTTCTTCATAGTGTGGAAATCACCCCCGCACAGAAAGGATAAAGTATAATTTATTCTTAAATTTATGAGAAGTAATATCACCAAAAAAAAATAATACAAAATTATGAAAAAATATAATATTTTAATTATTAAAGTGTATAAATTTTAATAATAATTTGTTATATTTTTTTATACCCACTGTGATGTTATTTTTCCTTCAATTTAACGATAAAAGTTACTTGGTCAGTTATTCTAAATGTTCATAATATATATATATATATGATTATTAATTTTAAATATATAATCAATTGCATCGTACTAATTATTTGATGATATGTTGATATTAACTCAACTTTGTCTGGTTAGCAGTCTTTGATACTATAATCTATTTTCTTCATTCATTTTCTATTTTTTAATTTGATTGTGGATAAAAATGTGGGCATAAATAATGAGTGATCATTAAGAGGGAGAAATTAGTAACATTTCATGCCATTAGCATAAGACAACTCTGTTGATGACGTGATATAATTTCCAGCAAATCACAGATAACATAGAAAAGGCTTCAATTTTTTGAGTTATTTAGCCAAATAAGCCACCCTCACCCCAAACAAACCCTTGATTTTTTTACCAATCTATCGAGTCCCAGGGTTGTTGTCAAGCTGGCTGAAGATGTAGCTCATCAAAGAATCTAATTTTATATTATATATTTTCATCATTATCTAATGCAGTCTTCCATTTTGTTTTGTTTGCTAGCTGCCTTCGCTCTTCTGGGTTTATCAGATGCTCTACTCTTAATTTTCTAATTAACTTCTTTCAATTCTCAATCATAATAGGCCTCGTTTGGGAACAGGCTAATTTAGTAACTTTTTGACTATTTGGCTAAAATAGTCACTCAAAAAAACTAGTATGTTTGGGATGACTTTTTGGCTTTTTACGAAAAGATGTGCAAAAAGTAGATAGAAAAGAGAATCTTTGACTTTTTGGTATGGGTTGTTGGCTTTTTGGCCTCGTTTGGGAACAGGCTAATTTAGTAACTTTTTGGCTAATTGGTTAAAAAGGTTGGTAAGAAAAACCTGTATGTTTGGGCCAACTTTTTGGCTAATTACGAAACGACGTGCAAAAAGTAGAGAGAAAAGGGAATCTTTGACTTTTTGGTATGGGTTGTTGGCTTTTTGGCTAAAAAGGTAACTTTTTGGCTAATTGGCTATTTTAGCCTCTTGCCAAACGAGGCCTAGTAACTTTTTGACTTTTTGGCTAAAAATGATGCTTCCCAAACGAGGCCTAATAATAGTAATAAACAAAATTAAACCCCAACATATCATCACCCATTCATAGTATTCAACAAGTGGGTTTGGATATTGAGAACAACTCAACCTAAAGTAATCAAATGCCCAATAAAATTTTAGAACTGCTGACTGGTGATGTTTTTTTTTTTTTTTTTTGGATAAATAAATGGATTTTATTAGAAAAGCATCAAGATGATGCAAAGAATACAAAAACCACCCACAAAGGGCCAACCAAACTATCTAAGTAAATCCTCCACAAAATCTGCAAAAATCAAAACACTTGGATTGGCTAAACCCGTAACCTAACTATGCAAAACCAACAACAACCGAATCTCAAGCTAGGAAACAGAACGGCACTCATTCTGAAAAATACGCCTATTCCGCTCCAACCATACCAACCACATCAAACAGTGAGAAGCAAGAACCTAAGCCTTCCGACGCCGCTTCCCCACCCAGGGATGGAGCTAGGAGAAGACTATGGGGGGCCATGGCTCCTCTGTTTCAGTGAAAAATATTGTTTGTCATAACACTTTAAAAATATATATATCATTTTATACATAAAATGGCCCCCTAGTATAAGAAAATGCATATCTTATTATTCTCCCATCTTGCCTTCTTTTTTTTATTTTGCACTAAAAAAATTTCTTCATCTTATTAGAAATTGTTTCTATGGTATTTAATTTTTTTTTCTATGTATATATAATTTATATATCATATTGTGCATAAATGGGTGTTTGTGTATTTGGTGATTTTTTTTTTCCAGCCCCTCCGGTAATAAAATCTTGGTTTCGTCCCTGTCCTCACCCTAGCGCCACCCTAGCTTTGAACCACATCCAATAACGACCCTGGTTGCACCCAAACCATCCCAAACAAAGCCACAATAGAATTCCAAAGTCGAGATGCAACTGGACAATGTAAAAGCAAGTGGTCCACCGTTTCCCCATCTCTACAGTACATACAACACCAATTAACCAAAACTTGCCCTCGCCGACGCAAGTTATCAATAGTCAAAATCTTCCCCAAAACAGCAGTCCAAACAAAGAAAGCCATCTTAGAAGGTGAACTCGTCACCCAAATGCTCTTCCAAGGAAACACTACCCCACTCCCCCCCTCAAGACACTGAAAACACCCCTTAAGATCTCGAAGAATCCCACACCAAAGAGTCCACTCCATCCCCTCCATCCTTGACACCATACAAAACGCTCAGCAAGTCCACCAGTTGATCCAATTCCCAATCTTAAACATTACAGCGAAGGTGAACATTCCAAACAAACACCTGCCCCTACCTAATTCTAATAGACTCCACCAACTCCTCCTCATCCACAGCAATAACATAAACCATAGGAAACATACTCACCAAAGGCACTTCACTACACCACCGATCCTGTCAAAAGCGAGTCTTATCCCCTACCCCCACCTTAATCCGAGTCCTATCCCAAAACTCCATCCACCCTAGCCAAATCCCTTTCCACAACCCACGACCATGAGGATGGACCACCCCCTTTGAGCACCACCCCCCTCTGGCCACCCCATACTTCGCCGCTACCACCCTCCTCCATAACCGCTCCCTCTCCATTGCAAAACACCATAACCATTTCCCTAAAAGAGCTCTGTTAAAACCCACCAACCTCCTAACACCTAAGCCCCCCCTCTCATTCGGAATACAAATCATATCCCAAGCCAGCAAATGATAATGAAAACCCTTCCCTCCACCACCTCACAAAAAATCTTGTTGCAACTTTTCCAACCGCCTAGCAACCACCATAGGAATCACATGCAACGACATAAAGTATGTCGGAATACTAGAAAGGACACTCTTGATCAGTTTGAGCCGCCCTCCCTTAGACAAATATTGTCTCTTCCACCCTACCAACCATCGTTGTACTTTATTTACCATCCCATCGCACACCCCTTTCACCTTAAAGGTAGCCCCCAAAGGAAGCCCCAGATAGGAAACTGGTAATCGAGCCATCTTACACCCCAAAATAGCTGCCGACACCGGAAGACGATCCACCTCGCCCACAGGAATTAATTCTGACTTGGCCAAATTAACTCGGAGCCCAGACACCGCCTCAAAACACAGCAACACATATCGTAAATGCCCAATCTGATCTGCATTCGCATCACAAAAGATAAGCGCATCATCAGCATAAAAGAGATGGGAAACCACTAGAGGAGCAGACCCCTGCCCCACCTCAAAAATCGTCAACAAACCCCCTTGAATCGCCTTGGACAATAAATGACTCAACGCCTCTATCACCAAAATAAACAATAAAGGAGATAGAACATCCCCCTGCCGTAATCCTCGCCATGTAGGAAAAAAGCCCACTAGAGTGCCATTAACCATGACTGATAACCGCACCATAGAAATGAAAAACTGAATTCACTGCCTCCATCGCTCCCTAAAACCCATCCATTGAAGGACATACAACAGAAAATTCCAATTCACATTATCATAAGCTTTCTCGATATCCAACTTGCACATAATCCCCGCCTTCCCTTGCCGAACCCGCGAGTCCACACATTCATTAGCCACAAGCACATCATCCAAAATTTGATGACCCCCTACAAACGCATTCTGAGACTCTGACACCACCCCCTCCAAGACACCCTGAAGTCTATTAGCCAGAACTTTAGCCAATAATTTGTAAACACTACCCAAAAGATTGATTGGCCGAAACTCTCTAATATCCTCCGCCCCACCTTTCTTAGGAATCAAAGCAATAAAAGTGGCATTAAAACTCTTCTCAAACTGTCCCTCTTAATAAAACTGATCAAATACGGCCATCACTTCCGTCTTCACCACCTCCCAACAATACTGGAAGAAGGCCATGGAAAAGCCATCCGGCCCAGGGGCTTTATCTCCGGACACACTTCTCAACGCATCCCAAACCTCCTCCGCAAACGGGCGCTCCAGCATCAACACCGCCTCATCTGAAATAGTATTAAAAGTAACTCCCTCCAAATCCGGTCGCCACCCCTCCCCTTTAGGCCTAAAAGATGCTGGTAGAAACCCACGATACCATTCCGGATATCCACTTTTGAGGAAAGTAGCACCCCATTGACCCACAACCGCCCTATCTGATTCACCCGCTGGTGAGCATTTGCCATTCGAGGGAAAAATTTAGTATTGCGGTCCCCATCCTTCAACCATAAGCACTTGGACTTCTAGCTATAACTAGTCTCCTCCATCCTAGCTATCCGTCCATAATCCTTCTGCGCCCCTTCTCGACACACCACATCATCTGCCAACAAGCCCTTTCTTTCTTTCTTCTCATCCAACCCCTACAAAATCGACAAAGTACTCGCCTTCTATACCTCTAACTGACCAAACACCTCTTGATTCCACCACTTCAAATCAGATTTAAGCAACTTTAACTTTTGAGCCATCCGGGTACTAGGCAACCCGGCCATACTATAACTCCCCTACCACTCCTTTACCGTCTCGCAAAAACCTTTGGCCTGTAACCACATATTCTCAAAACGAAAAGGCGTTAAGCTACGCCGCACTCCCCCACTATCCAAAAGGATAGGCCAATGATCCAAGACCGGACGCTGTAATCGAGCCTGGAATATCTGGGAGAAATGCTCTTCCCAATCTTCCGTGACCAGGAATCTATCAATACAAGACATTGCCCGACCTCCAGACCAGGTATAACCCCCTCCCTATAACGGCATATCGATCAACTCCATCGTATCAATAAAAGAGGAGAACGCCTTCATCAGCCCCGTCACCTGCCTACCCCCTGTCTTCTCTTCTGGATTCTGCACAACGTTGAAATCTCCACCTACACACCAAGGCCTCTCCCAACAAAAAACAACAGCCTGTAACTCCTCCCAAAAAGCCTCTCACTCCGATCTCCTGATCGGCCCATACACCCCCGTAAATACCCAAAGAAATCCATCATCCACATATCTGAACAGACAAGATAAGGAAAAACCTCCCACTTCTACCCCCTCCTACACTACCACTCGATTATCCCAACACATAAAAACACCACCTGCTGCCCCTATAGCTAGTTGGAAGACCTAATCTACATGCCTACCACCCTAAATATCCTTGACAGCATCCACCCCCACACACTCCATTTTGGTTTCTTGAAGGCACACCACATCTGCTCTAGCACTCTTTAGTAATGATCTAACCACTGCCCTCTTTCCTTTATCATTTAAACCCCACACATTCCAAATCAATATTTTCAAACGCATGGCAACAACAAAGGATCTCCATGCCCCTTCCTCATCCGTCGACTAGCCCCGATCCTGTTACAATCATAATTAATGGAGCACTCTAATCTGCGTAATTCCCGACCTCCTCTATCCTTCTGGCTTATGCTCTGTAACTCTTGCCCCCTTGACACACCTCCTTGCCATGACATCTCAATGGCTGAAAACAGTTTCAAAGCCTCTTCTTTATGCTTTTAAAAAAAAAACACCCAAAAATTTACTAACCTCAGCAATCCGAGCCAACACCCACTCAGAAACCTTATCTGACGTTGGTAGCTGCTCTACCTGGAAATGTACCTCCGAATCCTGCTCTGTATCGGACTGAGAGATGGCCGCCACCATTTTCCCAGCTTCCACTGCCAACAACTAAAGGACTATAGCTAGGCCATCACCAATCTTGGCCCCACCAACCTTCGAATCTGCCCCCCACTCTTCATGGTCCTCTTAACATCCCTGTTCTGCCCTACCGAGCTCTCTTCAAGCGGCGGAAATGAAGAAGCTAATCCACCAACCACTGTGTGCTGCCCATGGTGTAATGGCAACGTGGGAGACCCCGCCGGCCCGGCCTGAGAGGCTAACGTCGTCTGTTCCGACATTGGTGCCTCACCGTCGTTATGTCGATGACCCAACCCAATAGTAACGTATAACGACCCGAAGACCTGGTCTATCGTTGGGTTCACCTGTAGGCCCACCTTCCTTACTAGACTAAGTAATCCTTAAGCTAGGGCTTGAGAAGAGTTCAAAAACCCATTGGGCCGCATACCTGGATCTCTAGTCAAAAAAGACTGGGCCTCATGCATAGGCATCCAAGTGGTAGAGCCTAAAACCCCCTGGCCCACCTTCTTAACTTGAGAGGCCACGGAGCCCAAATTCCCCTGGCCCAATTTATTGATTAAAGGCCTTGCATATGATCTGCCCGCATACCCATCTCTCAGACTCTCCTCCCCAAAGCTACGACTTTTCCTAAATCGTCCATACCCCCAATTCCGCTGATCTTTACACCTCCATACTCGGGTTTCCTTATTCGTTACAGTTGCCAGCTGGGAAACTTCAACCGATAGCCCTAACTCTGGCTAAACTGGTAGTGAGTACAACCACGACTCCTAACGGAGCAAAACTCTAGCAGAGAGGCTTCTCTATTTTCGAACCAGCAACCGAACCATTCCCAGATCAATCAACTGTTCATCGGCCTCCACAAAGCCCCCATACCGATCGCCGGCAGCCCGATAGGTTTCTTCCCCACGAAGGTGCATAGGTATACCCATCACTTTAACCCATTTGTACATCCTCGCTCCTGACGTCTTCCCCTTGTTGCAGAGCACAGTTGGTAACCACCATCACAGAGCTAAATCGCGTCCATCAATCACTTATCTGCGCCGCAACACACCTTCGGCCTCACACTGAGCTAGAAAAACAAACAAGAAAGCCTGACTCCCTATCAGACGAATCTCCACACGCCCAACCCCCTTCTACCAACGGCCAACCCAATCCACCATAGCTGAGAACCCAACTCCTGTGATGACCTAAGTTTTAAAAAAAAAAATAAAAAAAAAAAATAATAATAATAACTCGTTGGTGTAATAATAATAATAATTATTATTATAGAATATCAAGGTGTGGGGCAATGGAATATATTACTTTTTGGGTGAAAGAGAAAGCAAAGAGGGAGTGGAATATGATAGTGTTTCGGTGGTGGAAATAAAATAAATAAAAGAGAGAGAGCATGATGAACATAGAGGGCATCTGTGTGGAGGGATTTACACACAGCAGAAAAAGAAGAAAAAGAAAAAAAAAAGATGTGGGGTGGGTGCTCAAGTGTTGTGCATTATTTTATTATGTTAGAGAGAGAGAGAGAAGTCCATACACACCACACAGACGTTCAACTCCCTCATTTTTGCGTCTCCTCCATTGGTGTTTGCTTCTCCACACATTAGTTCTCACAAGGAGACTAGATCTTTTAAAAGAAATTGCTTAACAGGTCCATCAAGACCTGAATTCTCTAACTGTGAAAATGAGGACAATCCAAGTGAAGGTATTTTGGGTGCAGATAAACAATCTGATCTGTGCACTAAACAACTGAGATATCTTAGTCCTGGGAGTTCATCCAGAGAGATTCTGTTCAATTAAAAGTGAAAGCCCTCATCGTAGTTCAATGGGCTTTGCATGGAGAGGCATGTACTTTCTTTTATTGCTGCTGGGGAAGAACATCGTCAGGTTGGTTCGAATAATTTTAATTTATTGAGTAGCCGTAATCATACAATATTCACACTGATGATTGAAAGCAGTGCTCACAGTGATGAATATGATGGAGTGATCCTCTCTCAACTTAATTTGATTGATCTAGCTGGATCTGAGAGCTCCGAAACTGAAACAACTAGATTAAGGAGAAAGAAAGGATCATACATTAACAAAAGTCTTCTAACTCTTGAAACTGTCATTGGAAAACTCGGTAGAGATCAGACGGCGTATGATAAGCGGGGTAGATAAGAACAGGGATGGATTTGTATGCTTCCGGGACTTCGCAAGTATGATGGAGCAGCATAGATTATTGCCGTATGTTTTGGTTTGGTGATCATCATCGTCTATAATGTTCCTGATGTTGAGAAAAAGTCTTCAATTATTATTTTATACTTTTTGGGTATGTGGTTGTTGTGCCTGTGTGTTTTTAATGGGTGAGATTAGCTTAGAATCGTCAGATCAAAAAGGGATGGACCATTTGGATGTATTGGATATTAGCATATTGGAGGCAACCACCAAGGATTATTCTGAAGAACCCTCTTATTTAACCAAGACAATCGTGGAGATGAGAATGAAAAATTATGTTGACCACTTGGAATTCAAGGGTCTCGTGAATAAATGTGCTGCTCAGGCTAAAGCTTTAAGTATTGAATTTGATGCAGCTGTTAATGGGACACTTGTCATCAAAGTATCCCAGAAGTCAGATTTTTGCTTGTTTCCTCATCAAATTTGAGGTAGGGATTCCTACTCATTCTTATGTGCTTTAACATAGACATTGAATTATTTGTATAGATGGGTTGATTTGGGAAAATCAAGACTTGAAATGTGTTATTTTCAAAAGAGGAGTTTTGTTATTTTGGCTCATAAATATATATTTGGGTCTTAAAATGATAGTATTAATGTTGTTGATAATATTTGGACCTTTGGGTCAATATTGAGAAAAATGGAAGAAAATGCCATGTTTGGATATATTTGGGTCATTAGTGTAATTAATGACAATTGTCATGAAAATGTGAAATTGAGTTGGAAATAATGGAATTAGTTCATTATGGGTTAGAATGGTGGAGTTGAATTTATTAATCGCTTACTTTAAAAATATTAAGATTTTATATCTGTTGTAGCATTTATTTTCTGTTTAGAAATAACTGCTTTGGGCTATTGGTGGAGGATAGTCTTGATTGTTGTATACAATGCATGATGATTAGGCAAACTAAAGCTAATCAATTAGTTAAGTCATAGAGTATGACGGATAAAGGAATACATTAACGTTATGTATTGATTGAATATGTATATGACCTTTGTGTATATATATATGTTGTGTTGTATGGAAGGAGATAGGGGATGTACTCCACGGTTTAGGGGAAGATAGGGGATGGACCTCTAAACCGGCAGTTTAGGGGAAGATAGGGGATGGACCTCTAAACCAGATGTTGTTTGGGAGAAGATAGGGGATGGACTCCGTAGATACAGCTCATATGCTTATCTATTGATATGTTGATACAGCTCATATGCTTATCTTTGGAAGTGTGATATAGCTCTTGTGTTTATCTGTTGATGTGTTGATATAGCTAATATGCTTATCTAATGTGAAATGGGAAAATGTCTAATATGAGTTATTGTCTCACATAAGTTGCTTGGCTAGGTTCTGAGCCATGGTTATGAATTGAGGAATTGAATAAGTAATGAAAATGGAGTGAAACATGGATACATTTGTCATGTAATTGAAATGGATTATGAAAGGATATATGTGAGTCAAATATTTATCGAATGCTCATGTTTTAGTTATTGCACATATTATGTTTAGCATGTCTCTACTGGGCTGTTAGCTCACCCTATATGGGAACATCATTTTCAGGTGCAGGTGAGATGTTACCTCCAAGGCAATAGCATGGATGAACTCTCGGGAAGCAAGAGTTTCCTATTTATGCTTTATGTGTATTTGTAAAGCTAAGGGCTTAAGATGTAATGAGTGAGACTCAATTTGTGTAACCAAGTAATGTCTTGGAAAGATGATAGCCTATATGACATTTAATTGCTTGTTAAACAGTGAACGCTGATATATGAAAGTATGTTGTCTCTCATATTTATTCCGCATATGAGTTATCTTTATTGTAATATTTTGGAGGCGTTACAATTCCTTTGCTCCCCTCCTCTCCCACATGACCCACCAGCACCCTCTCCAACAAATAAGACCACTCATTCTCTAACACACCCTGCACCACCACATCATCGACCTCCAGCAAGTCAAATGCCCCCGCAGCCGCTGTGGCCACTCTCCATCCTTTCGGTGCCTTCTTACCCACATCAATCCGGGTCACCCAACTATCCCCTTTAGCAAATCCTTCCAAAACCAGTGCCATACCCTCCCAGCCTTCCCCAAAATCTGAAATGGGAAGAAAAATCTGAGTTCTTTTTACCCTCCGAGGTGACCACGATCTAAAACGAAGAACTACCATCGCCCTCTATACGAATCCAAATCGCCACACTGCGTCGTTTCCCCTCCAGTCGACCTGCAAACGACTGACGGCCTTGGTTCCGCGATGCGCATCGCATCTTCTCACCTATCCATCGTACTTCAAACCCTACTAACCTGACTTCCCTACGCAAGCCTTGTCCTCGCTCCACAATGGACAAACATCGATGACCCCCAGACGTCTCCACTGTCTCCTTAATCTCGAAGGACCGTCCGCCAAGAAAAAGGATCTGTCGATGTGGGCCAATCTCCTCCCTCACCGGAAGCATTCCAGGTAATTACCACATCCCACTGGAAATCTCTTCTAAATATGGAAATAATTAGAGAGAATATTTTTGTTAATATTTGAGGACTCTGACTGGTGACATTTACATCTATCTTGATAGTTCAAATTAACTCAATTCAATATCACATGAATGTATACCCAAATAAATTTAAAAGGGCTAATGGAATGTACCCAAGTAAATATAAATGGAGGGAGAGAAGATATTGGCTCTACTCAACCCTGTTGTCAAGGAAAAAGTAGTCAAAACAAGCAATTTAAGTCCTGTGATGATGAATCACCGATTCACTGATTGCAGGTACCTGCAGAAGAATTCAGGCATGAGAATCATTTATCATGTCTACAGAAAAGCAAATAATTGTGCAGATATTTGAGTGGTCGAAAAATATGTCACAGCGGTGGGCTTTCTACCATGTATGATTCAATTCTGGCATTTCTATGTACCCAAAGATGGAACTCACCTATAATGGGAAACAGATCAAAGTTCGAAGGTTGGAACTTCACAGTCAAAGCCATCCGTGGCCTGGTAAATTAACTGAGGCAATATATTTCTGTATGGGTCATTTTCTCTTTTCTCCTTCAAGTAAGCAATGCACCTCTCAACCTTGGACTTGACTTCTAAATACAATTCATGTGTTTTCTGTGTCCTTTAATTCCTGCTTCCTCCCTTTACCATGAAATGATGATTGCATTAACCTCAAAAAAATAAACAGACCCACCAGCCCAAAAAAATTTATTAATACATATATATAGTATATAACATAAGCATCCAGTGCGGAATAAATTAGTCAAGCAGTTCCAAATCCTTAATTTGACAATTTTGTAAAATCAGCATCAACCTGGTAGTGGGACTACATAGATGTGATTATGGGAGATAACTAAGTGGTGTTATACATTTTTATGAGTTCTAATAGTTAGGGTTCACGACCTAAAACAAATCAGTTTTTTTTTCCCTATTCTTTTCTTAATGTTCTGACCCAAAACCAAACTGAATTGCAAGAATAGCAAGCAACATAACCCAGAAAATAGTTGCACTCCGTTGGTTTGGTTTCCAGGTTAAATATAGACAGTGTGCTCTAATAAAAAGAGAAGCTCAACATAATTTTTTGACAATTGAGCCAAAGCATAGTGGTATATTTCCTACTTTGACCAGGACTAACTTGTATCCCAACATGATAAACTAGAGATGAATTTTATATGGTTAGGGATCATCTTCCCCCACAGGATAGTTTTTAGCACCTAAAAGGCTATCTAATACAGATCAATGGAGGTTTGGCCTATCTCAAGTAGGTTTGCAATACTGATATACCGACCAAAATAATACAAAATTGTGAGTAACCTACATTGTCAAATTTCAAACCATTCTTAATTTTAATATGGACCGAAAAAAATCCCGCCGCAGCGGGATACAATTGTTTGGGATGGATTAAATCCACTAAATGAGTACATATTTTAATCCTATGTAATGTAAAAGCAGCCAAATTATAAAGTTGGTTCTCGATCTAGACCATTACTTTTTTCTTCAGTCTACCAATATTAACATTAGGAACATTTGAGGAAACCTAAGATTAATTTTTGGACATTACAAGTTGGACACATGGATTTTAAGGAATGTTTCCGAGAAATAATCGCAATTTATACATGGACATTTCGTGACTAAGTAGCATACCTTCTGTTACAATTGGCTTTCCAAACAAGTAATAAAAACGGCCTGGAAGTTTCAGTAGAATTAGTGGAAGGTGTGGATATTGGTTTGCAACCTCTCCATCGATGTCAGTCCAGTGAATTCCAAATCAAAGCACCCACCCATAAAAGGAAACATGCAATATACTCCTATCAATTCCAAGTTGAAACGAGTTGTGTCTCAATTTTAATCCGGTGTTTTGAGTACACCAATTAGCACCAATGATTTATCTATCACCACTGTAAAGCTCTCAATAGCGTCAGATTTCAATAACATAAAATTAAAATATTATTGCTTTGTGGATTAGAATTTTTAGACTACTTTTTATGATTCAATCCAGTAATGTAACAAGTACTTTGTTCTCAATTTGGTTCAGGACAAATAAATTGAGATTCACGTTTCACTAGGACACCTTTAGTCCTTCTGGAAGCTAGTTCAAGTAAGTATGAATTAAGATATTAGTCATGCGTAAATCAAATATATAAATGAATGGGTAAAGTGTGAACTTCTGATACAGAATAGACTAAAGGTGGATAATAATCAATGAAACCAATAATAAAATTTTAAAATACCTCAACTGGACAGCTTCTTGTTTCCCGTTTTCAATTTCATTCTTGAAATGAGGAATCTTCATTTGGTCATCATAATCAAAGAATACCTAGTTTAAATAAAAACTAAAAATAAGAAAGAAAGAATAAGATATCTGGTCATATATTTTATTTTATTTTGATAATACCTTCGTTAATATATATATATCTGTTAAATAGAAACATCTAATGATATAATTTTGTAATATTTTTAACATTTTGTGTGGATAGAAATTGATATTGCATTACACATGTTCGTTACAATTTTAGAATTCAAAACAAGGATGAGTAGTTGGGGAAATTAAGGTTTTCAGACTTACTTGACCAAAATCATCTTCTCCAACAGCACCAAAAGGTATAATTGTTGTTCCAAATCTAGCTGCCATCCTAACAAACTCAGACCGTTCTGGCCAGAATAACTTGTATTCCTCACCCTGGTAAGTATGTAGAGTTGAATATTAGAGAACTAGTCCAAAGTTTTTAAGATACATCTAGATGTGACCAAGTGTTGTACATGTATACAAACTTGCGGTGGGTGCAAATGTGATGCATTTGCAATTTTACATTTAAATTTTTGGATGATTCATAATTGTGGGGCTGTTTGATGAATAAGGAATAGAATGGCGTATACACTTTATATAATGGAATAGATAAGCACATTAATTACACTTAGGCAGAGTAGAAAACATACAAATTCATACCCGTACATCAGAAATGATAAATTTTCTTCTAAGGGTTAAAGAACTCCAAAGAAAAGAAAAGAAATTCAAATTAACAAGATAAAAAGGAACTATCTCATTATGATTTTCTACTAAATGGCCACGTTTGTTTCGTCGGATTAGAGGGCGGATTGGATAAAAAAAACACGTGGGGCTGACATGCTCCACGCGTGCCCTAATAATCCCATCCTATCCCATCTCTGTATTCGTTTTGCCCCTAAGTGGGTATTAGTTGTCCGGCCAGAAAACTTATCCCTCAAGTGTGGGATAACTAATACCACCCCCAGGTTAGGTATAACTGACACCCTCTTCAGTTTATCTTCTTCCTCCATCCAATTGCAAATATTAATCCTCCAAATTTTATCTGATTCTTTATCCCACTCTAACCAAACATAGCACAATAATCCCCATCGTATACTCATCCAATATCCCATGGTACACAAACAAAAATGTGAACCCCAGGTATTACTTATCCCCTTAATCACCCCAAATCCCATCCCACGAAACAAATGTGGCCTACGTGAATAGCACATTACACCAAGACAGTAGAAAACAAGCAAATTCATACCCTTACATCTGAAACAGTAAATGTTCTTCTAGAACAGGGGTAAATCAACTTTAGAGAAAAGAACCAAATTAATAAGATAAAGGGATCTCATCAAAAGTCAAATCCTACCATTCTTCTGTCCAAAGATTTTTCCCTGCATTCGAGGGAAAAAAGAGAATATGCTAATCAACATTGCTACTTTTTTTTTTCTTCTTCCAAATAAAAAACTTATCCTATGAGGCAAGAAACATCTAGAATTCACCATGCCAGTAGAATGCCATCACTTTCTCATACTAGTCTAAATCTAAATCTGCACTAGTTAAAATGGAATCACATAGATTACATAGTTTTACCTTCCGATGAAGAGCCTCACGCATGCCTCCTGGATACAACAACACGTGGAACTTCGAAGAAAGGAGCCTGTAGAAGTTAGTTGCTGACACAGGAACTGCCCCCATAATTCTCAGTAGGTCAAATGTTGATACATCAGGTACTTTCCCATCTTTTAACCTCATAAACAACATTGGATGAGCTATCCCTCAAACAAGAATGTTTCTTTGAGACCATAAACTGGATATCAAATGAATTACTTCTAAGGCTAGCAACATGTGATAGCCAACAAACAAAACCGGTCCCTCAGAAGGAATCCCTGCTAGGCCCTTCACAATCTTCTCATTCTCTAAAGTTGAGAGCGTCACAGGAGTAGTAGCCACCTCAATCAATCTAGCATTCATCATAATTGTAAAGCAATATAAATTAAATGTCAATGTTATTAAACTAGGCACAATTAAACGTATAAAATGCTACAAAAGGGGGGAAATATATATATATATATAATATAAAATAAATAAAAATTAAAAAAAGCCTAGAAACTGCCAAATAGATTACAAGCACCACTCACTAAATGGTTAATGTCATTCACATATGACACAGCATAAGACACCAACAATATTTTCTAAGTCCATCTCTAGTCAAGAATGAGGGGGGGGGGGGGGGAGGGGGGGGGGGGGGTGAGAATTGCAAATAATGTTTTGGTTTGGTTCCATGAAACACATATATCTAAGAGATAAGATTGTACTAAAAGAGAACGTCCTATTCCCATATATATGTAGAGATATGCCATTGATGAACAAGTTACATACCCACAATTGCAACATCATTATTACAGCACAACGTGAGTTTTAGTTATAGATTGTCTTGAAATGATTCATATATTTTTTTGAATTCAGAAGGTCTGGGTGGAAAGTAATCCAAGGCATAGTTAAGGAACCTTGCACGACGATAAAAACTAGCACCCTTAGGTCATGTTTGTTTGGACGGACTGGATTAGCATTCCCATGACTAATAGTCCTAGGATTATGAATTCGTTGGATTATGTATCCTATCTTAACTAATAATCAAGTTTAAAATAATTAGTCCGTACTTTAATTGTTTAACCAAATATCGGATTGATAATTTTATTAGACTATTAGTCCAATCCCAAGCTCATGTCCACCCAAACAAACATGACCTTAATGATAGTTACCAGATCAACACCATCTTCCTGTTACATATTGGTGGAACCTCCATATTATATCAACAACAAATATTGTAGGCTAGCAATTCAAGTGAATTTCTTTTAGTGAAGACTCAAAAAGAATATAATCCAAGGACTGACTGGAAGAATTTATATATTGCATGAAGTACCATAGAATATACTTAAAATATTTGAAATGTTGGTCTGTATGTAGTTCAATTCCAAGTCCACAATATTTAAATACAAAGCCAAGGATAGTGTGAAAATTATCTTACAAGAGTCGCAATCTACTTAATGATACCATAAAAGAAAATAAATAAGCTAACTAATAACTGCCAATTTGAATAATACAAGCAATGATTCAAAGAGATGGCTGTTAAGCTTCCAATTTTCTAAAAAGCTTAAGCTATTAGGAAATGGGCTCAACAATGTATACCAAGTGATTCAACAACCTCCCTCACATGCAACCCTATCTTGCACTTGGAGAGACAGAGAAACAAACAGAAAGAGAAGCAAACTATCAAATAGAAAACAAACCAAACGGGGACAAAATACCAAATACCAAACACCAAATACCAAATGCCAAATGCCAAATGCCAACAGAGAGACTTTAAGTCCAGACCTCTTTTAACCAGAGCTCTAATACCATGATGCGTCACCAATTTTCCCAAAAGCAAGGTATTAGAAAATGGGAAAAACAATGTATATCAATCTATTCAACAACTATATACCTACAACAGGCATATTGCTACAAATATAATAGAGTTGTATGTGGCACTGTCTGGTGACGACTTTCATGATCTTCTTTATACAGGGTATTCTATTTGCACAGTGTCCTTTCTTCCATGTCCTGACAAAAGGTTGAACTCATGAAGTTCATGCTAACACTAAAGCTGGCCTGGACACCCAGTTATCAAAAAAAAAAAAAAAAAAACACTAATAGTGCAGCTTCTCATCTTTTGATTAAAGCTTTGTGTGATAATTTACCTAATTCATGACTGAGTGGCATGTTTAAGAGACTCCATTTAGGTGCTAAGATCACAAGCAACCTTGTCATAACCCTATAAGAGCTAGGCTAATGTTCCTTCTTTCTTCCATATTCAACATATTTCTTAGGATTCAACAAAGTACTATTATGTGACTGCAGACCTTAAGAGATCTCATCTGTGCACATTATTGAGAAAAAGACAAGATAGTAACAACTGGATAGGCACCATGACACCTGCATTGAAAAGCAAGTGCTCATCATTTGAATTAATAACGTGAAGATATACACTATTGTCACTAAATTTTGTATGTTGCTGCAAAGTTTAGACCTCTGAGACAAGGAGCATGAAACAGATACACTCTTGATCCAAGGGGAAGCGTGACAAAAATGGTCTCTCTCTCCATAGTACAATATTATCAGTATATCTGAGATTACATGTGATACTTTCTACAATCTATACTATTTTAATTTTACTTGCTCTTTCAAACAAGATTTTGAGATTTTAATTTGGTTATTCTTTTGCTAGTTGCATAGGGTCTATTAACTATTCTATTAATTCTTAAGGTCATTAGCCAAGGTAAAGATTGTCTTTTGGTATTTATTCATGAGTATTCCCTTTGTACCTTCTCAGTTCCCATTTGATGTTAAGCATATTATTTTTACAAATGTTGCTTCCTAAGCACACAACATCGAGATAGACAGAGAGATTCATACCAAGAATAGGGCATGACCACTGCCATCAAATTTGCGAATCTCACATTTTGGCAAAATATGACGAAGTCTTTCTCCTTCCTCTTGACTTGGTAGTAACTGATCCTTCCCACTGTAAAGACAAAACTATAACAGATAAACATAACAAACACACAACAGAAAAAATGAAAACCTAAAATACAACCAAGAGGTCTAAATGTGTAGTTAATTTTCCTCAAAGTTCCACTTTTTCAAAGTGAACAATAACTTTAGCATAGAGGGGAAAATATTTATTTTCCCTACATTATTGGAATAAGAAAGGTAGGAAATGATAAGACTTGAGGACCTGGAAAGTATCAGTGCCTGTGCCTTGATAGCATGTAGACATGAATTTACATATGCTGCAGTTGATCTCAGCATCTTCAGCTTCCAGAGAAGTTTTTCTCCAGGTAAAATATCAGCCAGGACCTGTGACCTCAAATAGTCATCTCTTTTGGCAAAGTAGACTCCATATGGTTTGAAATTAAAGTTCAAGCATCTAACTATTTTGGAAGTAACATAGAAAAGGGCATTCCATCCATGTTGATAAAAAGCACCATAAATCTTGACAATCTTGAGAAGAGACCAATCTTTTGCATGTATTACAAAGATTAAAAAAATAAAAATAAAAGGAAATAAAAAAGTAGAGAGAGAGAGAGAGATAGAGAGCGATGCGGCTAAGAGGGCGACGAAAGGGAGGAGAGTTGCTAACTCGGCTAAGGGGGCAATTGAATCAATGGAGGTAGGTGATGTAGTGGTGCAAGGCGTAATGGAGGAGGGGTGGTTTGATCTGTTGGAGAGGGCGCTAGTGGGTCAAGTGGGAGAGGTGGGGAGCAGAGCAGTTGAGTTCTCAACTATGGTGGAATGGGTTGGCCGTTACACTATGTTTGGTAACTTAGGAGAGAAAAGAAAAGAAATGATTACTTAAGTAATAAGAAAAAATAAAAGAAATAATTGTGATTTCTCTCAATTTTGTTTGGATAAAGAAGAAATAAAAGAAAAGAAATGATTGTGATTTCTCTCATTCTTGTTTGGTTAGATTTCATTAAGAGAAAAGAAGAGAAATTATTTTATGCTATATTACCAAAATAATCTTTTTATATTTCCAATCATTTTATTTCTTTTATTTTTATAGGGACAAAATTGGTATTACAACAATAGTGGTTTCTTTTCTCTCCCAATCTCTCCACTTTTGGGAAGATTGAAAATGAGGCTTATAAGAGAAATGAGTTTCTCTCCATTTCTCTTCATTTCTTTCCATTTCTCTCTACTTAAGTTATCCAAACAAATAAGAGAAATACATATCACTCCATTTCTTTTCTTTTCTCTCCAAATCACTCAATCCAAACATAGTGTTAGTGGAAGCGGGTCAGGCGAGTGGAGATTCGACCGATAGGGAGCCAGGCCTTTTTGTTTGTTTTTCCATCCCGACGTGAGGCAGAGAATGTGTTACGGCGCCGATGGGTGATTGATGGAAGCAATTTGCCTCTGCGATGGTGGTCACTGATTGTGCTATGCGACAAGGGGAAGACGTCCGTCGCGGAGACGTACAAATGGGTTAGGGTGATGGGAATACCTTTGCACTTCCAAGGGAATGCAACATATTGGGCGGTTGGCGATTGGTGTAGGGGTTTTATGGAGGTCGATGAACAGTCGACGGATGTGGGAGTGGTTTGGTTGCTGGTTCGAAAAGGCAAAAGCATTCCTGCTAGGGTTTTATTCCATTAGGAGTCATGGCTGTACTTGCTACCGATTTGGCAGGAGTCAAGGCCATCGATTGAAGCTTCCCAACCAGCGACAGTAATGAATGGAGAATTTTGAATGAGTAAGGAAGCACGAGTATGGAGGCATGATGATCGACAGATTTGGGGCAATGAAAGATTTGGAAAAAATTGCAAATTTGTGAAGAAGGGCAATAGAGTTGGGTTTCAGAGCAGACTGAATGTAAGGAGGAAGGAGGTGGGTCAACTGGATGAGGAGGTGGGCCCAGTGGACTTCCTAGTCAAAAAGTTGGGCCAGGGAAATTTGGGCCCAGTGGACTCCCAAATCACAAAGTTGGGCTAGGGGGATTTGGGCCCTACAGCCTGGGTGCCTTTGCATGTGGGTCAGTTTTCTTTGGCTGGAAATCAATCCGAGAGCCCCAGTGGGATTTTAAAATCTCCTCAGGTCCTAGTTCAAGGGACAACCGGCCCAATAAGGAAGGTGGGCCCACAAGTGAATCCATCTATTGAACGGATTTTCAGGTCGTTGCATGCTAATATTGTGTCGGCTCGTCGAAATAACGGCGATGAAGCATCAACATCGCGTATGGAAAAGCAATGAGCCACTAAGAACTCTGAGGTCTCCAACGTCTTTGTCACACATAGGCGATTACAGTGGTTGATAGGTTAGATTCTCAACCTCCGGTAGATGTGTCGATTGGAGAAGAGCTCGGTGGGGTAGAAACAGAAATCGTCGGGAGTAGTGAAGAGTGAAGGCGACATTGGGCTTGCTAGATAGAGATGGGTGATGGACTAGCCTTAGTACTCCAGCCACTAGTAGTGGAAGCTGGGGATATAGTGTTGGCAAACCCGAAGTTAGATACAGAGCAGGATTTAGAGGTGAATTTCTAGGCGGAGCATCCACTGACGTCGAATAAGGTTTCTAAGTGGGTGTTGACTCAAATTGCTGAGGTTAGTAAATTTTTGGAAGTTTTTTTTTAAGGACATGAGGAAGAGGCTTTAAAATTGTTTTCTGTCATTGAGATGTCATGGAGAGGGGGTATGTCGGGGGGACAGAAATTACAGAGCATGGGCCAAAAGGATAGAGTAGGACAGAATTACACAGATTGGAATATTCCATCAATCATGACAGTAACAGAACTGGGAATGGTCGGCGGGTGAGGAAGGCGTGGAGATCCTTTGTTGTTGTCATGCATTTGAAAATATTAATTTGGAATGTGCGGGGTTTAAATGATAACGGAAAGCGGACAGTGGTTAGATCCTTATTGAAGAGTTCTAGAGCAGATGTGGTGTGCCTTCAGTAAACCAAAATGAAGTGTATGGGGGTTGATGTAGTGAGGGATATATGGGGCGGTAGGCATGTGGATTGGGCCTTCCAACAAGCTATAGGAGTGGCAGGTGGTGTTCTCATATGTTGGGATAATCGGGTGGTGGTGAAAGAGGGAGAAGAGGTGGGAGGGTTTTCCTTATCTTTTCTGTTCAAATGTGTTGAGGATGACTATCGCTGGGTGTTTACAGGGGTGTATGGACCGGTTAGGAGATCGGAGTAGGTGGCTTTTTAGGAGGAGTTACAGGTTATTGCTTTTTGTTAGGGGATGCCTTGGTGTGTGGGTGGAGACTTCAATGTTGTGAGGAGTCCAAAAGAGAGCCGGCAAGTTAGGTGATGGGGCGATGAGGCTTTCTCCTCTTTTATTGACATGATGGAGTGATCGATATGTCGATCGAGGAGGGTTACACCTAGTTGAGGTCGGACAATGTCTCGTATTGATAGATTCACAGTCACGGGGATTGGGAAGAGCACTTTTCCTGACGTTCCAAGTTAGATTCTGACATCGATTTACGATCATTGGCACATCCTTTTGAATAGTGAGAGTGCGGCATGGCCAGCGCCTTTTCGTTTAAGAATATGTGGTTACAAGTCGAAGGCTTTGGAGAGAAGGTGAAGGAGTGGTGGGAAGTTACGATTAATGGTCGGGTTCTAGAAAGTGTCGGTTAGCCCTTAAATCTGATTTGAAGCGGTGGAATTAGGAGGTGTTTGGTTTGTTGGAGGCACAAAAGGCGAGTTTTTTGTTTATTTTGCAAGGGTTAGATAAGAAGGAAGAGGCAGAGCTGGTTTTCCGAGAGGGGGTGCAAAAGGATTATGGGCGGATTGCTCGGATAGAGGAGATTAGCTTTTATCGGATGGTTGAAGGATGGGGACTGCAACACCAAAATTTTCCATTGGATGGCAAATGCTCATCGACAGGTAAATCAAATAGGGTGGTTGCGGGTGAATGGGGTGATGCTCTCTTCAGAAGTGGATATTCGGAATGGTATTGTGGGCTTTTACCAACATCTTTTTAGCGATGAAGGGGAGCTGTGGAGACCGGGTTTGAAGGGAGTTATTTTTTATACTATTTCAGAAACGGAGGTATTGATGTTGGAGCTACTGTTTTTGAAAGAGAAGGCCTAGGGTGCGTTGAGGAGTATGCCCGGGGATAAAGCCCTTGGGCTGGATGGTTTTTCCATGGCTTTCTTCCAACAGTGTTGGAGGGTGGTGAAGGCGGAAGTGGTGGCCGTGTTTGAGCAATTTTATCAGGAGGGACAGTTTAAGAAAAGTCTTAATGCAACTTTTATTGCTTTGATTCCTAAGAAAGGTGGGGCGGAGGATATTAGTGAGTTTCGGCCAATCAGTCTTTTGGGTAGTGTTTACAAATTATTGGCTAAAGTTTTGGCAAATAGACTTCGGGGTGTCCTAAAGGGGGTGGTGTCAGAGTCTCGGAATTCGTTTGTGGGTGGTCGCCAAATTTTGGATGCTGTGCTTATGGCTAATGAATGTGTGGACTCGCGGGTTCGGCAAGGGAAGGCGAGGATCATTCACAAGCTGGATATTGAGAAGGCTTATGATAATGTGAATTGGAATTTTCTGTTGTATATGCTTGAAAGGATAGGCTTTGAGAAGCGATGGAGGTAGTGGATTCAGTATTGCATTTCTACGGTGCGGATGTCGGTCTTTCTTAATGCACTCTGGCGGGCTTTTTTTGTACATGGAGAGGAATATGACAAGGGGATCCTATGTCTCCTTTATTGTTTATTTTCGTGATGAGACTTTTAGTCAATTATTGTCCAAAGTGGTCTAGGGGGGTTTGTTGTCAGGTTTTGAGGTAGGGAAGGGGCCTACTCCTCTGGTAGTTTCTTATCTCTTTTATGCTGATGATGCGCTTATCTTTTGTGATGCGGATACGGATCAGAGTGGGCATTTACAATGTGTGTTGCTTTGTTTTGAGGCAGTGTCAGGGCTCCAAGTTAATTTGGCAAAGTCAGAATTAATTCCTGTGGGTGAGGTGGTACGACTTTCGGTATTGGTAGCTATTTTGGGGTGTAAGGTGGCTCAGTTACCAGTTTCCTATTTAGGACTTCTTTTGTGGGCTACTTTTAAGGCGAAAGGGGAGTGGGATGGAGTGGTAGATAGAGTGCAGCGAAGATTGGCGAGGTGGAAGCGGCAATATTTGTCTAAGGGAGGGCGGCTAATGTTGATTAAGAGTGTCCTCTCTAGTATTCCGATATACTTTATGTCGTTGCATGTGATTCCTATGATGGTTGTTAGGTGGTTGAAACAGTTGCAACAGGATTTTTTGTGGGGTGGTGGAGGGGAGAGTTTTCATTATCATTTGGTGGCTTGGGACGGGATTTGTATTCCTAAGAAGAGGGAGGGTTTGGGTGTCAGGAGGTTGGTGGGTTTTAATTGGGCTCTTTTAGGTAAATGGTTGTGGCGTTTTGCTGTGGAGATGAAGTAGTTATGGAGGAGGGTGGTGGTGGTGAAGTATGGGATGGACCTTAGTTGCAAGAATTGTGCAACTAGGTGGCGATTCAGAATCGCGATTCTATGTTTCCTAGAAAGAAACATGTAAGAATAGCATTTCTGTGGAGAGAGAAACGCGATTCAGTCCAAGATGGGATCGTAAAGGGGAGAGAGAGAGAGAGAAACTTGATCTCGCCGTCGACTTCGAACTTTGCTCTAGCCGTAGCCCTAGCCTTCGACATCGACCTTTTCTTTAGCCCTAGCCATCGCCATCGCCTTCGCCTTCACCTTCCCCGTCGACGTCGACCTTTGCTCTCGCCTTTGATCTGCTCGCGATCGCGTTCATCTTTGCCTACGATCGCCTTTGTCTTTTCCTTCTCTCTCTCTCTCTCTCTCTCTCTCTCTATCTCTGGCCTTCTCACGATCTATATAATATAAGTTATATATATATATATTAAGATAAAACATCTAAAATAAAAGAAATCTATTTAACATATAATAAATAAAATAAATCATCTAATTGTTTAAAAGAAATCTATTTAAATAATATATAATAAAAAAATCTTAAAAAATTTATAAAATAAAACATCTAATTTTTATTTTTTTATATTTATTTTAACATAATTTATTATTTCTTATTTATTATAATAAATAAAATATAATTAATAAAAATAATACATAAGCGCTTCTAATCTACGACTCCTCTAAATGGCCACATTCCCCCGCTCTCGCTTCGTGCAACTAAGAGGTGGACAGAAGGGGGTAGTGTTCGAAGGGGGTGGTCTATTCTTATGGCCGTGGTTTGTGGAAGAAGATTTAGTTGGGGTGGACGGAGCTTTGGGATAGGATTCGGATTAAGGAGGGGGTGGGGGTGGGGGATAGGACTCGTTTTTGGTAGGATTTGTTGTGAGAACCCGAATATACAAATAAAATAAATAATTAGATAATAATAATTTTACAAATCTCAAATATTTTATTGTGAATCCTTAAGTGCAAATTAAATATTATTGGAGGGTCTTTTAATTAATTTTTAAATTTAAAATAAATTTATGGTGAAAGTATTTAATTTAGAAGCAAGATTTATTATTTTTTTTTTAAAAAAAAATAGAGGGTAAGTTTGTAAGTATATTTTGTTATATTAATAGTTATATTGTATTTAAATTAATGGGTTAGAAAATAAAATAATATAAAGAGATAATAAACTAGAGCCTTTTGTTTAGATACATAACCCTAGGTTGCCTAATACATTCTATAGCGGCGGGAGGCGACCATGGGAGACAGATTGAGAGAAAAGAAGAAGAAAAAAAAAAGGAGTCGCAAACAAGGATGGATTTTTGGGTGTGTACTAGGTCTTTATCTTTCTTCTTCCTTATGTTGTGTTTGGTTGGGGGATTTGAGGAGGGATTTAGAAAGGGAAATGGAAAATGTAGGTGAACATGTTTATATTTCACCTAGTTTCACACACCTTTTCCCTTTCCCTATCCAAATCCCTCCCTAAATCCTCTAACCAAACACAGCATTAAGGTTTTGTTCTTTATCCTTACTCTATGATTATTTAGTTCATTGATGGAGAGGTTGTAAGTTTATGTATTGTGTATATAGATATCCTATTAAGAAACTTGAGGAGTTAAATTCATGTATAAAGAATGGATATTATTTTTAGTTTAAAAATTCTGCACAGAATCGCAAATTTTAAAAATCAAGAAACCATATCAAACGAGTGAATTTTAAACTAAAATTTTTACAGTAGATCAATTACATATTGAATTGCATATCTGAATTTTTTTCATAATTTTTGGGAGTCAAAATCCATATAAATTGAGGTATTCAAATCTGTCCAGGAAACCAGTCCGAAACAGTAAATTCGAGAGTGTTGTTCTCTTTGGGTATAAATCCAAAAATTATCAAATTAGTGTCATTAGAACCGGTTACGAGTCTAGTTTCGTACGTTTTTGGCCTTGCATTGATTGCTCGTGTATATTAAGAGATCCGTTAATTTATTTAAAGTGCTGCAGAAAACAACCTGTTTGGATATAATAAATTGTAGATAATTATTTTGATAAGAAAATCAAGTCAAACCAATTGGGTTTGAAACTTAGGATATATTAGATCATATCTGGAGGTTATTGGAATTTTTCGAATAGCGTGGAGTGAGTTTTGTAATTTTCAAAGTTAGCGAATAGGTTGGGAAGGCTTGTTTGAAATTTTGTTTTATCTTAAAGTCGTAATTAATTAAGTTTTGACCTGAACCCATGTCTTGGGTGATTTTAAACCTTGAAGAACATGAGCTTAGGTAATATTTAAGAGTAACGGTGAGTTGGGTTGAGCCGTGTTAGTGCGCTTTAGTTGAGGTTACTTAGTTCCTATTTTTTTTTAGTATTTTTAAATTAGTTGTGACGTGTAGTTTTTATACTTGGTTCAGCGCACTAGTTGGACTTTTACACTCTATTCAATTCAAGGATTATATTATTTCGTTTCAGGTGAATAGTTTCATGCTACATATTTTTATAAATGTTCCCCTACCGTGAACTGTTGGAAAATTAAATTGTTGTTTCATGATTAAACTGTTTTGATAAATTATTATATTATCAATTGAATCAAATTATTTCTGAAACATGTGTGAACTTGGCATACTACAACTATTTGTTTTGGTCTCATGTTTATAATGATGAACTACCATGTTTTGCGAAACTGATGTGTATTGATTATTGGGACCATGTGTGTATTTAGTCCAGGAAAATTATTCCACTGTGTATGGTGACTCTGGCCACTAGGGAACAGATCCGGGTTGGGCCGTGATGACTCTAGTGCTCAACGATTGTAAGGAAAAGACCTTTAAAAACAACTAGGTGACCTTCAATCAGATCGTCTTTGAGAAAAGGCTCAGGTGCCACCCTGAGGATGACTCTTAGTTCGGTATTGGATCCAATGGGGCTTATAGCCTTGAGAACTGTGTGGCATATTATTTATTTTTCTTGGTATCCAGAAAATTATTGGTGTTCATGTTATAATCTGTTTTAAGTGGAAAATGTCGTTTATCATGTTCTTGCGAGACATGAGTATTTTAAGTGTTGAACTGTGGAACCTTCTTTTTGAAACAGATTGTATTTACCAAACTGTATGCCAATCTAATTTCTGTGATATATATCTTATTTTGGAATTGAACCCTGTTTTCAAAACTGTATTTACTATCCATGTTGCTACTCACTGAGCTATCAGCTGACTTAGTTTTTTATCACTTCGGTGTATTAGAAGGACTTAGAGTGGATTTATGGCATAGCGGGAACTCAATTGCATGGACCTCTAGGACATTCATTTATTTTGTTTTAGATTGTCATGTCCAGTTTGTGCATACTTCTTTTTATTTTTATTGAGGTTCATTTAGGATTATTTTGATATGTGGGCTGTTTATATCCCATAAGTTTGGATGGTTTTGACTACGGTTGATTTTGCCGTTTATAATTGTGGCATGTCTGGATTGAGTTTTGGTTATTTATTATTGGACTAGTGTTTAGTTGTTCAATGTGATTATGGATTCGTGTTTAGGCTTACGTGTGCCTTGGGCTAAGTCCCTGTGGGCCACGGCCGGTCATGCCCGGATTTAGGGTGTGACAATTGTGGTATCAGAGCAATAGGTTTATTGAGTTACATATCTTGCATTTCATCATTTAGACGAGGTCTGAGTCCCTATAGTCCTTAGTTGTGTTTGGTTAAGTTAGTTTTGTTTAAACTTGTGTTGAATCTTTCTTGATTTCAGTTTGAAGGTTAAGAGTTGACACCTAGATATCTACACAGATTGTCTATTCCTTGTGAGCCTTTGATGTTTGTATTACCTTGTTTACTCCATTAGGTGGGACAGTAGTATTGGAAGAAACAGTAGTGTTAGGGGATGATTGTAGATCTTGTGAGATAGAGATGGATGGTAGAATTTTTCTAGTGGATTTGATTTCTTTAGAGATGAAGAATTTTGATGTGATTTTGAGGATCGATTGGTTGACCAAGCATCATATCTCTGTTGATTATTTTAGAAATAGGGTAGGTTTTGCTATGCTGGGGCAACATGAGTTTTTTTCTTTTAGGGTGATAGGAAAGGGTCTTCTATTTGTTTTATTTCGTCCCTTCAGGCTAACCGAATGTTGAGAAAAGGGGGTCATGATTATTTAGCTTGTGTGGTAAGTACTGAACTTCCAGAATAGAAGTCAGAGGAATTGCTTGTAGTGAGTGATTGTGTTGATGTTTTTCTAAAGGATCTACCTAGACTTTGTCTAGATTGTGAGGTAGAATTTTTCCATTAACTTGGTCCCCAACACAACACTCAATTCTAAAGTGCCCTATATAATGACACCATTGGAGTTGAGGGAGTTACAAACTCAGTTATAGGAGTTGTTAGACAAATGTTTTATTAAGCCTAGTGTTTCACCTTGGGGAGCACCTGTGTTGTTTGTGAAGAAGAATGATGGGTCTATGAGGTTGTGTAATTATTATAGAGAACCAAACAAAGTCACAATGAAGAATATGTATCCTTTGCCACGTATTGATGACCTATTTGACCAATTGTAGGGAGTTCAAGTATTCTCTAAGATTGACTTGAGGTTAGGCTATCACCAGTTGAAAGTAAGGGATGATAATATTCCTAAGACTGCTTTTAGAACCCGTTATGGGCATTATGAGTTTTTGGCGATACCTTTTGGTCTCACAAATGCAACAGCCGCATTCATGGATTTAATGAACAGAGTATTCAAACCCCAACTGAATAAATTTGTGATAGTGTTTATTGATGACATCCTAATTTAATCGAGTAAGGAGGAGCATGAGCGACATTTGAGGGTAATCTTGCAGATCCTTAGGGAGAAGAGATTGTGTGCAAAATTTAAGAAGTGTGAATTCTGGTTGAGTAGTGTATCCTTTTTGGGTCATGTGGTGAGTAAAGATAGGGTATCTGTGGATAGCACGAAGGTGGTAGAAAATCATTGATTGGCCACGACCTACTTAATGATGCAGTGTAGCTTTAGCGCTTCTTTGGATTTTAAAGAAAGTTTGTGGAAGGATTCTCCTGTATTGCTTTGCCATTTATAAATCTCACTAGGAAAGAGGTAAAGTTTGAGTGAAATGATGATTGTGAGTGTAGCTTCCAAGAGTTTAATCAGAGGTTGACATCAGCTCCAATCCTTGCCTTATCTACTAATGGTGGTGGTTTTGTGATTTATAGTGATGCTTCACGACAGGGTTTAGGATGTGTGCTCATGTAGCATGGGAAGGTGATTACTTATGTGTCATGATAGTTGAAAGTACATGACAGAAATTATCCTACGCACGCCTTGGAGTTAGCAGCAGTGATTTTCGCTCTTAAGATCTGGCGCCATTATTCGTATGGAGAGTCATGTGAGATTTACACTAATCATAAGAGTTTGAAGTCTATTTTCACACAAAATGAACTAAATTTGAGGCAAAGAATATGGCTTGAGTTACTAAAAGATTATGATGTGAATATTTTATATAATCCGGGGAAGGCAAATGTGGTTGCAGATGCCTTGAGTAGAAAGGTCACAGTTGGTGATGTAGTTGCTTTGTCTATTGAGAGTTGTTTGGTGGAAGACATGAGACGTTTGAGGCTTGAGGTTGTTACGCTTGGTAATAGGGCTTATTGTAGTCAATTGAAAGTTTAGCTGGCCTTGAGAGAATGGATTCGTTTAGCTCAGGAGATTGACCCCCAGTGTAAGCGTATTAAAGTAGAGATGGCGGAGGGTAAGCATGTAGACTTTGTGGTTAGTGATGATGGGTTGCTTAGATTCCGTAGCCAAATTTGTGTTCTTGCTGGTGGTGATTTGAGGAAGGAGATTATGACGGAGGCACATAGTTCTAGTTATAGGATTCATTCTGGAAGTACTAAGATGTATCGAGATCTTCATGAACATTTTTGATGGAATGGTATGAAGGGAGATATTGTAAAATTTGTGGCTCAGTGTTTGATGTGTCAACAAGTTAAAGTAGAACATTAGAAACCTGCAGGAAAACTACAACCTTTACCTATACTAGAGTGGAAGTGGGATCATGTTACCATGGATTTCGTGTGCGGATTACCTCGTACTAGTAGTAATCATGATGCAGTTTGGGTAGTTCTGGATAGATTAACCAAGTCAGCACATTTTATTGCAGTTCGAATGAACTATTCTCTAGCTCGATTTGCACAGTTGTATGTGAAGGAGATTATTAGATTGCATGGTGCACTTGTGTCAATAGTGTCAGATCGGGACCCTCGTTTTGTGTCTAAGTTTTGGGGTGCGTTAAAGTCATCTATGGGTACTCGTTTAAATTTTAGTTCAACTTATCACCCTCAGACAGATGGGCAATCAGAGAGGACTATTCAAACCCTTTAGGATATGTTGAGGGCTTGTGCTTTGGAGTGGAGAGGTAATTAGGATGATTATTTGTCGCTCATGGAGTTTGCCTATAATAATAGTTATCATTCTAGTTTGGGAGTAGCTCCTTATGAGGCTTTGTATGGGAGGAAGTGTAGGTCTCCTTTGTGTTGGTATGAGGTTGGTGAGAGGCAAATGTTGAACCTGATTTGGTGGAGGATGCCACACGGAAAATTATCACCATCAGAAAGAGATTATTGACTGCTCAAAGTAGACAAAAAGGTTATGTTGATCATCGTAGGAGAGATTTAGAGTTTCATGTGGGGGATATGGTATTCTTGAAAGTATCACCATGGAAAGGAGTCATCGGGTTTGAAAAGAACGGAAAGTTGAGTCCTAGATACATTGGTTCATTTGAGGTATTGGAGAAGGTTGGTGAGGTTGCTTATCGTGTTGCTCTACCGCCTAGGTTGGCAGGAGTGCATAATGTGTTTCACGTGTCTATGCGGAGGAAATATGTGTATAGTCTGTTGCATGTGATAGATCATGAGCCGCTTCAGATTAGAGAGGATTTTTCATATGAGGAGATGCCTGTTCAGATTTTGAATTCGAAAGAGAAAATGTTGCGTACAAAGGTTATTAAATTGATTAAGGTACTGTGGTGTAATCATCTAGTTGAAGAGACGACTTGGGAACGCGATGACGAGATGCATGAGAAATACTCACATCTATTCTTATGATTTAATCATGTTAGTTTCGAGGACGAAACTTTTCTTTTAGGGGGGGAGAATGTGAGAACCCGAATGTACAAATAAAATAAATAATTAGATAATAATAATTTTACAAATCTCAAATATTTTATTGTGAATCCTTAAGTGCGAATTAAATATTATTGGAGGGTCTTTTAATTAATTTTTAAATTTAAAATAAATTTATGGTGAAAGTATTTAATTTAGAGGCAAGATTTATTATTTTTTTTAAAAAAAAAAAAGAGGGTAAGTTTGTAAGTATATTTTGTTATATTAATAGTTATATTGTATTTAAATTAATGGGTTAGAAAATAAAATAATATAAAGAGATAATAAACTAGAGCCTTTTGTTTAGATACATAACCCTAGGTTGCCTAATACATTCTATAGCGGCGGCGAGGAGGAGAGAGAGAGAGATTGAGAGAAAAGAAGAAGGAAAAAAAAAAGGGTTGCAAACAAGGATGGATTTTTGGATGTGTACTAGGTCTTTATCTTTCTTCTTCCTTAAGATTTTGTTCTTTATCCTTACTCTATGATTATTTAGTTCATTAATGGAGAGGTTGTAGGTTTATGTATTGTGTATATAGATATCCTATTAAGAAACTTGAGGAGTTAAATTCATGTATAAAGAATGGGTATTATTTTTAGTTTAAAAATTCTGCACAGAATCACAAATTTTAAAAATCAAGAAACCATATCAAACAAGAGAATTTTAAACTGAAATTTTTACAGTAGATCAATTACATATTGAATTGCATATCTGAATTTTTTTCATAATTTTTGGGAGTCAAAATCCATATAAATTGAGGTATTCAAATCTGTCCAGGAAACCAGTCCGAAACAGTAAATTCGGGAGTGTTGTTCTCTTTGGGTATAAATCCAAAAATTATCAAGTTAGTGTCATTAGAACCGGTTACGAGTCTAGTTTCGTACGTTTTTGGCCTTGCATTGATTGCTCGTGTATATTAAGAGAACCGTTAATTTCTTTAAAGTGCTACAGAAAACAACCTGTTTGGATATAATAAATTGTAGATAATTATTTTGATAAGCAAATCAAGTCAAACCAATTGGATTTGAAACTTAGGATATATTAGATCATATCTGGAGGTTATTGGAATTTTTTGAATAGTGTGGAGTGGGTTTTGTAATTTTCAAAGTTAGCGAATAGGTTGGGAAGGCTTGTTTGAAATTTTGTTTTATCTTAAAGTCGCAATTAATTAAGTTTTGACCCGAACCCATGTCTTGGGTGATTTTAAACCTTGAAGAACATGAACTTAGGTAATATTTAAGAGTAACGGTGAGTTGGGTTGAGCCGTGTTAGTGCGCTTTAGTTGAGGTTACTTAGTTCCTATTTTTTTTTAGTATTTTTAAATTAGTTGTGACGTGTAGTTTTTATACTTGGTTCAGGGCACTAGTTGGACTTTTACACTCTATTCAATTCAAGGATTATATTATTTCGTTTCAGGTGAGTAGTTTCATGCTACATATTTTTATAAATGTTCTCCTACCCTGAACTGTTGGAAAATTAAATTGTTGTTTCATGATTAAACTGTTTTGATAAATTATTATATTATCAATTGAATCAAATTATTTCTGAAACATGTGTGAACTTGGCATACTACAACTATTTGTTTTGGTCTCATGTTTATAATGATTAACTACCATGTTTTGCGAAACTGATGTGTATTGATTATTGGGACCATGTGTGTATTTAGTCCAGAAAAATTATTCCACTGTGTGTGGTGACTTTGACCACTAGGGAACAGATCCGGGTTGGGCCGTGATGACTCTAGTGCTCAACGATTGTAAGGAAAAGACCTTTAAAAACAACTAGGTGACCTTCAATCAGATCGTCTTTGAGAAAAGGCTCATGTGCCACCCTGAGGATGACTCTTAGTTCGGTATTGGATCCAACGGGGCTTATAGCCTTGAGAACTATGTGGCATATTATTTGTTTTTCTTGGTACCCAGAAAATTATTGGTGTTTATGTTATAATCTGTTTTAAGTGGAAAATGTCGTTTGTCATGTTCTTGCGAGACATGAGTATTTTAAGTGTTGAACTGTGGAACCTTCTTTTTGAAACATATTGTATTTACCAAACTGTATGCCAATCTAATTTCTGTGATATATATCTTATTTTGGAATTGAACCCTGTTTTCAAAACTATATTTACTATCCATGTTGCTACTCACTGAGCTATTAGCTGACTTAGTTTTTTTATCACTTCCAGGTATTAGAAGGACTTAGAGTGGATTTATGGCATAGAGGGGACTCAATTGTATGGACCTCTAGGACATTCATTTATTTTGTTTTAGATTGTCATGTCCAGTTTATGCATACTTCTTTTTATTTTTATTGAGGTTCATTTAGGATTATTTTGATATGTGGGCTGTTTATATCCCATAAGTTTGGATGGTTTTGATTACGGTTGATTTTGCCGTTTATAATTGTGGCATGTCTGGATTGAGTTTTGGTTATTTATTATTGGACTAGTGTTTAGTTGTTCAATGTGATTATGGATTCGTGTTTAGGCTTACGTGTGCCTTGGGCTAAGTCCCTGTGGGCCACGGCCGGTCATGCCCGGATTTGGTGTGACATTTGTGGTGTAGCGAGGTGCCTTTGGCGAGCATGTTTCCTATGGTTTATGCTATTGCTGCAAATGAGGAGGAGCTAGTGGCGTCTATCAGAGTTAGGCAGGGGCAAATGTTTTTTTGGAATGTTTATGTTCATCGTGATGTGCAAGATTGGGAGCTGGACCAACTAGTGGACTTGCTGGGCTTTTTGTATGGTGTGAAGAATGGGGGGGATGAGAAGGATTCCTTGGTATGGGATTGTTCGAGATCTAAAGGGATGTTTTTAGTGTCTTCTTTTTATGGTGTGCTTGAGGGGGGAAATGGGGTAGTGTTTCCTTGGAAGAGCATTTGGGTGACAGGATCACCGTTTAAGGTGGCTTTCTTTGTTTGGACAGCTGCTTTAGGATAGATTTTGACTATTGACAACTTGAGCCGGCAGGGACATGTTCTGGTAAACTGGTGTTGCATGTGCTGTAGGGATGAGGAAATGGTGGATCACTTACTTTTACATCGCCTAGTTGCGTTTCAACTTTGGAGTTCTATTATGGCTTTGTTTGGGTTGGTTTTATCATGACCTGCTCCCCGTATCCAAGATTTAAGTATCGTGATGGCCAGTAACTAAAGTTACCTACGGCAATTGGTGAACAAATAAATAAACGCGAGTGAAAATAATATTTAAGTGAGGGTACCAAAATAATCATCGGAGCTTCTACTTTTATAACAAACTTTAATGAACAAAAAAGCCGATATTTACATATGAAGAATAGAATTATAAATACTATAAAAGTGCTATGTGTGTCTATTCCATAGTCCCGCTCCAAAAGCTATTTCTAAATTGTATTATTTCTTGAAAATTGGTAAACAGCTATAAGCACATGGCAGAGTGAGAAATATTATATTGAGAGCATAATTACCAAGGATAAGCTTTAGGCTTAAAATAGATAAAATAGAATATTTTTCTATTAGAGTAAATAAGTTGCTCATATTATAATAGAAATCCGTTTCAGAAAGCATATGATATTATACAAAAATATATAACCATAACCACAATGCAAAATAGAACAGAGATTAATGGATTTATGACAATACAGAGGTACGGATTCAAGAGGTGACTCATATGAATTTTAGAGGTCGCTTCCACAATAGTATAACACTTAGCTCTCCACAACACTTTGTTCCATGCAGAACAGAGGTCAATAGATTCATGACAATAGAGGGTCACTAAAGTGATTAATCAGAGACTAATGGTTATTTAAGTCCTCCAAAGCATGAGACTCCCGTGGTAATAAATATTAAAATAATCATTGGCAAATTATATCCATGAGTTTTAATTTAAACAAAGAGTTCACAAAATAATTAACGTAATTGAAACATTAACATAATTTATAAATACGAGTTGCATAAAAAAAACCATGATAACTCAAGATATATGTAAAACATTTTATGGTGACCCAAGATATAATATAACTCACCTTAATATCAATTCCTAATTTTCGTCTGAGCTCCCTTTCTACACTTCCTTTACTATAGCTCATTGGGTTTCCCTTGTGTTTTCACCTTTCCAACTTCAGCAGAAATTTAGTATTTATACTGAACCCACTGCTTTCAAAGAAGGCATTTCATCTTATCTTAATCCATTTGAACCTTATCTTACCTATTCTTATCCTAATCCATTACACACCAATACTTATCTTTAAGCCTAACTTATTATTTTAGCCTAATTACATCTTGGCCCAAATAATATCAGAATTATATACATCTTTTTGATAGGACACAATGACCCCCTAATTAAATTATATTTCAGCATATATAACTATTAAATTAAACATATATATATATTATATTTTGACCTTAATCGTACATAAAATTATATTTTTCTCATTTATAATTAAATAATACTAATATAAAATTTAAGGGACAACTTAAATTTTCAGATTGTTACAGTCTTCATATATGTAAGCTATCCGCTGCACGCTCTGATAAATATATATATATATATCAAGAATAAATTTGATGATTAATGTGATCTAAAATATTGCTAAATCATTATCTCAAAAAATTACCAAGAATTCTAATTTGAACCTACATCAGTTGAACGTAATCCTAATCAAATTTCCAGAGTCATTCACAAGAGCGTAATTTTCTTAAGGTTCAATATTTTAAATTATTTATCACAAAATAAAATATAACTTCATTACTATTATACTACTACCTAATAAAACTATTTTCAGTAACATGAGCTATTAAATCATTACACTAGTAGTCACTCAACACAATGGCAATCTGAGTTTAATTTTTATTCTTGTTTTCTACACTGTTTCTTATGAGGGCAATTTGGTTTGACTTATCAAGGAAGTTGTCCAAAGCAACTCAATAGCAATAAATTTTCTTTATAAGATGTTTTTATTTCCTAGGAAGATAAATTTATTTGGTGAATTATTTACGAAAACTATTTTTGAGAAAATTACCAAAAACAACTCACTGTTTCTTTGTCAAAAACTGTTTTGGGGCCAAAATGAGAAACAATGGGTGACTTTAAAAACTTTTCATTGGTTTTGTTTTTAAAAATAAAACAAAAATAAAATGATAACACAATTAAACAAGCAACTGGAAATTAAATGACAGAATCATATGTAGGTGTTGAAGGAATTTGAGATGAACTTTCATTTCTTTTATCCGTGAACTTTCCATTGATGGGAGATAGTTTCAAAATTAGTATTTTTATAATTTCTTCTTTTTTTTTTATTATAAATTTTGAAAGATTATAGATTTGAACCCACTTCTAAAAAGTCAAAATAAATTTTTTTTTTTTTTGAAGATTTAGTATACCGATTTGTAAAATAAGAAAAAAAATTCTTCAAATTATTCAGCATATACAAGAAAGATATATACAATTATATATAGAGTCAGGGCCGGCCTTAGCCTAAGGCCAGTAAGGCCTGTGCCTTAGGCCCCAAATTTTTAGCCCAAAAATAGGGCCCCCAAATTTAGTAAAATGTTATAGGCCTAATGTTTTTTTTTTTTTAGGATCAATTTAAAGGGCCCCAAAATATTTTATTACGTCTATGTATGGTTTAGCCCATATTTATTTATAAGTGTAGTTTGGCCCAAATTTATTAAAATGAAAATATATATTAAAAAAAAAGTGTTTGGGCCCAAGAAGAACAATACATACAATATATGGGTCTTAATTTTTTTTTAACCTTCTTTATCTATTAGATTTTAGTGGAATAAATAATTTCGCCCTAATTTTTTTATCTAGGTCCTTATCAGTTTCAATTGAATAATTTTTTCGTAATTTTTTTGTCCTAATTTTGTTTCATTAAATTGTTTTGTTCATAATTTTAATGATTATATGTACAAATTGTGGCTACAAACAAGTAAAAAAGTTATAACTTATCGTTTTATCCATGAACTTTTTTTTTTTTCAATGTAAGAGAGGCCCCCATTTTCGATATTGGCCTTAGGCCCCCTAAATCTCAGGGTCGGCCCTGTATAGAGTAACAAATAACTCATCTTAATTACAAAATTTAATGAAATACAATAATTATATATACCACGATTGTTGCTACACAAATATTTAATTTAAATAAAATCTGTCATCTAGTTCAACGTTTCCCCATCCTATTTGTACATATGTCTTATGCTCCAATGCTTTTATAAAATGATTTTAAAACCTAGGCTTTGATACCATTTGTCACGACCTGCTCCCCGTACCCAAGAGTTAAGTATCGTGATAGCCAATAACTGAAGTTACCTAAGGCCAATTCGTGAACAAATAAATAACCGCAAGTGAAAATAATATTTAAGTGAGAGTACCAAAATAATCATCGGAGCTTCTACTTTTATAACAAAATTTAATGAACAAAAAGGCCAATATTTACATATGAAGAATAAAATTATAAATACCATAAAAATGCTATGCGTGTCTATTCTGCAGCCCCGCGTCTAAGACTCTCCAAAAGCTATTTCTGAATTGTATTGTTTCCTGAAAATTGGTAAATAGCTATAAGCACATGACAAAGTGAGAAATATTATACTGAGAGCATAATTACCATGGATAAGCTTTAAGCTTAAAATAGATACAATAGAATACTTTTCTATTAGAGTAAATAAGTTGCTCATATTATAACAGAATCCAATTTCAGAAATCATATGATATTATACGAAAATATATAATTATAACCATGGTGCAGAACATAATAAAGGTCAATAGATTCATGACAATACAGATATACGGATTCTAGAGGTGGTTTCTACAATAGTATAGCACTTTGCTCCACACAGCACTTTGCTCCATGCAGAACGAAGGTCAATAGATTTATGACAATAGAGGGTCACTAAAGTGACTAATCAGAGATCAATGGTTATTTAAGTCCTCCAAGGCATGGGACTCCCGTGATGGTACTTACAAAATAAATATTTATAAAATTATTGTCAAATAATTTCTAAAATTTAAACAATTATATCCATAGATTTCACTTTAAGAAAATCGAGTTTAGAAAAATAATTAACGTACTTGAAAGTTAAATATAAGTTAAAAACATAACTTGTATAAAATAAATTATAGTAACTCAAAACATAAATAAAATATGTTATGATAACTCAAGATATAATAGCCCCATTTGGTGTAGCTGTTAAAACGGCTTATAGATTATAGCTTAACAGATTATAGATTATGACTTTAATCAGAAGTTGTTAATCTGTTTGGTGTAGCTGTTGGATTATAGATTTAAGTTGCTGCGTAGTGTTTGTTAAATAAGCTGTGAAATAGCTTTTTCAATTAATTTTTATTTTTTGTTTGTCTACATTTCTCATAAAAAATAATAATAATAATCTATAGTCCATTTGTGTCTTTTTCTATTTTTAAAAAAATAAAAAATAAAAAAATTTAAGAGTAGAACCAAAAATTAATATATCCACAGCAGAAGCTGATAATCAGAAGCAAGGGGTCAGCAGCTTCTCAGAATCAATTTTTTTGAGTTAAAATAAGCTGTTAGAATCAGAAACTGTTTGAAATAAGTTTACCCAAACAATCCAAAATAAATTTTTCAAAGCTAAAAACCATAAGTTAGCTCTGAAAAGTTGAAACAAACACCCCCAATATAACTCACCTTAATATCAATTTCTAATTTTCATCTGAACTCCCTCCGCAGACTTCCTTTGCTACACCTCGTTGGGTTTCCCTTGTGTTTTCTCCCTTCCAACTTTAGCAAAAGTTCAGTAATTATACTGAACCCAACCGTGCTCAGCAAGACATTTCTCTTTATCTTAATCCATTGAACCTTATCTTACCTATCCCTATCCTTATCCTTATCCTAATCCATTACACACCAATACTTATATTTAAGCTCAACTTATTACTTTAGCCTAATTACACCTTGGCCCAAATAATATCAGAATTATATGGTAGGACACAATGACCCCCTAATTAAATTATATTTCAATACATATAACTATTAAATTAAACATATTATATATATATATATTATTTTGACCTTAATTAATCGTACATAAAATTATATTTTTCTCATTTATAATTAAATAATATTAATATAAAATTTAAGAGACAACTTAAATTTTCGGGTTGTTACAGGTTTGCGTGCAACTGGGGTTGGTGTTGGGTGTGCTACAAAGTTAGGGTGGGGCTAGGGTGGGGAAGTGGCATTGGGAGATTTGGGTTCTTGCTTCCCATTGTTTGCTTTGGTTGGTGTGGCTGGAGCAAAATAGGCATGTTTTTCAAAATGAGTGTCGTTCTGTCTCATGGTTAGAGAGTCAGTTGTTGATGGTATTGCATAGTTGGGTTACGGGTTCGGTTGATCCAAGTGTTTTGGTTTTTGTAGATTTTGTGAAAGATTTGTTTAGATAATTTTGCTTGGCCCTTTGAGGGTAGTTTTTGTATTCTTTAAATCGTCTTGATGCTTTTCTAATAAAGTCCATTTATTTATCAAAAAGAAAGAGAGAGAGAGAGAGAGAGAGAGAGAGAGAGAGAGAGAGAGAGAGAGAGCATCAAAGGAGATGGCAAGAACAAGGTCCTTGTTGCAGTGACCATGAAATAACAAGCTCGCTTCAGATGCTTATTGAACAAAAAGAAAACGTATCAGCATTTCCTTTTTCCATTCACATGCAAATGTTGAATCTTACAGAAAGGTATAATGACAAAGCTATAACACCCTGTGATATCTCTCCAATTGTTTGTTACAGAGGAAGCCCTTTCTCCACTGTAGCCATCACCATCCTCAAAGGAATACCTAAAAATTTAACTACTTCCGGTTTCATTGTGGAAAATATTAACATATCTATATCTAATTTACAAAAAGACATGCCTGTTTTGACCACATTAAATATTTTTCACTTTGAAGGGGATAATGAAATCAGTTCCTAATTTTTATTACCGTCAGGGAAAAAAAAAATAAATTTGCCTGGTTGTTTCAAAATCAATCTTTTACAGAAGTAAAAATTCTGAGGTATCTGCAAATTTCTAGTATCAAAGGTCCAGAAGTTCAGACAATTTTCTAACTGTGTCTTCCAATTATGTGCATTTTAAGAAGGCCACTGAATATAGTGCTTAAAAGGCCAAGGCAGAGCAACAAAACTTTTAGCTTAGTTTATAGATATTTGATGTGTGTATTCTGCTATTGTATGAACATCACCTTGGAGAATTTTGAGAAAATTAACATTTTCAGAATAATACTATTTAAAACCAGTAAAGAATAGTGAAAACTTGAGTAGACTTTCAGAGTTTTCTATAGTTACTAGTAAAAATCTCAGCTCAGCTTGGCATGTTTGTACTTCTAGAATACAAAAAAGAAAGAAACAAATAACTTCTATTGAACATTAATGTACAGGAAAGAAATAAACCTTCTCGTATAATCTTGTTGATCAAGTCTGCACTCCTCTGTACGTCATCTCTTTATCACCTGAAAACACAAACGTGAGCTAGCCGGCGGGTGTATGCCGGAAACCTCTCCGATGCCTAAGTCAGCAAACTAGACAAATAGACAAAAGCTCTGTGTATTTGGAAATCAAAGTTGTGTTACCTCTCCATAGGTGATGTTTGTGAGCTTTTATAGGTTTCGTGTGGCATAATCCAAGTAGGACTCTTACTCCTCCATGTAGAGTCCTCCTAGGATTCATACTCCTAAAAGATCATGCTTATCCTTCAACACCCCCCTCACTGCTTAAACCAAGTGAGATGGTTTTACCCTGACCAGACTACCACGACTGAAGTAAGCATGGCTATACTTAGCCGCAGAATGAGCTTGACTATACTTAGTTCGGTTCACTGCCCTTACCTTAGTTCCTCTTCCACAAACCATGGCATGCCCAAAACCGAACTAACTTTCAGCACGGTTTAGACTGAGCTAGTTACACTGCGCCATGACCAATATAAACTCAAAGCACCTTTAAACCGGTCTAACTACAAAGCATCTTTCGACCGGACTAACATTAAGCCTCCCTCGGATCGAACTAACTTCTGGGCTTGGGACCGGACTAACTTTAAGCCTCTTCAAGACCGGAGTAACTTTATGGCCTTTTTACTCAGCCCTTCACACTGAGGCCCATAACGGCCCAGCTCGGCCCAATTTGCACATAAATTACCCTCTCAATTGCCCCTTAATTCCATCTGTATAGCATAATAGGGATTACCTGTCTATAAACTAGGCCAAAGTTTTAACCTTTCCAGCCGAGCTAAAAAACCCTTTAGCCTTTCCAGCCGAGCTATCCTTATCCGGTCAAAACGTCTCTTCAGTGATAGAAACTGAATCGCTTCCCATTCTAGTGACACGTGGCAGGCTCTAATTGGCCCTTCGCAGCTATCACGCCGTCTTCGTATTTCGCGAGATTTTAACAGTCCCGTCTTTTTTCGTCCTTTACACAAAACAAACTTCTTATTTCAAATCATTCACTCTACTATTCAATCTCTTCTTTCTCTCTCCCTCCTGAGCTTTTACTGTTCTTCAATTTGCACTTGAAGAAACTGCGTGATTTTGTTGCTGTTTCTTGCATCTTTAGTGTTTCTACCTCTTCATCTGGTAAGCTACTCAAATCTGTTTCTCTTTTGTTGTTTTTGCTTTCGTTTAATCCATAGCATACTATTTATGTTTTTGAAAAGCACCTTTTTACTTCCATTCTCCACTGATCTTCTGTTTTTCTGGAAAGAACTTTAGTACTAGAACACTTGAGTTCACTAAAAAACCTGTGAAACACTGATTTTGATTCAAAATCATGATGTAACCGAACTAGGATACTGTTTATGCTAGGTATAACTCTAGTCAGTTTATAACCGAACTAACACTTCATGTTTACACTAGTAGTTTCAATAAGTCAAACCACTTCTTGATTTACCTTAGCTGAGGTAACCAACCGAACTAAGTCTGCACTTAGTATACTGGGAAACCTTAATTCGGACCGATCTAGGTCTTCGGGGCTAAACCAGCTTTCTTAGTTTTTAGACCGAACTCAGAAAGCTGCCCCTAGAAGCTCAACCGGTCTAACAGAACCTTCTCCTCAACCGAGATATCAAGTTGCTCGCCAAGACCGAGCTAAAAAAACCCCTACTCAATCCGAGCTACCAAGCACCTTGTTGAAACCGAGATAAAACCTGTAACATCCTACATAGCCGAAGTAGGACTTCTATTTTCTTGCTTTTTACTTTGTAGCACGGTCCAACGATCTGTGCTTAACACCTTTGTTTTCCACTTTGCAGACTTAGGTTGCCCAAGCACTCCTCTGAGTGCTCAACCGAGCTACGGAGCACAAATTTTCCACCGATCTAATTTATTCATAACTTATAAAATAAATAGGGAAGTATAGGTTTTTAGTAAACACACCTGGTGGTCTAGCCGAATTCCGAAAAGATTACAATATACCTGACGACGTCCATCTCACTTTAGCCGAACAAGATATCACACCTTGGGGAAATGAAGGCTTTATACCTTTTATCTTCCTATCCATAGTAGAAACCGGTCTAAGATTCCTGGTTCAACCCTTGCTTTGCGAATTTCTTAGGCAAACTAGGATCTGCCCTACCCAACTTTCCACCAACTCATACCGCATAATAAACAGTATAGCTGAACTAAACCGCCGAGCTAGCATTAACCTTGGTCTAGCCGAGATATTCCACCAGTACTCCATAGGCTCAAAAGATGATGGCTGGGTCTACTACCTAAGAATACGCCGTCGCCGAGAGAAAATAATAAAAGATACGTCGGATAAAGATTTAAACGATGACGATGGCATTAACCTTGGTCTAGCCGAGATATTCCACCAGTACTCCATATGCTCAAAAGATGATGGCTGGGTCTACTACCTAAGAATACGCCGTCGCCGAGAGAAAATAATAAAAGATACGCCGGATAAAGATTTAAACGATGACGATTTTTTCTGGGTATCTGGGAATTTTGAAGACCACCAAGCCCAGATCCCAGGCCGAAGTATAAATTGGAAGAAAGGAATCCCCGGTATAATTACTTTGGTTTCTTTTCATGCTTCTCTTTTATTTCGGTTACCTGCTCCTAAACTGAACTAACAATTGTTTTCATTATGCAGATTCAGCCCATCTTCAATCACTTTACAACTATCCCAATCTAAACACTCTCTGCGCCGCACTACGGTATCCAGAATGGAGTTGGGCCAAGCTGCTAAATTTTGAACCGACATACCGATACAGCGGCCGCCAAAAAGCCAGAGTGACCGACTTTCTGCTAGAGGACGCCCTCGAACCGGACCCAACCTTGCCACAAATTAACCTAGTCCCCCTGACAGTTGAGCAAGAAATGGCAAAAAGAAACAGAGTAAGGGCCCTGCTGACCGAAACAAACAGAGCCGAAGTACCGCCACTAAACCAAACACAAGAAATCGTGGTGGCCCTGCCATCACAACAACCCTCCTCATCACGCCAAACTAAGTGTGCCCGGACTACCCAGACCGAACAACGTTTAGTTGATGAAGACGAAACCACCCTTCTACCGAGCCACCAACCGAGTCCGCAATTAGAGCCTTCTGACAGAGCTACCTCCAAGTGGGCACCCAAGCTCACTTTCTAGAATCGAGATATACAGGATACTGACTCGGTTGTTGCAGAGAAGGATCACTTACTGGATTTCAACTTGGCCAAGAGTGTGTGCCTGTCACGACCCAAACCCGCCCCTATGGGTTTAGCAATCAGAATCGCCAAGAATCCGTGATTACCAAGGCCCGCTAATGTCTGATATAACAGTACAGGGCGGCGGAAACCAATACAAGAAATAAACAATGTCCAATGAGTCAGGATACAGTATGTAAAAAGATTTTTTATACGTATATGCAGTCGGTGACAAAACAGTATGTACATATATACAATCATTCAAAACAGGGACTTAATCCCTACTAAACAGTACAATACGGTCTATACAGTTATTACAAGTAATTCCAGAGACAGACGGGGGAAAAATAAAACACCCCTAAGCCATAGCTTGGCAGGCTCAGAACCTCGCGATGAGGCACAATGGTTGGCTTGACAAAACTAGAGTTTACCTTGATGCTTCTAGCATTGGTCTGGTGCCTGTACACCTACATATATATATATATATATATGAGCAGTGAGCTAAAGCCCACTGAATAACATAATGCGTAAAGGGGTTTAGAATGAATGTCCTTGCAGTAATGAAAACAGTTCATTTCAATCAGTATATCAGTTGTTCAGTACAGTAAACAGTCATATGTGGTACATCCATTAGCATAACAGTAAACAGTAGGTCTTAAAAGACCGAACAGTAAATGATGGCCATCAATCAGTAAACAGTAGTGGTTCCAACGAGGGAACCGACAGAGATCTCTATAACAGTAACAGTAAACAGTAGGTGCTAAGGATGCCACAGTACAGTTCAGAATATAGGACATACATTCATTCAGTAAACAGTAAATAGTTCAGAAAACAGTACAGTTCAGTTGTTCAGAAGATAATCATTTTGAACATATCTTTACACAATTGTTACTCACAGAGTTCTGGGCTATAGTAGGCTAAAGCGTCTCCTTGAAATGCCAACTCTAAACAGTACAGAACGAACACACACTAAGCTATATAGTTGGGAAGGATAATAATAATTTAATCCCTAAATGCCTCGGTGTGTTCTACATCTATATCCTCATTAAGATGTCTTAAACTAGGCCTAAGAATGCCTAGGATGGGATGAGGATGCAAAGATGTATTCAGAAAATATTTTCAGAATTTTCAAAAAAACAGAGTCCCGCTCGAGCGCAGGTTTCCCAGCTCGAGCGGATATGCAATAAAGGTCCCCGCTCGAGCGTAAACTTTCCCGCTTGAGCGGACCAAAACGTACTGGATAGGTGAAATTCATGCTCGACGCCCGCTCGAGCGTGTCACCGATCCTCGCTCGGCGTCAATCCTCCGCCGGCGGACTGATGCACAGTGCAAGATGCTGGGAGCTCGATTTTCCCGCTCGAGCGGCACTTTCCCCGCTTGAGCGGACGACCAAAATCTGGAAATTCCAAACTTGAGTCCCAAGCTCAAAATCAAGTTTAAATGCTAAAATTTCGATCCACTTGGGCTAATTTTCTGGAAAACATAAGCAAACTCATAGAACAACATGTTACAAAGGTCAATTTGAGAAATCAAGGCCCAAGGGTGTTTCAATTAAACTCATTTTCAAACCCATTTTTCATGAACAATGTTCAAACATGCTACAAAGTGACATGCATGTGATTAAATCAAATCAAAGCTTCAAATGCTTGCTTAAATGAGCTCATTCCTTTCAAAACAAGATGGAATCATGGACTACTCTCAAAATATGGACATGCATGTAATGAAATCATGAACTATGACCTCAAAACTTAACAATTCAAACATGCATGCATGGAGTGAGCTTCAATTTAACATGCTAAGACTAAGACATGACTTAGCTCTCTAATTTGGCATGAACCTAGCAAGAATCAACCTTAAATACAACAATGGGTGGTTGAAATTCATACCTAAGTTTTGAATTAGCGGTGTAGGAGCTCAATTTACAATTATCCTCTAAGATCACCAAGTCTTCAAGCAATTCACAAGCAAAATTGAGATGAAAACAACTCCTCTAGTTTTTCTCTCTTTAAATTCGTTTGTGCTAGAGAATAAGGCTGAGGAAATGGTTTGTTTCAAGTGTAATGAGGCTCCAAAAATCAATAAACAAAGGCCCACTAGATGGCAATATGGTAATTAGGTCCAATTTGTGCAATTTATCAATATTTAATCTACTTTAATCATACTCAATCAGTTTTCAGATAATTATACCATAAAATCACGTAAAATCTAAGGATCATGGAATATCAATCAATTTCAGATTCGGCCGCCGATAAGGCCTTCAATTAACAATTTAAACATGAAAATACGAACAGATAATCAAATAGTCAAACAGATAGAATGCAAAATAACATATCAATCAGTTCAGTTCCAGTTTTCAATCAGTCAGTTCAGTATTTCAGTTGATTCATTACTTATCATAATCAGTCTCAGTTTAACAGTATTCGGTAGTTAATCAGTATTCAGTGGTGAGGGTTATTACAGTGCCTTCCAAAAGACATGGAGTACCACAATCAACTGAACATTGAGCTGAAGGTCATTCGGTCATCAACGAAATCCATGATCCTGGTAGGTAGAACTCTTTTTTTTTTTATCTTTCTAATTTTTCCAACCTATAGCTTGGCTAAAAAAGAAAGTTACTATTCTTTTGCAGGCCATTTAGAAAAACAACATCGCACACAAGCGAGTGTTGGAACTCATGAGAACAACAAGGCAGGCCATGGCAGAAGTCGAAGCCAAGACCGCCGAGCTAAAACAATCCCAAGAGAGTACGGCCAAGCTGGAGGCCGAGGTAACTCGTCTAACCGGACTAGTTACCTCGGCTAACGATGACAAACAAAGAGCTCTAACCGTAATGAAAGATAAGTACTTGCGCGAGCTTGCCAAACTTGAAGGCACCAAGGACGCCGAAATAGTGGAGCTGAAAAAGAAGGCAGACGACGTTGAGCTCAAAGGCTTTAAAGAAGGCGAAGCTGGTTACATTCAACAATGTGAAGCAGCAAAGGATTTATTCTTCAAGTGCGGCTGGAGAGGTGTTGTGGAGCAGCTCAGCTGTGGGCTCGAAACCGAGGTCTACAATGCTCCTCAGTATTTCATTTCGGCCTCACTGGTGGAGTATGCTGCCGACCTTCAGAAACAATTTCTTGAAGCGTCTGATGATGATGAAGAAAATGAGCCAACTGATACTCCGGTTGGAAATGAGCAAGCCAACGATCAATCAGCTCGGTTGGAGCCAACGGTTGAAGACCTGACTGTTGAGCCGCCAACTGACACCGTGCTGCTAGTTGATACCGAGCTCACAACCGAGACCGATCTTTCGTCTGCAACCGGTGTTCGAGTTGACATTGATGCCGATCTTAAAAATCTTTTTAACTGATTTTGTAATTTTTCTTTTTTCTTTTTGCTCGTGTAACCGAGCTGTGGCCCCTCCTTTGTACTTGTTTTGAACTTGATCAATGAAAATCATCTTTTCTGCTCAACACGTATTTCAGTTTGATCTGTATGCTTGTACTTGTAATGACTTTTCTATGATCTTTTTGCTCCAACTGTTATCTCGGTTTAAATTCCTGTTTGAACTTGCTTTCTAACTGCAGTTTGGCCGAGATACTTTATTCCGGTCCTAGCTAATCAATCTGACTAAGCTTACTCGCCAACCAGTCTTTAGCCGATATACTTACTCTGGCTGAAGAGTATCAAGAGTTGGTTTAATCCAGCCAACCACTCTTTAGCCGATATACTTACTTCGACTGAAGAGTAATAAGTCTTTGTTTTAATCCAGCCAACCACTCTTCAGCCTATGTCTTTACTTCGGCTGAAGAGTTCAAAGAGTTGGTTTAATCTAGCCAACCACTCTTCAGCCCATACCCTTACTTTGGCTGAAGAGTAATAAGAGTTGGTTTAATCCAACTAACCTCTAAGTTGGTTTTTCCAGCCAACCTAGAATAAAATGTTTGGTTATTCCGACCAAACGTCCTACAGCCTCGATCCTTATTCTGGGCTTAGGAGGGGTGTTGGTTTAATCCAGCCAACCTCTAAGTTAGTTTTTCCAGCCAACTTAGAATAAAATGTTTGGTTATTTCGACCAAACGTCCTGCAGCCTGAATCCTTATCCTGGGCTTAGAAGGGGTGTTAGTTTAATCCAGCCAACCTCTAAGTTAGTTTTTCCAGCCAACTTAGAATAAGATGTTTGGTTATTCCGACCAAACGTCCTGCAGCCTGGATCCTTATCATGGGCTTAGGAGGGGTGTTGGTTTAATTCGGCCAACTGTGTTTTTTATGCCCCTAACTCACTAATTTACTAAAAACAAACTTTTACAGAAGAAAACGTCTAATTGAAAAGAAAACTGCTTGTTTTATTGAGAAAGGGAGAAATTACACAAACTTTAATAAGAAAAAAGCTAAAAATAAAATAACTTGAGATTTGCAGTATTCCATGGCCTGGGAATTGCCTTGCCGTCCTCGTCTTCTAAGTGGTATGCCTCTTTGCCTGCTAATCCTACCACTTTATATGGACCTTCCCAATTGGGCCCTAGCTTGCCATCTCCTGGTACCAAGGTATTTCCCATCACTTTGCGCAATACCCAATCTCCGACCTTGAATTGCCTTGGATGAACTGTCTTGTTGTATTTCCTGGATAACTCTTGTTGATATGAGGCAATGTGAACCAGTGCTCTTTCTCTTCTTTCTTCTGCAAGGTCGAGCTCTAATGCTATGGCTTCGCCATTCAAGTCTAGATCAAAATTCTCACTTCGAATTGTGGAGAGGCTAACTTCCAATAGGATTACTGCCTCCATACCATAGGCTAAGGAGAATGGTGTTTCTTCTGTTGATCACCGAGGTGTGGTGCGGTAAGCCCATAAAACATGAGGGAGCTCTTCTGCCCACTTGCTTTTTGCTTTCTCTAACCTTTTCTTTAATCCATCCAAGACTACTTTGTTTGATACTTCTGCCTGTCCATTTGCTTGGGGATATGCCGGTGTAAAATTGTAGAACGCTATCTTGTATTCTTCACAAAAGCCTCTGAAGATTCTGCCATCGAACTGAGTGCCGTTGTCTGATATTAGTGCCTTTGGTATGCCAAATCGAGTGATGATATTCTGCCAGAAAAACTTTTTCACATCTTTTTCCTTGATTGATGCTAAGGCTTCTGCTTCCACCCACTTTGTGAAGTAGTCGGTTCTTTGAAAAGAACTTCTGTTCCTGTCTTTGTTGGAAGTGGTCCTACTATGTCCAATCCCCACATTGCAAAGGGCCATGGGCTAGTTAGAGGTAGAAGTTCTCTGGCAGGTTGGTGTATTTGGTGTGCGAACTTCTGACACTTCTCGCACTTTTTGACATACTTTTCTGAATCCGCTTGCATGTATGGCCACCAATATCCTTGCGAAATTGCTCTGTATGCTAGTGATCTTCCTCCTTGATGACTTCCGCATACGCCCTCGTGTATCTCGAATAAGAATGCTTCCACTTTGCTGGGATAAACACACTTTAGGTAGGGTCCTGAGAACGAATTTTGTACAATGCTAGGGATGGAGAGAGCCAAAATCGCTGCGACTTTGCTCTTATTCTGTTGGCCTCTTTCTTCTCTTCTGGTAAGATGCCGTTTTTTAAGAACAGGATTATGGGATCCATCTAAGAGGGGCCTAGCTCTGCGCAACATACCTCTTTTGCTTTGGGGTCTTCAATGCTTGGTCTAGGTAGGTAGTCGATCAGTAATGGATGAGGGATGGAAGTATCTGCCATTAAGGTAAAGCCTGCTAGCTCTTCCGCTCTGCTGTTTTCCTCCATGCTGATTTGTTCTATCCTGACTATTTCAAATTTCTTGATCTCTTTTCTGGCCAACTCTTGGTATTTGGCTATCCTGTCATCCTTTGCTTCATAGTCGCTAGATATTTGGTTTACCACCAGCTGTGAGTCGCTGTAAACCATTAGCTCGGTGGCCTTCATGTAGAATGCTGATTTGAGGCCTGCAAGAAGCGCTTCATACTCCGCTTCGTTGTTTGATGCTGGGAAGCCAAGGTTGATTGCCTGCTCCACTACTAGGCCGTCTGGAGAGATGAGGACTATGCCAAGCCCTGCTCCATGCCGATCGGATGCTCCATCCAAAAAGAGCTTCCACATCTCTCCAACGAACAACTTCCAGCAAGTGGAGGGATTAGATGATGCCTTGAGATCTTCCATGTTGCTGGTGTTTGCTTCAAGGTCCATGCTTGCTGTCTGCCCCTCGCTATCTGATTGTACCAAGTCTTTATTTGTTGGTGAGTCTAGACTTGGTGTAGCATTGTTTGCTTCTTCCTTTCTTGCTTTGCTTTGGTCTGCCTTGGGGTCTGACTGAATATCTTGCACCAGGGGTTGCGCTATTCTGGCGTCAACTTCCATCCCTAGTTCGGTTGTTTCAGTCAGGTCGACTAGGCAGATATGATGATTTCCTGGTGTGAATTCTGTGACAAAATTTGCCAAAGCTTGAGCCTTTATCGCGGTCCTGGGTTGGAACTTGATGTCATATTGTCCCAACTCTACTGCCCACTTCAAGATTCGCCTAGAAAAGTTCGCCCTTTCAAACAAAGCTTTTAATGGGAAAGCTATGAGGACGACTATGGTGTGGGCGTGAAAGTAGTGCGACAACTTCCTTGAGGCCATCATCAAGGCTAATGCCATTTTTTCCAGTGGCAAGTACCTTGTTTCGGCGCCCAGCAATGTTTTGCTGACATAAAAGATGGGCAGGTGTTGGATTCCTTCCGCACGGACCAATACTACGCTAATTGCGTGCTGAGAGACTGCCAGGTACAGGAAGAGTTCTTCTCTAGGTACTGGGGTGACAAGTAGTGGTGGAGAAGACATGTATTCTTTTAAGCTTTCCAGAGCGCAGTCGCATTCTTTGTCCCACTTAAATTTGGCCTTTAAAGCATGAAAAAATGGTTGCAGTCTGCCTGACGATCGGCTTATGAACCGATTGAGCGCAGCTGCCATGCCGGTGAGATGCTGCACTTCTTTTACTGAGTTTGGTCTTTCCGAATCTTGGATTGCTTTAATCTAGGAGGGGTCTGCTTCGATACCCCGGTTGGTCACTAGGAAACCTAGGAATTTGCCAGATCCTACTCCGAACGCACACTTGGACGCATTGAGGCGCAACTTGTGCTTCTTTAGGATCTCAAACATCTCACTTAGGTCCTTGAGATGGTCGTTCTCATCCTTGCTTTTGACCACCATGTCGTCGATGTAAGCCTCCATTGTTCTGCCTAACAATGGTTCAAACATCTTGGTGACCATCCGTTGGAATGTCACCCCAGCGTTCTTTAGGCCAAAGGACATGACCTTGTAGCAATACAGTCCTCTTGGAGTTATAAAGGATGTGACTTCCTGATCTGGTTCATGCATGGCGATTTGGTGGTAGCCTCTGTATGCATCCAGAAAGCTAAGTCGGTTGTGCCCCGCCGTTAGGTCTGCCAGTTGATCTATCCGTGGCAGAAGAAAGCTGTCTTTTGGACATGCCTTGTTGACTGTTTTGTAGTCGACGCAAACACGCCACTTGCCGTTCTTTTTTGGCACTACGACTGTATTGGAGATCCATCTTGGGTAGTGTACCTCTCTGATTGTTCCTGCCTCCAGTAGGTTTCTTATTTCTTCCGCCACTATCTCGGCATGGTGGAGTGCCGATCTACGTGTGCGCTGAATGATTGGTCTAGCAGATGGGTGGACATTGAGTTGGTGACAGATGAAGTTGGGATCAATGCCTGGCATGTCGTATGGTGTCCAAGCGAACACTTCGATGTTAGAGTTCAAAAATTCCAAGACCTCTAATCTCTCAGTGCTGGACAATAACGAACCAAGCAAAAAGAACTTATCCGGGTTCTTTTCATCTATTCTTACCTCTACCAAGTCTTCCACCGCTTTCTGATTAGCTGCTTTGCCGACATCTGCGAATAGTTCATTACTCTCAGGTTCTTCCACCAAATGAACGTATCCTTTGGCAGCGCGGCTTCCATTCACCATGACAAAGCATTGCTTGGACATAATCTGATCTCCATAGACCTCTTCAATTACACCGATATCGTTGGGGAACCGCATTACTTGGTGGTAGGATGACGCCACCGATCGCATGGCATGCAGCCATGTTCTACCCAAGATAATGTTATAAGTGGAGGGTACTTTCAATACCCAGAACTCCACTTGTTTCGTTACGCTTCCTGCTTTGATTGGGAGGATTATTTTGCCGACGAGCCATTCTAGCATGGAGTTGAATCCAATTAGGAGAGATACGGCAGGTGCCAAGTCTTTATCTTGTAACTTCAACTGTTTAAATATTTCGTAGTACATTATTTCACATGAACTACCCTGGTCGATCAAAATTCGCTTCACGTCAAAATCCTTAACTTGAAGAGTGACAACCAGGGCATCATTGTGAGGGGCAATATATCCTTGCCAAGTCTTTATCCGAAAAAGACATGACGTTCGCGGCCTCTGTCTTCTCCTTCTTGATGGCAGGTTGGGCACTTAGTACCTCTCTTAAATGTTCAGCCTTTTTGATTGATCCTCTGAGCTCACATACACGCTCAGGTTCGAAAACTCCATGTATCACATTGATAATGCCTTGAGGTGGGGCGTCGATTGGCATTCCGTTGGGGTTATTATGGTCCTGGAGGGCTAGTTGCGCCCCTCCTTCAATGTATTTATCTAGATGACCTGCTGCCACCAACTCCTCCAGGTGCTGTCTCAATGGCGTGCAATTTTCAGTGCGGTGCCCCTTTTATTTGTGGAATGTGCACCGTGATCTTTCGTCATAGTCCTTCTGAGCTTTCCCTAGCTTGGCTGGCCATCTGACGAAAGGCTCATCCCGTATTTCACTTAGAATTCGGTAGATCAGTTTCTTGAAGACCGTGGTTATGGTAATGCAAACTCTCAACCATCTTTTATCCTGGTCCTCTCCGTTGTCTCGTCTGCCACGTCCGTTTCTGCTCGGACGATCTACCGTGTTGACCTTTGCTGAGGCCTTTTTCTCTGGTACTGCGGTCGTGCCAGATTTCGATTTGGCACGTGCGCCGTCCTCCTCCACCCTGATGTGCTGATGCACTCTTTCCATCAAGGCTTCCATGGTGAGGGGTGGTGTCATGGTGATTGAGTCCCTTAGTCTGTTCCTAACTGGAAGGCCTCTTTTGTACTGTGCGATGGCGAGATTGGTGGGGCAGTCCCCAATTTGGTTAAAGGTCTCCCAGTAGCGACTATTGTAGAATCTTAGGGTCTCTTTGTCACCCATGTCGATGGAGAGTAACTGGTCGATCTCCACCGGGGTTTTAGTGTTTGTTCTGAACCTTGTGACGAACGCTTCCGCCAATTGTGCCCAGGAGGCTATACTGCCTTCTGGAAGTTTTTCGAACCAAGTCAAGCCTAGGTCGCCAAGGCTAGATGGGAAGAGGATGCACATCAAATCCTCATTCCGCCGGTATACAGCCATGACCTAGCGAAAATGGCTCAAGTGTGAGTAGGGGTCCGTCTTCCTCTCATATGTAGTGAATTTGGGCTGAAGGAAGCCTGATGGTAGGGGCGCATTTTCAATCGCCGGAACGAACGGCGAGGTTTGTAGCCTTGCTAATGCCTTGTCCGTCGGTTCGTAAGCAGGGCGCAGTATTGGCATTCCAACCTCGACGCTTCCATCTGTCCGAGGAGCCAACCGCTGTAAGGCAGAAACTCTGTGTGGATCGCGTGCCCTGGCATCCTCCTTGCATCGTGCCTTTTCCTCGAGCACGGTTCGTAAGTCGGACGATCTGGGCAACTCCGTCTGTTTGGATCTTGTTTGGTGCGTATGTGAGGGCCAATAGGTGCTTCCTTCAGTGTACGACCTTTCAGATCTCGTCCTCTCAGACCTGGAGTGACGAGTTTTGGAGGATCTGGATTGAGTATCGCCTGTCCTGAGGCTTCTACTCTTTGCCTGAGAGGGTGTGGTATTCCTACCACGACTTTCCGAGTGCTGAGAGGGTGGTATTCTTGTTTGTGCGCCCTTCTCCTGTCGCCACTCCTTTTCCCTTCATCTAGCACTTTAGAGATTCCATGTCCGCCGCCATCCGTCATATCAATTCGTCCTGTTCCTTGACGCGATCCTCCAAAGCTTGAGGATCAATCCTCCGCCTTTGCCTTTCTAGACTCTGTGGATGAGAGTAATGGAGGCTGTTAGTCCGCCTTCTTCCCCTTGTATCCCTCCTGGGATTCTGTCTTTATGGTTCTAAATCCGCCATAGGAGGGATGAGAGGTAGACCTTCGCGCCTCGCACCTCCTTCTGGTGTTTGTCCGTCGATGGCGGACTGTGGCAAATCTTCGTTGTGCGCCATTGATTCTTAAGAGGAAAAGCTTGATCAAGAGGTTTTGTTCTTGTCTGAATTCCCACAGACGGCGCCAATTGTACGGGAAAGAAATAAACCTTCTCGTATAATCCTGTTGATCAAGTCTACGCTCCTCCGTACGTCGTCGCTTTATCACCTGAAAACACAAACGTGAGCTAGCCGGCGGGTGTGTGCCGGAAACCTCTCCGATGCCTAAGTCAGCAAACTAGACGAATAGACAAAAGCTCTGTGTATTCGGAAATCAAAGTTGTGTTATCTCTCCATAGGTGATGTTTGTGAGCTTTTATAGGTTTCGTGTGGCATAATCCAAGTAGGACTCTTACTCCTCCATGTAGAGTCCTCCTAGGATTCATACTCCTGAAAGATCATGCTTATTCTTCAACACCCCCCTCACTACTTAAACCAAGTGAGATGGTTTTACCCTGACCGGACTACCACGACCGAAGTAAGCATGGCTATACTTAGCCGCAGAATGAACCTGACTATACTTAGTTCGGTTCACTGCCCTTACCTTAGTTCCTCTTCCACAAACCATGGCATGCCCAAAACCGAACTAACTTTCAGCACGCTTTAGACTGAGCTAGTTACACTGCGCCATGACCGGTATAAACTCAAAGCACCTTTAAACCAGTCTAACTACAAAGCATCCTTCGACCGGACTAACATTAAGCCTCCCTCGGACCGGACTAACTTCTGGGCTTGGGACCGGACTAACTTTAAGCCTCTTCAAGACCAGAGTAACTTTATGGCCTTTTTACTCAGCCCTTCATACTGAGGCCCATAACAGCCTAGCTCGGCCCAATTTGCACATAAATTACCCTCTCAATTAACATGATGGATTTAACTGTATCATCATTTGTTCCTAATATTGAATTATCTACAAAATACATAAATAAATATGAATAGGTTGGCAAGTTAGGCAGTTTTTGGACAGCCTAATCTGGTGTATTGCAAGCTCTGATTGGATCAGAAGTAGTAAAATTAGTAACTACCAAACGTTGAAGGGAGATTGTGACAAATAAGGACAACAAACCTGAGAATGAACTCATCACATAAGGCACACTTAGATGAAGCTGCTCAGGCATGATTTCCAAAAAAGGTATTACATGTTGCAGTTGTGACTTACCAAAACATGTAGCTGCCAAGGAAACATTATGCAAGAGGGTAATGAAAGTGAAGCCATAATTGAATGAATCTCGGAGCTTTCATCAGCATGATGATCTGCAAGAAACAAACTGCTCACCTGGGTTGGCCAAAATCAATATAAGATCAATATTAAGTGTAATAACCCCGACCCTGATTAACGTTAATTGGCACTTAATTATGCCTAACAGTAATTAAGAGGAAACCCGGAATTAAGTTGCCCGTGTATTGCATGATTTATGTGTTTTTATCTGTTCGGTGTCGAAATATCTGTTCGTGTTTTAAACTTTAAATTGCGAATTGGAAGCCTTATCGGCACTCGATTCCGAAATTGATTAGTGTTTTAGACCAGTTAGATTTTACGTGATTTTATGGTGGGTTCCATTAAAATTCGATTCAGTGCGATTAAATTAGATTAAATAACATTAAATTATGAGTTCAATTATTTACAATAGTGCCATTGAAGCCCACTATCTAAGACAACTATGGAACTTAGTCTTAGAACATTGTTTCTATCACCTTGTTGTGTGACCAACAGCTAGAGAGGGAGAGAAGTAGGAGAAAATTGTGGTCTTCAAGGAATTGCTTGGAAATTTAAGGGAAATGAAGAGTTGTGTGCAAACTTGAGCTTCTAAGCTTGACATTGAAGGTTTAAGGTAGGAATACATCCTCCCATTTATGTAATTGAACTAGCTCTTGCATATTCCTTGACATATTGAAGATTAGAGTCCAAGTTTAGCTTGAAATTGTGAATTGGGTGGTGTAACATGCATGCATGTGCATATTCATAGCAATTGAAGTTGTTTGGTATCAAACCTCCACATGCATGTGCATGTTTTTGCTAAAGTCCACGAGTTCATCAAGATTCTAAGTTTAATTTTGTTTTGGATCATGTTTTGGAGCTTTGAAATGAAATTGAACTCATATATGTTTGTTTAAACTTTGTTCTTGGTGATTTATAGAATTTATGTTCAAATTGACTCATCCTTGAGCTTTAATTTTTCAAATTGAGTTTTGGAACTTGATATACTATGAGTTTTGTTTGTTTTCCCAGAAATTGAGCTCAAGCGGTTGAGTTTTGAAGGGTTAAGAGTTGAATTTGAGCATTGGAGTTCAATCTGGAAATTCCAAATTTTTGTCTCCCGCTCGAGCGGGGAAAGTGGCACTCGAGCGGGAAAATCGAGCTCCCAGCATCTCTCACTATTTTACTGTATGCTCGAGCGGAGGATTTCATGCTCCAGCGGAGGCTTGTGTCTCACGCTCGAGCGAGGGTCGAGCATCTATCGAGCGTAAATTTTGAGCATCCAGCATTTTTACTGTAGCACACAGTCCGCTCGAGCGACGGAATTCACACTCGAGCGGAGCCCCTTTGTCTGCATGTCCACTCGAGCATAGAAAGCCACGCTCGAGCAGGACCCCTGTTTTTCAAAAATTTTGTAAAGTGTTTAAAAGTGCATTTTTGCATCCTTATTCCATCCTAGGCATTTCTAGGCCATGTTTAAGGCTCCATACTAAGGATAAGAGGTTAGGTACACACTTAGAATCATTGATGTGGGTTTCGTACAATTAGATTGCATGTTTCAAGTGTGTATCCGTGATGTGTTATGTAGGTCACGTGCCGCAATCTGTTTGACCCTTTTGACTCCGTCTACCTGTATCAACGCCCACTGTGAGTAATAACTCTGTAAAGTTATGTTTAACTTTAAGTATTTTCTGACTGATATGATATGATCTGCTTTCTGAAATGCTACGTTATGAATTATGAATGAATATCCAATTTTCTGAAACGTATTGCGGCACCCTTAGTCCATATGGCCCTCGCCCGGAGGTAACAATACCGTGGCATATGGCCCTTGGCTGGGGGTAATAATACCAGGGTTACTTGCACGCAAGATATGGACCTTTATGGTTGTTGGTACCAACTCTGTCTATGGTCTCTAGACCAATTTGATCTGTTAGCTAATGGGTGTACCACATATGATCTTATGCAAAATTTGAATATGAATATGAATACGAATATGAGCATGTATCTGAATCTGTTCTAATTTGAAATCTGGAAATGCATAAGACTCTGTTTTGTTAAGATTACGGGTTCTGATATAAACTTTGATTTCTGACTCTGTGATGGACATCATTCATCAAACCCTTTACTTTGTTATTATTCACTGGGCTTTCGCTCACAGTTTATATATATATGTAGGGGAGCCGGCACAAGACCCAGGCCAGAGTTGATGGCCCTGTGTTTTGTTTTTTAATTCACCACTGTTGCACCTCAGGAGGTTACACTGGCTTAGATGCCATGGCAGTTTTGTCTTCGTGCTAGTCAATGTTTGTGTTTTGTAACGTCGGATCTTGGGAATACTTTCTGTAAATACTTTGTACATATGGGTGTACCTGACTAGCATGTTTATGTATATAAATAAGTTTTGTATTTTTCATCCCATATGCGTCATCACAGCTCATTGGACCTTGTTTACTTTATATATTTGCTTCCGCAGCCCCTCATTATTCGTTAATTTGTTCAGAGGCCTTTGGTAATCCACGGATTACTGGTCGGTTGCAGCGCTAAACCTACAGGGGCGGGTTTGGGTCGTGACATCAAGGTTGCGGGCTGCAACAGCTAGTGCAAGGCATCCTCCAAGAGATTCTCCTACAAGGTATATGGATCTGTTTGGTGAACGGTAGTTCTCTAACCTAACTGTTTTCTCAACCTGTTTCACCAGTTCTGAACCATAAGAAGTAGAAATACATGATTAGCATGTTGTTCACCCAAAATATTTTACTAAGGATGTACAATCTTGAGCATGGGTTCAATCTTCAAAAAATAATTAGAGGTGCATTAGGATGCCCCAGGATTTTTAATGGCCCTTTTGCATTAACTAAAGCATTTGAAGTTAAAATTCGAAAATCTAAAATGAGGCTATTAGGGGGACAAAACAAAAGAGGCCATTTTCAAGTATAATGACGTGAATCTGTTCTAGGATTATCCGTCAAGGACTAAGAGGTGATCACACCATAATAATGGTGGACCCTCTCATAGAAGATCCTACCCCACGAAATGGCGAGAAACCTTCCCGCAGGGGAAGTTGTCCAGGAGAATTTGAATTTGATTCAAATTCCAAGAGATACAACTCTCTATGTGTAAGGTTATGTCCATTGATCTTACAAACCTTTGTCCAAGAGTTGTGTCCATTCTGAAGAATCACTAAAGAGCCTATATATATGTATTGAAAGAACCTGTACAATCCATAAAGTGAGAGAGAGAGAGAGAGAGGTGTTGGTTCAATTTCTTACAAGATCCTCACCATTGCCATTGTCTTACAACCTAAAGTGGCATTGGTTCAGTTTCTTTTGTTTTATAATCATTCAAGATGGTTGCTATATTTCCCTATTGACTCCATTCAAAAAATGACAGATTCCTCATTTTGAATTCATGTCATGCATTGAGCCATTCTTTGTCCATAGTCAAAATGACCCCAAGAGACAGGGAATACAGGGGCAAAGAGAGAGGGCATGGAGTTCCATACTTCAGTCATTGTACCTAATCTAGTGTGCACTACAAGTATGGAGAGAGAGAGAGAGAGAGAGAGAGAGAGAGAGAGAGAGAGAGAGACCTGCAAATGGTGTTCGATCCATAATGGGAATGTGCAGGTACCGCATATTGAGGATCCTTCATTTAAGGGGGGATAAAAGAATTAGGCAGCATCAATATTAAAAATAGTCTCATACCATATTGTATAGACATATTCTATTAGCTTGAACAGTGGTAAACAATCCTATGTTAACGGAAAGTAACTCGTATTGCAAAGCATGAAAAATTACTGTCCAAGTCTTTGATGATGCAAAACAAGTCCAAGTCCCACACCATCAATCCCTGCCAAATCCAAATGAAACATGGTTAGCTGTTAAGTACGAATTTCTTGTATCTACTAGTCTTTATTGTGCATGACTTAAACATCTTAGTCTATTCAATCGCAACTTAATTACATTCCACTATTTCTAATTCTATTTTATTAAAATTACATTACATACATTCAGGTTTACTTCCATTTATGGGTTATTTACACTAGGACCCTTCTATTATTAGTGAATATCATTTAACTCCCTCATCTATGAATTCATATATTTTGACCTCTCAACTATGAAAATCGTAAAAATACACCGTTTTTGGAGGGGATGAAGGGGGTAAAAGTTATATATTTTTACACTTGAGGGCTCAAGTGATATTTGCTAATAGTTGAGGGTGCTTTAGTATAAAATTTTTTTAAAATATTTTTACTTGAGTGGTTCTCACTAAAAATTTTTAGAAACAATAAGCATAATTTCAATATATGAGATGCAATAACCGAAATTTGGTTATGATTAAAATTTAAATTCAAAACTATATCATACGTACGAATGCATTAATAAACAGAAACGTTGAATGCAAATGAAAGATTGGGATTACAAAAATGATTGATGGCAATTTCAGCGTAGCCTTTGTTTGTTTCGCAGGAAAACGTTTCGAGTAAGAACATTTTCTCAAGAAAGTGGAAAAAAATATTCAAAAGAAAAAAACTGACCGGGTAAAAAGAGCAAGAGAGGAGAGTCGTTAGATCGAGAGCGGCACTCCAACGGCGAAAACCAACGAGGCGGACCACCGTCGTTGGATCTGATCATATCCTTGGACTGTTCAAAGTAATCCTTCAAAGTCAATGATTCGACAACATCTAATTCATCCACTGAGTCATTGTAGCGTATCGCTTAGGGCAGGGCTTCAGACTTTGTTTGTTCAGTCGTCGGAATTGACTGCCTAGTATGAACAGAAGCCGACACCGATATCGATATTTTCGGCGGCGGTTTGAATGTTGGTTGGAGTGGTTGTGGTTCATCGAATTCCTCGATTCTTGCGAAACAAGCGATGAAACTCTGCCCGCCACATACGAATCTCTCTGTTGAGACGCGTCAGATATTCAAATTGCCGCTATATATCACCAAGAGTTATGCTACGTAGCTCGAAAGAGAGGTCCCCGAATCCCCCCGAATCCAAAAACGACATCGTTTCGTCATTTTGAATTATTTTTTTTTTCAATTAGAAAAGAAGAAAGAAGAAAGAAGAAAGAGGAAGGAAGAAGAAGAAGGAAGAAGAAGAAAGAGTAGCAGAGAGACAGAGAGATCGGGAGGCGGAAGGAGAGCTTGAGGCGAGGCGGCGAGGCGACGAGCCTCTGCGACGATCAAGGTCGATCTGCGATCGATCGGTGGCGGTAGAGGCGAAGGAGGGCCCTCTCTCTCTCTCCATAGGAGGGGCCGTCTCTCTCTCTCACCATTCCCTCTTCTCTTTCTCTCTTTCTCTTCTATCTGTTTCGGGCTATTCGGGGGGGCAAAAATCAGGGAAAAAATCATTTTTGTATCCGAAACCCATTTTAGATTCCTCAATTTCTCAAGGCAAAATGATTTCTACTATGTTTTAGAAAAATGCTTGGAACCTTTTTTTAGAGACCCCATAATCCTTTTATTTCATAAAAATAGCTTGTAGCTCGAAAAGTCTAAGGCTCGATTGGCCCGAATAGCAAAATGGCGTCGTTTTGCTATTTTTTTTTTTCTTCTTCTTTCTCTTTTGTATCTGAAACGGAGAGGGAGGAAGAGAGAGAGAGAGTGAAAGAAAGCGAGATTAAAGAGAAGAAAAGAGAGGGAGAGCGAACACAGAGAGAGAGATAGAGAGAGATGGTAATAGGTAATGGCGACGGTGCGAGACGGTGATGGGCGATGGTGCGAGATCTGTGTTTGGTTTTTTTTTTTGATTTTGATTTTGAAAATCTGTGTTTGATGATGATGATGATGATGATGATGTGTGTCCCCTCCCCTGCTCCATCTCTTCTTCTTCTTCTTCTTCTTCTTCTTCTTTCTTTCTTTCTTCTTCATCCTCTCTCTATTTCAGAACAGAGAGAAGAAGAAAAAAAATAGCAAAACGACGTCGTTTTGCGATTCGAGCCATTTCGAGCCTCAGCTTTTTCGAGCTACAAAACAGGACTGTTTATTTCAGCTATTGATGTACATGTGGGATCCATCCATATATGTGTGAGGTCCACACCATCAATAGTTGAAATCTGAATTACTTCAACTTTTTCATTAAATTTTTAGCAATTTTTAAAAGAACTTTCATTCTTATCTCATTTTTTTTTCTTTTCACCAATTTTGGTGGAAAAAACATAATTTTCAACGTTTTATCTTTTTAAATTTTTATCAAATTATAATTTGATAAAAAAATATATTAAGGGTTGAAGATTCTCCTAATTGAAATTATAGTGAAATAACATCTTGAAATAGTCAAAGTTTGAATATGTGATTGGTTGAAATGTATAATTTAATTATTTCTCTTCCCATATTTGTATAAAAATTGACACTTATGATTACATCATTATAAGTTGGATTATGGAAAAAAAAATTTGGAATGTCAAACATTTTTCATTTGTAAATATCCTACATATTAAAAAATGAAAAAAAAAATGTGTAGCTTTTTTATATGTTTATCAATTTTTTTTATCGACATAAATAATTGATGTTTCAATTTAAAAAATAAAAAAAAAAAAAAAAAATTGATTGGGTTTTTTTAGAGATAAAAGAAACCATTTAACTCTTCTATATACTATTAAGATGGACTATTTTAATCACATAAAAAAAATATAAATTACACTTAGAGATTATCCTTATATATTATGCTATTATATACAACTATAGTTGTAACAAATTAACTATAATATATATGAAAAGTTATATTAAGTTTTCAATTTCAATTAATTGAATTATAATTAACAAACTAACAAATAGCAGTAATGGTCTAATGGGATATAGAAAGAGAATAAAAATAAAGAACATAATGATAGTTAAAAGTTTTAAATTTACCTAGTTATACAAAAATCTAATGTTATAGTAAAATCTTGAATTCTCAATAAATTTTCACATTTTTTATAAAATAAAATGACAATAAAAAATAAAAAAAATTGATATCCATTTTTTTTTACTTCAATTTTATGGTCTTCATTGAAGAAAACAAAATTCTTGGTATGGAACAGACATAGATATTTCGATTGCAACCATAATCACCAATAATTATTCTCTATTATGCAAACCTGTAAATAAACACATAAACCTCACTAAAACCGAAATTAAAACCAAACCAACAATAGAGAAAGAGAATCACACAGAGAAAAAATAAAATTAAAAAATAAATAAATTTATAGAGTGGGAGAATTTTACCTCTAATAACTTAAACCTCCCTTAACCCAATCTGTTAGCTCCTCTGCTAGTGCCTGCGAAGTTTAGGAGTTGAGATAACTAATTAAATTATTCTTTAAATAAGACTTAAAAATTGATTAATTTTTTTCATTAAGTGATTTAAAATTTTGATATATATATATAAAATAGATAATTATATTATTAAATCATAATTTAAATTTGGATATTGTCATATTTTTTTTAGATTCATATCTAATTCTGATCATTTTTATTTTTGTGTGGTTTCTATTTAGGTTTTTTTTCTTCAATTTATTTAAGATGGAGCTATGGGTTTCTATTTTTTTTTTAAATTTAATTTATTTGTGGTTTCTATTTTTTTTTAATTATTATTATTTAGGTAAGTTATGATGTGAGTTAGATATGCAATAGACATGTGAATTTTATTGATTTCAAGTATAATGGCGGAAGGTATTTTCAAATTAGATTTGTTTAGATAAACTTTAAAAAAAGGAAAAATTATTTAGAAGTCCTATTAGGGAGACTTGTGCTACATTTGGTCCCACAAAAAAACTTATGTTCCCATAAGTCCTGTGGGAAGTTTCTTGACATATTTACCCTCAATATTAGTTGTTAATATCATAAATAATAATAAAATGAAATTGATATAAACGTAACGTAACGTGACACCTACATAAACGTAACGTGACACCTATACGTAATGTGACATCTACATAAACGTAACGTAACGTGACACATACATAAACGTAACGTGACACCTATATAAACGTAACGTGACATATCTATATGAACGTAACGTAATGTGACACCTACATAAACGTAACGTGACACCTATGATCTATGGTAACATTGAATTTTTTATATAGGAAATTGATTTTATTTATTTTTTGAATTTTTGAATTTTTTTTTTCAATAAAAACTTGTTGATGGACCTTTTTGTAAAGAAGAACGTAGAGCATATCTCTTTCCTATTGTTATCCGATTTCTATTCTCATCTCTCAAGCTTTTTGGCTAAAATTAGCACAAATGTGCTCTCATATTAGGCAGATTAACAAAGATGCACTTTCAGCTATGATTAATTAATTTAAAATTATAATTTTTATGAATTAATTTAGATTTCACATATATTATTGATAATTTTTTAAATTTTACAATTAATAATACAAAATAAAAATATATTAAGATTATATATCTATTTCAAAACAAACGGATTAAAAAAATAAAAACTTATTAAGTTTGTGAAACGTAACGTGACACGTTACGTTACGTTTATGTAAGTGTCACATTACGTTTATATAGGTGTCACGTTACATTTATATAAGTGTCACGTTACGTTACGTTTATGTAGGTGTCACGTTACGTTCATATTGGTGTCACGTTACGTTACGTATATATAAGTGTCACGTTACGTTACGTTTATGTAAGTGTCATGTCACGTTAGGATCTTGTGGAATACATTCTTATGAAAATAGGACTTGAGACTCTATAAGAAATTACACAGGACTTAGCCTAGCATAAGGTTCTGAAAAAGGACTTATAAATAAGTCTCCCTTAAAAAAAATTAAAACTTAAAATTGGATATTGAGATGCAAAAGAAAGATTTTAACTAAATAAATAAAAATCAAATTTATTAATGTTATCTATTTGTATATCTGATTTTTAGTTTTTTTTTTTAATGTTATAATATAATATATAAGATATAGATAGATATCTTTAACTTTCATGAAAAATATTATTTGATTTTTGGGAGAAGAGAGAAGGAAGAGATTATGAAATATTTTTGTTATTAAATAAATAAATCAGTCAATAGTTTTTTTAATCTATTTTATGAATTAAAAAATCAATAATTTTAGAAAATTGATTAATTTGTCCCATTAAGTGATTTAAAATTTTGATAGATATACATCAAACAAATAGATAATTATATTACTAAATTACAATTTAAATTTAGATGTTATATCTTTTTGAGTTCCATAGCTAAATTCTTATTTTCTTTATTTTTGTATGTAACCATAGTGTATGAGAGAAATTGAAAAGGGTACTGCAATAATTATGAGAGAAATTAAAAAGGTTTGTGGGTTGGAAGAAGTTAATAAATGTTGAGATTTTTTTTTTAAATCAAAAAATCAGAAAATTAGGATTAGAATATTGGAGCTTTAGATAAGTTATGATGTGAGTTAGATATGTAATAGACATGTGAGTTTTATTGATTTAAAGTATAATGGTGAAAAGTATTTTCAAATTAGATTTATTTAGATAAACTTTAAAAAAATTTAAAACTTAAAATTGGATATTGAGATGCAAAAGAAAGATTTTAACTACATAAATAAAAATCAAATTTATTAATGTTATCTGTTTGTATATCTGATTTTTAGTTTTTTTTTTTTTAATGTTATAATATAATATATAAGACATAGATAGATATGCACAACTTTCATAAAAAATATTATTTGATTTTTGGGGGAAGAGAGAAGGAAGGCAATTTTTAATATTTTTTTTTGTGTGGAAATCGATGAGAGAGATTAGGATGAAGAAATTATGAAATATTTTTGTTATTAAATAAATAAATCAGTCAATAGATTTTTTAACCTATTTTATAAATTAAAAAATCAATAATTTTAGAAAATTGATTAATTTGTCCCATTAAGTGATTTAAAATTTTGATAGATGTACATCAAAAAAATAGATAATTATATTAATAAATCATAATTCAAATTTAAATGTTATATTTTTTTTGAGTTCCATAGCTAAATTCTTGTCTTCTTTATTTTTGTATGTAACCATAGTGTATGGGAGAAATTGAAAAGGGTACTGCAATAATTATGAGAGAAGTCAAAAAGATTTGTGGGTTGGGAGAAGTCAATAAATACTGAGATTTTTTTTTAAATCAAAAAATTAGAAAATTAGGATTAGGATATTGGAGCTTTCACAAAGCTTGTAGATTAAAAACCCCATTTTCCTTATATAATATATAGATAGATATAGATAAATAGATATATAGATATAGATATATAGATAGATAGATATTATAGCGATCCCAATTTTCCCGTCATTTATTGTATTCTGGACTCGGGTTCCATGGTTGTTTATTGCTGTCTATATCAGGTTTCCATCCTTTTAATTCCTTATATTTGAGTTTTGGGATGTGTAGAGTGAGTTTGGAACAGGTTGGTTGTGAGTTAGTGCAAGTAGTTGCTGCCCAGATTTTGGTTTCTTCGCTCGAGCGAGGCTTTTTGTGCTCGAGCGAGCCTTGGGTAATTGCTTCTTCGCTCGAGCGAGGATTCTTGCGCTTGAGTAAGATTTGTGTTGTGTGTCTTTTTGCTCGAGCGAGCATTCTTGCGCTCAAGCATGCATTTGTGTCTATGTAAGCCCTGAAGGTTGGTATTCTTCGCTCGAGCGAGCATTCTTGCGCTCGAGCGAGCTCTGTGTTATGTGCTCCTTTGCTCGAGTGAGCATTTTTGTGCCCGAGCGTGCTTCTGCGTTGCAGACCTGAAACTTTGCATTGTTCGCTTGAGCGACGCTTCTTGCGTTCGAGCAAGGTTCTTTTGTGTCTGGTCGCTCGAGCAACAACTCATTCGCTCGAGCGAGCCCTGTTTATATCAGTTCGCAGCAGCGTGATTTTATCACTTTTTCATCTCATTTTTCACTCCAAACCCTAAATCCGGTTGCCTCTCTTTCTCTTAACTCTCTCTCTCTCTACAAATACACCATGTTCTAGAGGTTTTCTACCCTACTTTCTTTGTTAAAAAGTTAGAGCTTGGCGAGGTTTTCTCTTTGATCCGAAAAAGTGTGGATTTGGAGCATCTTGAGTTTCTCTCTTCTTCTCCTTTGAGCTTCTCCATTTGAGGTTGGGATAATCTACTCTTCAATATGAGTTTTGACATAAACATTGGTTATTTTGTATAAATGGTGGGATTTGGAAAGTTTGGGTAAAGTTAGGGTTTGAGTTTGAAATTGTAAAAGAGGGGTTTTCTTATTTAGGCTCCATATGTGTATGCAAGACCTTGAAAATGGGTTAATTGTGTATAATGGAGGAAATTTGGCCTTGGGTGCAATATTTGAAAAAGGGGGAAAATGCCCTAATTTAAATTGAATTAATTATTGGTATGAATTATGAAATCAATGTAGGAATGTGAAATTGGTTTGGAAATTATGAAATTGGAGGAAATTATGATTAAATGGTGTAGTTGGATCAATGAATCACTCACCTATGGAAAATGTGATAATTTGTCTATGGATAGATTTATTTATCCGTTTAGAAATAACTGTTTTGGACTATCGGTGGAGGATAGCCATGATTGTTGTAGAAACTGCATGACGATTAGGTAAATTGAAACTAATCAATTGAAATATGTCATTGAATATAACGGTTGGATGTAAACATTGTATATGTGATTGAATTGGTCATTATATATGACGTGTTTAAATATATTGTATATGTATCTTTGTTTGGGAGGAGATAGGAGATGGACTTCATGGATAATTAAGTTGGCCGGAGTATCTCGGGTGAAAGTCCCGAAATCTTATTTATATTTGGGTGCCAGTTCCCTCGGACGTAGTTCCGTAAAATGGCAAGATATGGAAGTATATGAATGATGTTTATGATTGAAGTGTTGATGAATGAGTTGTAGTCTCATTTTGAATTGTTTATATGATAATGTATTATGTCAATGAATTGACTTGGGTAAATAACTGGATGTGAATTGAAATATGAGCGCCAATGTTGATTGATTATGGAAAAGGTTTAAGATGGTTTATAAGTGTTAAATATTTATCGAATGCTAATACTTTAGCTAATTCTCGTATACTGTTTAGCATATCTCTACTGGGTTTTGCCTTACCCTACTTGGGACACCATTTTTCAAGTACAGGTGATATGCCGCCTCCAAGGTCTTAGCTTGGGAGGTTTAGGAGTTGAAGACTCCGTTTTGTTATTTATATTTTGTGTTAAATGTAAATCTAAGCCGGGAGCTTTTATGTATAGAGTTAGAACTCTTCTTTTGTTGTAACCAAGTGATAACTTGAAAAGGTATAAGCCCATAGGGCATTTACTTTGTTGATAACATGTAATATCTTTTGTAAAGAGGACTCTGATGGATGAAAATGTATTCTTTTCTTTATGTTCATGGAACTTGTGAATAAATGCTTTATGTCTTAAATTGAGAGCATTACAAATATAGATAGATACCACTGATTTATTTAAATTATAAATTATCTATGTAATTTAAAAAATGATAAATATTTTTTTGTCAAACAAATAAATAAATAATTTTTATTTAAAAAATTATTTGGGACACTTACAGGTCAGTCTTATTAACTAGCTTTATGTATCTACAAGTCTTGACTGATAAATTTATCGCTATAAAATTATTCATTAATATCCACCATCCTTACTCATATCCACTCACTCATTTATAAGAATTCACCATCCTCTTTGACGTACATAGAGAACAAGAGAGACTGATAAAATTATCATTAAGAAATAATTATGGATCTGAAACAAATGAGGCGGTAGTGAAATGATGGTTGTGTAGATCGGCGCCAATGAAGTGTAGATCTACGACAATAAAGTGTAGATTGGTAACGGTGGACTGTAGATATGCTATGATGGTAAAGATAATTAGTGAATGGTGGTGGTATTTAAATAACAACAGTGGTAGTGGTGGTGGTGGTGGGTGGGTAGACAATGATAGTGGTGGCGTGTCACAACCCAAACCCGCCCTTATGGGTTTAGCATCGAATCGCCAAGAATCCGAGATTATCAAGGCCCGCTAACAAGAATACAAGAATACAGTAGTACTGGGCGTGAAAGCCAAAACAGTAATTAAAAGATGTCCAATGAGCTGTGACAATCTGTATGCAAAAAGATTTTCATAATACATTCACATTCAGTACCCAAATAGTATGTACATATATATAGTCATATCTGAATACTGTGTCAGAACCAAATCCCCGACACAACAAGACAAAGATGGGTATAGTCAGTTTATACAGTATTACAAAAACAGATACAAAAATGGGGAAATCTAAAACATCCCCAGAAGCCCTGGCTTAAAGGACTTGGAACCTTGCAGTGAGGCACAGTGGTTGGCTTGACCAAAAAGGAGTTAACCCGACGCTCCTAGCAACGGTCCAGTGCCTGTACACCTACATATATATATGAGCAGTGAGCTAAAGCCCAGTGAATAACATAATACATAAAGAGGTTAAAAATGAATGTCCTTTCAGTATTGAAAACAGTCATTTTAATCAATATATCAGTTATTCAATCATAGTAGGCAGATGTGGTACATCTAGTAGCAAAACAGTACAGTAGGTCTAAACAGACCGAACAATCAGTTGATGGCCATCATATCAGTAAACAGTAGTGGTTCTAACATGGGAACCGACAAAGATCTTTGTGACAGTAACAGTACAGTACAGTAACAGTAGGTTGCTAAGGATGCCACAATACAGTTCACAATTAGAACATCATTCAATCAGTAACAGTATCATTTCAGAAAACAGTATAGTTCAATTGTTCAGAAGATAATCATTATTGAACATATCTTTACAACATTGTTACTCACAGTGCAGGCTCTGAGATAAGCTAGAGCGTCTCCGGATGCCAACCCTACACAGTTACAGAGTGAACACACACTAAGCTACACAGTTGGGAAAATAATAACTTAATCCCTAATTTGCCTCGGTGTGGTTCTACATCAATAACCTCATTAAGATGCCTTAATCTAGGCCTAGGAATGCCTAGGATGAAATGAGGATGCAAAGATGCACTTAAAAATATTTTTAGAATTTTCAAAAAACAGAGGTCACGCCGGCGGCTTTCACGCCGAGCGGACATACAGACAAAGGTTCCCCCGCTCGAGCGTCACTTCCCACGCTCGAGCGGACTGCAAAACATGGCAAAAGTACTGGATGTGTGAAAATCACGCTTGATAGGCGCTCGACACTCGCTCGAGCGTGTGACACAAGTCCCCGTTCGAGCGGACTATAAAACAATGTAAAGTGCTGGGAGCACGTATTTCACGCTCGAGCGCCACTTTCTCCGCTCAAGCGTGAGTCCAAATTCTGGAAATTCCATATTTGAACCGCAAGCTCAAAACCAAGTTTTAATGCATCAAATTCGATCATCTTAGGCTAATTTTCTGGAAAACACTTGTAAACTCATAGTATAACATGTTTCAAAGCTCAATTTGAGAAATCAAAGCCCAAGGGTAGTTCAATTAAACACAATTTTAAACCAATCTCATGAACATGATGTAAAACATAACATGCATGAATTTAAACCAATTCAAAGCTTCCAATTCATGCTCCAAATAGCTAATTCTTCCAAAAACAAGATGAAATCATGGACTTTGGTCAAAAGATGGACATGCATGAAGCAATTTCCATGAAAACAACCTCAAAACTTCCAAATAAGGACATGCATGCATGGATTAAGTTCCAATTCAACATTATTAGACCAAAGCTTGACTTAGATCACTAATACTCCCATGAACCATGCAACATATGACTAAAATTCATAAATAAGGAGGCAAAAGCTCTACTTTAAGTCTTAAATTTCAAGAAGGGGAGCTCAATTATGCAATTAGCCTTCAAATCTTCCAATTCTCTAAGCAACTCTCTAGATGAAGCCAAGTTCTCTACCTTTCTCTCTCTCTCATTCGGTTTTGCTCTCAAAATGGCTGAAGAAATGTTATGAAATCAAGTCTCAAATGTTTTATGAGATGGCCCACTAACATGGCATTTCGGTAATTGTGTCCAACTCTTGCAATTAATCATTATTTAATCTAATTTAATCATACCAAATCACATTTCAGATAAATACACCATAAAATCACTTTAATTCTAATTAGCACAAAACATTAATCAATTTCAGATTTGGCCGCCGATAAGGCCTTCAATTTACAGTTTAAAGCATGAAACATGAACAAATAATTTAACAGTCAATAGATAGAAATGAAAATAACACATTATATTCATGCAATTAATTCAAAATTTCAGTCTAATCATTTACTCATCCAGTTCAGTCACAGTTTAACAGTAAGCAGTGGTCTTATCAAGAAACAGTGGTGAGGGTTGTCACATAGCGGGTGGGTGGTAGGTGATTCATGTATTTTCTTTATTTAATATTATTCACTGGGCTTTCGCTCACACTCATTCATGTGCATGTAGGTGAGCAAAGAGATGTCCAAACCTAGCCCCGGTGAAGTGTGTGAGAAAGGTCAAGTTTTGAGGAGTCAGCCTTAACGTCTCACAAACGAGCCTCATTTTTGCCTTTTTGTTCTTTTGTTATGTTATAATTTTGCAATGTTGGCAAAAACATTGGATCACCTTTGTATATAAGCTTTGGCTTGGTTGACTAAGACTTGAATGATCCTGTGTGTATAACAATTCAAGTTATTTTCCTTTTGGTGTGAGTTATTAATGAGTACATATGTTTGACGCGTTTGATGTGCCATGTAAGCACCGCTCTATGGACAAAAGTTTTAAGTTTGCTTCCGTTTGGCCCCTTAACTCTGATAATATACATTTATTTGGTTTAAGGTCGTAGGTAATCCCTTGATTGCTGGCCGGTTATGACCTTAATCCATAGGGGCAGGTTCGGATCATGACAGAGTGGTATCAAAGCACGAGTTAATAACTCACACACTTGTCCAAATGAGCAATAAGAGTCTAGAAAAGATCTAGGATGCATTCATGTGATAAGTATGAATCTGAAAGCATCAAGAATATGCTTAGATGTTTAAAAGTGAACGATTATATGCTATAAGTTTGTGATTTGCTTGCATTGCGCATTATTTGAATATGTGTGCTCTTTAGTATATGCATACTTGTGAATCTTTTGTATAAAGAATAATGCAAGTCTAATCAGATGGTGAGAACAAGAGGTGATGAGATAGAGGAGTCTTCTACTACCAGAATGGACAGAATGGAAAGATTGATTCAGGAAATGGCAAAAACATTGAGGCAGTAACAGCAGTGGCAACAACAGTGGCAATAACCACAACCTCCGCCTCCTTCTCCAGTACCACATGTGCAAGGTAATCAGAATGATGACCGAATAATAGCTCTCACTAAAGAGTTTAAGAAAATGAAACCGCCACAGTTTCATGGGGGATTGGATTCGTTAAAAGCCGAAGCATGGGTTCTCAGCATTGAAAAGCTGTTTGAGGTGTTTCCTTGTTCAGAGACACAGAAAGTACTTTTAGCCACCTTTATGCTAGAAGATGAAGCAAGAAGATGGTGGATATTAATACATGAGAATCATAATGACATTGGTTAGACGCAATTCCTGGAAATTTTCTATGACAAATGTTTCCCACAATGTGTCCGTGACAGGGAAGTATCAGAGTTCATGGAACTTAAACAAGACAACATGATAGTAGCTGAGTATGAGGCCAAATTTATGGAGTTGGCCAGGTTTGCACCACATGTGATTGATACCGACTACAAGAAAGCGAGGCATTTTGAAGGTGGGCTTCGGAGTGATATTTTAGAAAATGGTGAATGTTCTCAAGCTGGAGACCTATATTGAAGTGCTGTACCGGGCCATAATATCAAAGGCTAACATAGCTAGACAGGCCAAATCAACAACTGATTGGAAAGGTAGTAAAAGACATGGCTTCTTTTCGAAGAAGAAGTTTTCAAAGAAATAGAATATGGGCTCCTTGAGTACTTCGAATTCTTCCCGAGACACATCTCCAATATGCAATATTTGTAGTAAAAGGCATCGCGGAGTTGGTTACCGTGTGTTAGGAGCTCGTTTTAAATGTGGTAAAATGGGGCATATGGCCAGAGATTGTAATCAGAACAGTGGAAAATTAGCTGCTAGCTCAACGACATCTATCCCAAAACCAGGAAATACTATGAGATCTATTACCATCGGAGATACCGTGAGGCAAGGGAGAGTTTTTGCGCTTGTTCCGGACGATACACGAAATGCTGAAGCCATTGTCTCAGGTACTATTTCTATATGCAATCAAGATGCTTTTATGTTAATTGACTCCGGATCAACACACTTTTTTGTAACTTGTGCATTTACATCTAGACTGAGTAGACCTCTAGAACCATTGCCATATTTGTTATGTGTATGTGCTCCATCAGGGGAATTTGTGTTGTGTTCATCAGTATATCGATTTTGTGACATGCATATTGGAAATGTTGTTCTGTATGTAGACTTATTACCCTTGAACTTTAGACACTTTGATGTAATTCTAGGTATGGATTGGTTAACTAAATACTGTGCCACCATTGATTGTGTAACGAAACGGGTTATATTTAAACCACCGAAACAAGAAGAAATTGTGTTTATGGGTAACGAGGTAATGTCTCCACCTTACTTAATATCTGCAATGAAAGCATGTAAATTGATCAAGAAATGGTGCCAGGGTTACTTGTGTTGTGTGCTATCTGAACAAATTGTGAATATAGAATTGACTAGTATCCCTATTGTTAGCAAATTTCCAGATGTATTCTCAGATGAATTGCCAGGAGAATAAGTGGACAGGGAGATAGAGTTTACTATTGAAGTTGTGCCAAGCACTCAGCCTATTTCTAAAACTCCCTACAGAATGGCTACTGCTAAAATGAAGGAATTGAATGAACAATTGCGAGACCTACTTGACAAAGGGTTTATTCGACCTTCACCATGGGATGCATCGGTGTTATTTGTGAAAAAAAAAAAAAGACGGAACCTTGCGCTTGTGTATTGACTATCGAGAACTGAACAAGGTGACAATAAAGAATAAATATCCCTTACCTCATATTGATGATTTGTTTGACCAGTTGCAGGGATCACAAGTGTTTTCCAAAATTGATTTGACGTCCGAATACCACCAGTTGAAGGTAAAAGTAGAGGATGTTGAGAAAACTGCTTTTTAAACAAGGTATGGCCATTATGAATTTCTTGTTATGCCATTTGGGGTAACTAACGTTCCTGCAACTTTTATAGACCTAATGAACCGAATTTTTAAGACTTACCTTGATGACTTTGTTGTAGTATTCATTGATGATATCTTGATATATTCAAGGAATAGACTTGAACACGTATAGCACCTGAGGACTGTTTTGCAAACACTTAGAAAAAAGAAATTATTTTCCAAACTAAAGAAATGTGAATTTTGGTTGGATGAGGTTATTTTCTTAGGGCATGTTATCAACAAAGATGGGATTTCAGTGGACTTGTAGAAAATAGAGGCAATTGTGAATTGGCCTGCACCAATGAATGTAACAGAAGTTCGCAATTTCATGGGCTTACCTGGGTACTACAGGAGGTTTGTGAAAGACTTTTCAAAAATAGCTGTGCCTCTTACCCAACTAACACGCAAAGGGCAACCGTTTGAATGGAATGACGAAAGGAAAACTGCCTTTGATGAACTTAAAACGAAACTGACCACTGCACTAGTTTTTACACTACCATCAGGTATGGAAAACTTTGTGATTTTCAGTAATGCATCTTATAAAGGTTTGGGTTGTGTGTTAATGCAGAATGGGCAAGTAATTGCTTATGCCTCCTGACAGTTGAGACCACATGAGAAGAACTACCCAACACATGATTTAGAATTGGCCGCAGTTGTATTCGCTTTGAAAATCTGGAGCATTATTTGTATGGGGCAAAGTGTGAAGTCTATACAGATCACAAAAGCCTAAAGTACTTTTTCACTCAGAAAGAGTTGAATATGTGGCAGAGGAGATGGCTTGAATTGATAAAAGATTATGACCTTCAGATTCAGTACCACCCCAAGAAAACTAATACAGTTACTGATGCCTTCAGCAAAAAATCGATAGGAAGTTTGGCTTGTTTACTCACTGAACAGAAGGAGATCTTGTAAGATTTTGAGAAGTTCGGGATTGAAGTGATATTGTGTTTCATGTGTCAATGTTGAGGGGTTATCTTCGGGATCCGTTTCACGTGATTGATTATCATCGGGTAGCTCTTGACGAAAATACGGAATACGCAGAATGGCCGAAACGAATCATTGACCGACAAGTGAAACAATTGAGAAGCAAGTCCATCTCGATGGTGAAAGTGGAATGGAAAGAACACTATGGGACGGACGCTACATGGGAAAAGGAGGATGAAATATGACTACGCTATCTACATTTATTTCCCAATTAAGGTAAAATAAGTTTGGAGGACCAAACTTCCTAAAGGAGGGAAGATTGTGATAACTCTGTTCCGTATTATGCTAATTAATCTTAATTATGATTATGATTATGTGTTTTTTATGATCTTGAGTGCCATTTATATGGTGATATGTGGTTTTGAATTTCTATCTGTTTACCGTAGGAAAATTTGTTTGATTTTCTACTTTGGAATTTAAATTAAAGGCCTTATCGGCCACAGAAACTGAAATTTACTGCACCATTGTGTTTGGCATAATTTTTAGAACCTATGGTGAAATTTAATTGAAAACTGATTTGGAACGAAATAATTAGATTCAGAACGATTAAATTAGGCTCAATTACTTAGCTTTAATCAATTTGATTAGCTAAGCCTATAAATAGGCCAATTTGTACTCATATACATCTGGCTATGAGCTCAAAATCTAAATTAGCTCTTTACAGAGAGAGAGATAACTAACTTTGAGAGAAAAATAAGACATCTTTGTGCATTTGGCCCAAGAGTTGTGAATTTGAAAGCTACACTCAAGAATTAACTATAATTTGTGAAGATTGGAGCTTCTAGGTAAGTAAATTCATAAGTTTGAGTTTGTAATTTTGTGGATTCAAAGTTAGATGGTGATCAAGAACATAATTTGAGTTGAATTTGTTAAACTTGGAGCTTGTATGTACATGCATGTGAATAATTGCCCTGAATTTGTATAATTGAGCATGATGCATATAATCCATGAAGAATTTGATGTCAATTCATGTCTTTGATCATCATCTACATCATTTAAGTTGGGAATAGAAATTGTATCCCATATGCAAATACAATTCATAGAGGTTTGAGTTTTGAATACATGAATTTGTTATGTTGGAGATAAGTTTGGTGTAATTTGGGGCATGCATGTAATTAATTCATGAGATTCAAGCTTTATAATGTGATGAATTTGGTGTTTGTATCATATTAGTAAATGTATATGTGAACTATGGGTCATAATATGCAAGTTACATTAGTTTGAATGCAAGTTTGAAGCTTAAAATGGTTGCTGGAAAACCCATAATTCGGCATGTCCGCTCGAGCGGGGTACTGGCCGCTCAAGCTTGAAATGCTAGTTTCCAGAACTTTTGCAGGCATTGATGTCCGCTCGAGTGGAAAGATTCATGTTCGAGCGTCAAGCCATGTAGTTTGACATTCAACTCGAGCGTCCGAAGTTACGTTTAAGCTTAAGAATGAGGTAACCAGTACTTTTGCAGACCAAAGGTGTCCGCTCTAGCGGGGAAACCTGCGCTTGAGCGGAGAGCCCTGTTTCAGAAATTTTATAAAGATGTTTTGTGTTTCATTTTCCATTCTCTTTTATTTCTAAGCACTCTACATGCATTGAACATTGTAAATGGATTAAAAAGATAAGAATGAAACCTAAGAGGGATATATGAATTAAGAACGGATTGAATCATTTGTGACCCATTATGTTCATGAAATGTGTAGGGTCAAGCACGAAAGCAAATCCACCAGCAGATCACTATGAGTAATAGCTTAATGAAGATATTTTGAAGTATGTTATTTGTCCAATTGCTTATTCTTATATAAGTCTTATAAGCTTGTTAATTTGAATTGTGGACAAATATTTGTTATGCCATATGGTTAGGCCAAAGGTTGTCGGATATGAATGAAATGCGCCAAAGGCCGTCGGACATGAATGAAATGGGCCAAAGGCCGTTGGACATGAATGAAATGGACCAAAGGCCGTCGAACATGAATGATTGGGCCAAAGGCCGTCGGACATGAATGAAATGGGCCAAAGGCCATTTGATATGCTCAGGCTTGAAGCTATCTACCGTACTAGATAAAACTAAAGATGGGCCCGAGGCCGTATGATATATGTATATCTGTCTTGAACTGCATTCATGTATTTTCTTTATTTGATATTATTCACTGGACTTTCGCTCACACTCATTCATGTACATGTAGGTGAGCAAAGAGATGTCCAAACCCAGTCCCGGTGAAGTGTGTGAGAAATGTCAAGTTTTGAGGAGTCAGCCTTAATGTCTCACGCACGAGACTCGTTTTTGCCCTTTTATTCTTTTGTTATGTTATAATTTTGCAATGTTGGCGAAAACGTTAGATCACCTTTGTATATAAGCTTTGGCTTGGCTGACTAAAACTTGAATGATCCTGTGTGTATAACAATTCAAGTTATTTTCCGTTTGTTGTGAGTTATTAATGAGTACATATGTTTGACACGTTTGATATGCCATGTAAGCACTGCTCTATGACAAAGTTTTAAGTTTGCTTCCGTTTGGCCTCTTAACTCTGATAATATACGTTTATTTGGTTTGAGGCCGTAGGTAATTCCTTGATTACTGGCCGGTTATGACCTTAATCCATAGAGGCCGGTTCGGGTTATGACATTTTGACTATGGTATTAGCAATCATCCATGTAGTATAAGGGAAAGAAAATCAGGGAAGAGGTAAAATGATTAGCAATGAAGCAGGATATGGAAGCAAAGGAGACACTGGGTGGATTTTACTGAAGGAAAATGAATGAAAGTGATCGAATGTGCAGTAAGCTACAAAAGAACAAGCTACGGTGTTTAAACATTTGTTAAACTAGAATTTTTTTGTTGGAATCCATGCGGCTATCGGTATTTAGTAGCTTTCATATAAAATTTCTATTTTAGTTTGATCATGGGGGAAGCTACAAGTAGTGGACGTTGATGGGCTGGAAAAAAGAAAAGAAGAAGAGAAAAGGAAAAGAAGAAAAAAAAATTGGAAGGCTACTAATGGCTGGGATGAAATGAGTATAAAGAGAAATAATTGAATGGCATTGTTTATAAATTTGAAGATGTGTCAGGAGCATTTTTATCATAAAAATAGTGTTACTCTCCTTGCAAACGCGTGACTCTCACAATATGTTATCTTAAATGGAAAAGCTAACTGTGTGTTTAATCCACAAACCACATAGGGGTTATGTGGTGATTTCTTAATGTCAGACCGGTAATCTGCACCTAACTCAAACTACAGAGGAGTAAAGTGAAGTTTGCCCTTTTTAATTTCTGCAAAGTTTGAACTTAGCTCCTGCCTTAATTAGGCTATGTTTGAGATACTACTTTGGGCTAAAATAGGTATATAGGACAAAATTGGCTTGAATATTATGAATGATTTTTTTTTTTAAATTAATACTTTAAAATTATACAAAAAATTATAGAGTGAAAGGTAGATCCCATACAATGTAAACATATTATAAAGTAATTTTTTTTAGTGTATAAATATTTTTATGAGAAATATTAGAAACATGTAATTTATAATTTATAATTCAACCTATAATCTATATAATAAAGTAGGACGGTTTTTGAATCTTCAACATATTTTTATCCTACTAAGATATTTGGATGGCTCAAATCTGTTCAAATTATAAAACAATAACTAAGATATATTTTTCAAAAAATATCCCACATATACATTTTCTACTTTCCCACTTTTCTCTCTTATTTTTTCTTTTTTTCACTCATCATTCCATGATCCCATGATCTCACCTTCCTCCCTCTTTTATTTTTATTTTTTTATTTTCTCCCGTTTTTATTTTTCTCTCTATTTGTTTATTTTTTTTTATTTTCTCTTTTTTGTTCAATATATTTTACACATATTTCTATATTTCCATATTTATTTTACAAATTAAATTTATTTATTTTACACATATTTCCATATAATTATATAAGCAAAAACAATATTGTATGTATGTCTGTGGAAATTATATGTATGTCAGGTACATCTATCTATCTAGTTATATATTATAAAGCAAAAGCGAGTTTTCGCAAGGAGTTTTATGAGAATTCCAAAATTTTATAATAAATTTATGATTTTATCAAATTAAAAAGTAAATTTAAATAGTGTTGAGATTACAATTATATTATAATCTTAACATTATTTACACCATACCTTTAGGCGCGGACATACGCTAGTAATATGATATAGGCTTTATGTTAGTCACTCTCTCTCTCTCCCCCCCCCCCGACACACACACACACACACACACACACAATGTTATTTGCTATATTATTGTGAGTAAAATTAAGAAAGCCTTTTCACAAGTCTGGACTTCTAAATTTTTTTTTTTTTTTTTTTTTTTTGGTGAGTTGATATTGTTTTTGACACTAGATCATAAATTTAATTTTGAAACTTTTAATAGGAAAATGTCTCGTAACTCAAATTTTGTGGCTCAAAAATGGCTCAAATTGCCAAAACGACGTCGTTTTGGCCATTTTTATGTTGTTCTATACTCAAAACGACGTCGTTTTGACCATTTGAGCCACTTTTGAGCCACAAAATTTGAGCTACGTAGCATTGTCGTTTAAGATAATAGTCCAAAACTCTAATATTTTTGAGCCATAAAGATAATAACAATTTGAATAATTATATTACTCTTATCTATTTATTTATCTATTTACATATTTGTTCATGTGTTAACTATCTGTCCACTTAATCTGTCTATTTATCTATATTACCACTACAGTTAGCTGTCGCTAGCCACCTCCAATATTTTTTTTGACAAGCGGTGATACAGTGTTATTAGGGCAAAAAAATATCATTCAAAATAATAATTTATCTTTCTTACCAAACAATATCATTAATCATGTCTATACAATCCAAAAAAACAACATTTGAATCTAATACCATTAAAACCCCAACACACCCCCAACCCCCCCCCCCCCCCCCCCAAAAAAAAAAAAACCACGGATTGTCAACAATTTTTCGTATTGTTTTGCAATTGCATATAGTTGCTCAAATTCTTTCGGGATAACTCTATCAATCAAACGTGAGTCTAAACATGAAGTCCGTCAAAAGAAAATCTTGGTTAGTGGGAAAAGCATTTGACTTTATTGTGTGTGTGTGTGTGTGTTTTTTTTTTTTGTGGATGATACATTCCAAATGAATTGATGCCACCATTGGAATATAATTCCACAAAGTGAAGGAAAACAAGGGTAGAGAGGTAACTTCATGAGGTGCAGGGTTCTCTATCGGAGCAGATAGCCTGCAACTTTATGGTCGAATTTCAAACATATCATTATCAGATTATGTGCTTAAAGTGAGGTCAAAACAATCTTCCACATCATATTCCAAAACATATAGATAACGAAGGTCGTAGAATAAAATACTTGAATGTCAAAAATAAAAACTCAAAAAAAAAAAAAAAAAAAAAAAAAAAGATAAAGAAAAGGTCACATAGCACCAAAAGATAGGGTGCGGACCCAAAAGCAACCCAGATACCGCAGAGTTAACTTGCAAGGTAAGTTCAACCAAAACCTGAAAGCCTCTTACAGTTATGAATTTTGTTTAAACTTGATAAGCAATGCTAGCCTCCAGCCATACAAAATAATTTTATGTCTAATCCCAATGACATAATGATTATTTAAAAGTTTGTTCACTTCACTTGAGGTTATTTCAACTGGTGATTTTTTATTTTGTCTTGGCTGTGGATTCAAATGGTGATGTTTGATACAACTAAGATCTTAATGTTACATATTCACAATAACTAATGATTTGGAAATTATATATTAGGGAACAAAAACATAATAAAGATGAAAGTGAGAGGAGAAAATTTTGAAATTGTGGGGAAGCAATTTTTAGTTGATACTAAAGATTACTACTACACTATGAAGAAATTAATTGCGGCACTGATCATAATAACAAATTAAAATCCATTTTTGTTCGGGAAGGAAGCAAACAGAACCATGCTGAACTTGAATCATTATAGATATTCATGTCCGAGTCCTTCCAATATTGCCCATCCCGGGAGTAGTTGGCTCTCGAAGGATGCAAAGGGTCATATATATATATATATATAAAATAAATACAAAATTAAACAGGTTCAGTGTGCAAGTTGACTGACAAAGGATGCCAGCTGGTGGGTGGTGCCAGATTGAATCTTTCAAGAAGAAGAACAATCTCCTCCTTTGTAGAAATCCTATCTCCATCATGGACATCCCAAGTCATTACATTTTGTGGGTGTGTTCCTGCAACCCCTTCACGAGAATATATTCGTTTCTTTATGGCCAGCGATTGAGCTATAGCGTGCAGCTGATCAGAGGCAGCATGGGGGAGAAAAAGAAAATATAATTCCTTTATGGGCAGCTAAATAATGCAAAATGAGATATGATATGGATGAAGCAAATTGATTTGAGGAATGAGGACAGAAATTACGTGGCAACACATATCAGAATCTAGATGCTATGGCTATAAATAGAGGCTGCTTCAAGTAAGTAAGTATTGGCATCCCATATCCCATTGATGGAAAGCATGAATTTATAATATATGAGAGCTGAGGAAGAGAGGCCTTACATGAAGATAAAGAGTCTAATTGTTTGGTAGCCAAGGATGACTTGCCTGCTCCACTCCATCCATCCGATCCGATACATATATTATATATATTGATCCCTTGTTTGGTTTCAGGCAGTCTCCTTGGCTAACCTCACTGGCTCTTCTGTTTCATGCTAGTCCTTCTCTTTCTAATTCCCTTCACAATCAATATCCCACACACTACATTATCTCCTCTCCTCTCCTCTCCGTGTAATTGGATTGGTGCTTTCGCTTGCATACAAAAAATGCATGCATGGCAATTGAATTGTCATCATTATATGGTATTAGTCTGCAGTGTAGCAGCTAATTAATTACTATTAGATTGATACGTGGATGTCCCCAGATATTCATGTCTTAATTAAGTCATAAGAAATTTATTTAACCACCCGTTGAAGACACGTGAATGTAAACCTTAACCATAGAAAGCTCTCCTGCACCAGCTATTCCAACTGGTGAGCATGGCAACAAAAGAGAAACTTTGATCGGGAAAATAAACTAGGTAAGTTTTAAATGTATTTCCTGCAAAATTGTTGCAGTACTTTATATTTAATGTGATTGTATCAACTACCTATGCATAAAATATGCTCATGATTACATTTTCTTTATATTTGTGATAAACCAAACCCTAAGAATATGTAATATAGAAATGTTATGTATCTAAAAAAAATATATGTATATATATATATATCTAGAAAAAAAATATTTAAAATTTAAATTTGATATGGTGTAGACTTGACCCAAGTCCAAGATAAATTTAATCCACAATCTGCATATTAAATTTTAAATATTTTTCAAGCCATAATATAAGCAGCATTTGTGTTTGCAATATGTATATGTGTATGTATATGTATATGTATATCACCTCTGAACATGGTCTTGACCCAACAAGTGAATTACGAAGCCCGGCCCAGTTAGGTCTGAAAAACGATGTCGTCTTAGAAGCCATCGGGATCGGATTATACCTATTCGATAGATAGACAAAATTACGGTCTAAACCCTACTTGTTGTATGATATGATATGAATCTGATACTGTATCTATCTTCAATCTCTCTCTCTCTCTCTCTCTCTATTTGGAAAAAAAAAAAACTTGAACGACTTGACGAACCGTTCAATTCAACCATGGCGACTCAGATCGCGAAATGCCTGGTCTCCGTACTGATAGCAGCTCTGTTCTTGACACTGGCGAGCTCGGACGCCCCTTTCATCGTCGCCCACAAGAAGGCCACTCTCACCAGGCTCAAGTCCGGTGTCGAACGTGTCTCCGCTTCCATCGACATCTACAACCAAGGATCTGCGTATGCGATTCCACCATTTCTTTTCTCTTTGGTCTTCTTTGATCTCTCTGAAATTATCTCTAGATCGACTCAGCCCTTCCTCTTGCGTTCTCCAATAGATATTGTTTTCATTTGTGCGTTGGATTCATGATAATGTCATTTTATTTACCGCGAGTGAATTTGTGATGATCTTATATGAGATTAATTATGTTCTTTGATTGCACAATTTGCATATTCATTGTTTGGAGGATGCTGGTTAATTTAGCTCTATACTGTTTCTGTTTTATATCCTAACTAACTGTGGATGTTTATCTTCTTACGGAGATTGATTGTAATTTATTTTCTTATTAACTAATTTTACTAATTCTAATTCTTGTACATAGTTTTTTTTTATAAAAGAAAAGAAAATAAAAATGCCTGGGAAAGCTTGATCACTACTTTAAAATTGGATATCAAATTTTACACAAGTTCCTTTTTGAAACCTCTGCTTTTATGTAAAAAATTTTACATAAAAACCTCAGTATTCTTTTCCTTGGTAATAAAGTTCATCGAGAGTAGTGATCATTTCTGTAAGTTGCATTTGCTTGCAAACCTAAAATTAGCATATGCTACTTGCCTTTGGAGCAAAGATACTTTCTGCGTTTTCATCAGAGGCAATGTTCAATTGACAATTGTAGTTTTGGAGCCAAATATTTAGTTGCATTTTATGAGTTAATCATGTTTCTTTTTTTGTATTGGGTTCATTTTTCTTACTTTACTGTCATGACTATTTGATATTTAAAAAATGGTTTGATCAAGGAAAGGGTATTGGTTTCATTGCTACTACACATTGTAAATTTTACTTCTTAGTATTTAATGGATTCCTGTGTTCAAATGGTTCTAAATAATGAAAGTTAATGTGAAGGAGAGACTGATTTTTGTTTTATTACTCATTTTCACTTTTTGTGGTAGTAAAAATGATATGAATTTATTTAATTTAACTGAGCATATGGCCCTTGACAAAACAAAATAGCGAAAAATGATTTATGTAGTCGACTCCACTTGATTGGGACACAACACAAGGTTTGGTACCATTGGCTCCTGATATCATTCTTAGCAATTGACTATCTCTGGCACACAGTAGAAGATATTGATTGTGCTAGCAATATGCTGGGACCATAAACCAGCATGCCTTTGGTGGTAGGAGCATGTTACTAAGTTGTTCTATCGAAGTTTCCTTTTCTCCTATTGAGTAACTAGTTGATTATAAAGATTTAAATTAATGCAATCTGATCTATTTGCAAACTATGATCACATGGTTAATTTTTCAACCATTTCACTTTGTGGAATGTGTCGTTAATGCCTTACATAAGATTCTTGTTGATATTTGGTACTCTCTCACTCTCTCCTCCTAATAACAACTGCTGACTTTTCTTGGGTGGAATTTCATATTTTTCTTGATTACATTATGCCCTCTTACACTTTGGTATTTTCTGTACATTGTTGTATTGTATCTTCAGGACCGCATATGATGTAAGTCTAACTGATGATAGCTGGTCCAAAGATGTTTTTCACATTATCAGTGGAAACACTTCAATGTCATGGGAAAGGCTTGATGTGTGAGTTTCACATTTTGCAAAGGCTCCATATTCCAATTTGTTGAATTAATATATATTTTTTTGTCATGCTAACTTGTATAATCAACAGTGGCGCTCTTGTATCGCATGCTTTTGAATTGGAGTCTGAAGTACAAGCACTGTTCTATGGTGCACCAGCAGTTATCACATTCCGCATCCCCACAAAGGCTGCTCTACAGGTTTGGCATTCCAGCCATTTCATTTGTATATATAGAAAAATGTGTACACATGTATTTATCTGTTTAATGTGAATGATGTGCAATGTTTTCACGGTTACCATTTTCAGGAGGCTTATTCAACTCCAATTCTGCCTTTAGATATCCTCGCAGACAGACCTCCGGTGAAAAAGTTTGTGTGGGTAGGTCTCTCTCCAGTAATAGATTTATCAATCAATTTCTTTATAGACACACTGTCCCTTGTTCACTTAGTGACATTCTTGTGTTTTTACATGGCATTGTGGTTGGCGTTGACCAAATTTTCTCAGGCTAAGGTATGTCCTATTCTTGTTATTACCCCCATTTTTTTATTTATTTATTTTTTTAAAAGTTTTGAACCGCACGATACAGTTAGTTTTATCACTATAGCTGTTATTTTTCTCATTACTATTATGTGCACTTGCATAGGACAAATTAGGAGTGCATATGCGAGAGGTTAGTGAATTAATGAGCTACATGTTACAAATGGAGTAATAGTGGGACCAACATTGGGTGAACAAGAAGATGGAGACAAAAATATATATATATATAAATAAGTACTGCCAAAAATCGAAGTTTATGTTAAATATAAAAAATCAAAAAAGATACATCTGGGTTGTCCAACATGTTTTGTTGTTTTTGTTGTCATTTATTTTCAAGAGATATCTTTGTATTTTTAGTCATGTATTTATATCCATCTTATAATCACATATGAAGCACTCTTGAATGAATTCTAGGACTTCTGCAGAACTGATTGACTTTTCCGGCTTTACTCTATCTGCAGAGGTTGTTGGCAAAGTATGGATCCTTGATTTCTGTGATCTCCATTATGGCTTCATTTGTCTACCTGGTTGCGACGCCATCAAAATCTAATGCTGCAAAAGGAAGCAAGAAGAAGCGCTAATCAACAAAGAGGCTAACACCCTTGGTAGCATCCATTAGCAGGTCTGCTATTGGCTTCAGTTTGAGGCAAATAGTTTGTCAAAATCTAGTGTCGTTAGTCAAAGAGTTTTTTTCCCCTCCCCCTTGTTTACTTTAGGACTTTGTTTGTGAAAGTTTCTAATAGATTTTGATTACCTAGACGTGAGATTATGAGATCTGCTGCTGAGATTTGGGCTGCTGTTGCGCACTCTAGAATTACTATCAACTTAAACTACTGTCCAAAGCTCCATCTGCGGTTGTCTCTGTACATTTCTTGATCAGGGACTTCTTATCAGTTTTGAATTGTATTAATTCTGTTGACTCAACCCACTGACTGCCTGCTTTTACTCTTTATCTGATGTAGCGAACTAGTTCTTATTATGCTGATGAAATTTTGGACCATTTTGCATATCTCAGTTGCTTGGAACAAGAGTTGTGATTTGTTGATAGTGAAGAGATTTGAGGGTTATTTCTGCCCTCTACTTTTTGTTATTTTGTGTAGCACAAAATTCGCCTTGTTGGACTATGTCGTAGGTAATGAATTTGGAGCAATATTATAGAATTGAGTCCCTCCGACCTCTGTTATTTTATGCATTCAGAAATATGTTATATGTGACAGCTAGCAACAAATGGATTGGTGTAGGGCGATGATTATGTCCATATTTTCACAATGATTTGCTGGGGGATGATCCTGTTTTTCATTTTCATTGGCATGGACTGGACACAATTGAGTTGTCATGGATTCATCGTATCTGAAGGTTTGACATTTTGGTAAGCATTGATATAATAAGATTGCCCAAGTTCTAAGCCTATGTTGTCATTAATTTTTAATATCCTGAGATCCTATTAACTTGAATTCTTAGAGTTGAACTCAAACCTACTGCTATTACCATTTGCAGGATGCATAAGGTGTTTTTATTTTTTATTTTTTAGAATAGAAAGGATAAAATTCCATTAATAATCGTACAAGTGTTTACGATATTGGATCTTTTGAGACAATTATAGATTCTATGACAACCCACCTGTTGTGTTTTGTTCATTCAGTAATGCTTGGTGGCCTAAAAATTCATAACTCGAATGACTTAAATGTATCAAAACGAAACGATGTCGTTTTGATATATTTGAGCCATACAAATTTGGACCACCAAATATTTCTTTTAATCATTATAATGAGTGCCAGGAAAGGTGGTATCTGAACCCTGATGGCCCAAATTCAAGCTGCTGGGAAATGTATTGTGTTCTCGAGAGTAATGATAGTTGAAATATTTGAATGGCAGAATGTTTATAGGCTTATGTTGACCATATTTTGTGAATTTGCTTGTAAAAGTTAAGCCATTATGTTCAGTGATGCTATTAGAGCATTTCCAACCCAACACTTAAGAGGATGAAATTTTTTTTTTTTTATTCAAAAAATAAATATATAGTATCTCACTATTCACTGAGACTCCAACCATAAATCATCATTTCCTTCTCTAAAGATTTCTCTTAAAAATATTTTCATCAAAAAGTAAATAATTTTTGTTCATTAACAAATATTTAATTTTGAAATTTGTGTAAAATATATTTAATATTATATTCATTTTAAAGATATGATTTCACTTTTTCTAATAATGCCAATTTTATAAAAATTAAATTTATATATTAAAAATTATTTATAATATAATGAAAAATATAGAATGAATAATATTTTAAAAGTGATATTCTATTTTTCATCTTCCCTCTAAATATGAAAGATCAACCCATTCTCCTTTCAAATAGAGATTGATTTAGAGGATGGCTTAAATGAGTAAATCCTTCAAATATAAAGTTATAAAGAGTAGGCCGGAGACATTCTAAACTACCATTTAAAGTCGTCCTCGCAGTGTGACTGACTGGACACTGCTCCTAGCAGTATTGTATTGTATTGTAATTTCATCTCAAGGTTTTGCATTGACGCAAAGTTAATATATTCAATTTGACCATAAGAATGTGATTAACAAAAATGATTTGTCCCCTTAAAAATAATTTTTTTAATCCCCCTAATTTCTTTTTTTAGAAACTGTTTGTTTTTTTTTTTTTTTTTTTTTTTTTTTTTTTAAATGACAATTGTGGGGATTCGAAGGCCCCGGATTCGGGGGACCTAGCACTGGCCATGTGATTAAATAGTTGCCGGTTTTTAACGTTTAATGTTGTGGTCTAAAATTCAAATTATGTCATGAAAGAGCCTCAGCAGCAGGTGGGATCTCTCGGGATACAACATTTCATCAGGTATCATGAAAAATCTTTCATGAAAATAATCATGAAAACTTTGTAATTCTTGAATTACACTTAGAATAAAGCATCACACACTAATCAAGATAATTCAAAAATCATAAATTTTTCATGATCATTTTCATGACAAAATTTTCATGATCCCTAACTTTTTTTTCTTTCATCAATACCAAGTCACCTAAACCTACTCCATGAATTTTCAAACCTAATAATCAATACTGTCATTACTTGTTGACAAAACGCACGAGGGTGGGGACACAGGATACCATAACCATTCAAAAACAATAATTAAAATATAAAAAAGAAGAGAAAAAGAAGAACAGGATGATTTAGGCTGCACTGGGCATAAAAGACAGACGATCTCTGATGCCTGATAATTCACTTGTCGTTTTTTCTTGGGTTCATGGTACGGCCGGTTGGACAGCTATTCCAGGTGCTACAAATCCCCGGAGGCTTTCAGAGAGGTGACGAGTTGCTTTCTCATAATTGACAAATCCCATGAACCAGAAATCATGGCCGTCAATTGTGAACATCTGGAGATACTTTTCTGATGGATTATCCCTCATGATCACTGGGTTGATGGCACAGATATTGCTCAAAGGTACCATAATCTGTTCCCATTAATCAACTGATCTCTGTTACTACTACTAATTATTATTGTTCTAAGAAGAACTAAAAAAAGGAGATTGTTATAGTAGTAGAAATAATAATAATAATAAACGCTTACAATAGTGCTATATACCATGTCAGGGCATGGGTTCAATTTGTTTGTTATTACCTTGTAATAGCTCCAAGACTCTTGGCCGGAGGGCGCAGTGACGGATAGGGGTCGATCGCTGCAAAAAGCTACATGAATGTTGGACAGATAGATAGTTCCGGCGACAGGTCCGGTGGTGGTGGAGAGGTAACAGGCAAACGTCTTCTTGAGTTTCTCATTTGGGAAGGTAGCGAAAGTCTGCTTGTACAAAGACTCAAACCCACCTCCTGATATTGCTTTCGCCGTCAGGTTCACTTTATCCCACGCTGCTCCCGATACAGATGGCCCTGTTTTCACTGTCACAGACAGGAGGAAGAAGAAGAAAAACAAAAAATTAAGATTTTTTGAAATTTTTTCTTGTAGGAAGGAAGGATTTAATGGGTGTTAATTAGTGAAAGAATGAATAAATTGTTTGAAGAAGATACATACGATGGTTCCAGATATTGTGGGAGGTGATCTCGGCCTTTTTGCTCCAGGAGTTGAACTTATGGAGAATACATTCCATGGGACTGGTGGTGGTGTTAGGCTTGTCAACTGGGGAGTAGTAGAGGTACGGGTGGTTGGTCTGCTGGGCCTGGGAGTGACCGCCTCCTCCTCCTCCTCCTCCTCCGGCAGTCCATAAGGCGGCCTTTTGATTGGCGGGGTGCGAAGTGGGTACAGCAGGTGCACCCATGATGTGGGTCCCCCATTTCTCGGAGTTCCCTGCTGCTGTTGTTACTGGAGGAGGAGGAGGACCCCAGTATGACGGCCCAGCTTGATAAGTACTGCCGTTGTTCATCGTGGTGGTTGGAGGAGGAGATCTTCAATGAAAGAGAAGGAGAAGGAGAAGGAGAATACTAAAATTGACTCTCTTGCGATGAGGATGAGGATGAGGATGAAGATGGGGATGAGAGCATCAGTTCTCTTGTGATATTTTTGCTATTTGCTTTATTATTGGTAGGACAACCCCACAATCCCTGTCTATCAATAGAGGGAAAGACTATCAATACCGAGGGCTGTGAAAGCGAAAAGTTTGACTAATATTGATGGAATAATCAATTTTTCAAAAATAACTAAAAGGGATTCTTAAGAATGGGAAACTAAACTCAGGTTGCTTAACCGTGTCTGTTCTGTATTTATAAATACAAAAATGCTTGGGACCTCTAATTTAGAGGTGTCACTAGTAATGTGGCAATGGATCTCACTACCACAACTAATCATGTGTCTTGATTTTTTTTTCTTTTTTTTTTCTTTTCCATCTTATTAGAAATGAATTTAAAGATATCTTTTTAGAAGTCTCTAACATTATTGTTATAAATACTAGTATTTGCTTTCTCTGTTTTGCCTTTTGAGTTGGCTTCTAAAAATCGATTACACCTACACGCATGACAGGGAGCCTTCAGACTTCACGTATGAAGCTTCTCATTATTATTTTTTATTTTTTTGTTTTTGTTTTTCTTCGAGGTTAGATCTGATTGTCCTCCACCCCGGGCAACAGGTAATTATTAAGGCTTGGTTTGATATAATAAAAAAAAAATTAAAAACTCACTATTTTATTTAAGTCATGTTGGACTTGTTTGATTGATGTTTCTGAAAAAAATTTCAGAAATTTTCTCTACAAACAAGTTTCAAAAATTTTTTCTACCAAACAAATTTTTCCAAAAAAATTTCCCAAAACACACAAACTAAACAATTTTTCCAAACAAATCTCTCTCACACACACACATCAAATCAATCACTTTTTCCAAAACTCTCTCTCAAAACAATTTTCCAAAACAAATTTCCCAAAACACCAAACCAAACATGTTTTCGTACTTTTTTTTCTCCAAAACATGTTTCTGAAACACAAACCAAACAAGCCCGTTATTTCTCTATTACATCACTTCAAATCTAATTCATACCTAATTTATATTTCATAAAAGTCAAAAAGTGTACTTATTTAGTTTATCCCAAACAACTCCTAAGTAATTTCGAAATTTTCATAATATTATAATTGATGAAGAAAGTAGATAAATGATGTATTGTATTTGGTAATTGAAAAATATAAATGACAAATTAAATCATGATTAATTAAAAAATACAAAAACGTAATACTTTGAAAAAAAAGTACACCAAATACTAATTAGCTTGTTTGGCTTGCAACGCAGCATTCACTTATTTGAAATTTTTTATTCTTCATATTTTTTTAATATTTTAAATAATTTTTTAAATTTTACTAATTTACTAAATCCTAAAAATATAAAAAAATATATATATATATAAAATTTCAATATATTTTTCATATTTTTGTGTATTTATTGATTTTTTAAAATATTTTTTTATAAATAGTTTACTTTTTAAATATATTTAAGTAAGATACATTTAAAAAAGTAAAAATATTACTTAAAATTTTAAAATACTCACTAGAAATAAAAAAATGTATTTATAAAAAATAAAAAATTCAATTTATAAAAAATTAAAATCACACACTCTGAATATTTTCATGGCATACATTAACCGATCCAATTGGAAAGCAAACTGCAGCACTTGTGTTGCCATCCATGTCTAAGTTAGTTTTATTATTATTATTATTATTTACATTAACGATGCGTTTTACAGTTTTAAATTTCAGTAAGTTAAACAATTCGAATAAATAAAATAAATTTACGTAACCCTAAAACAATCTAACCCGATCCTATTAAACAATTCAAATAATTAAGATAGATTTAAGTGGCCCTACAATAGTCCCGTTTGGTAAAAAAAAATTTCAGCTTAAATCAACTTTTAACTTAAATTAAGTTATGTTGGTGTGTTTGGTACAACTTAAAGGCACAGATTATAGCTTAATTTAAGCCATTTTCGGCTTAAATCTTTAAGTTGCTTGAAGGGTGCTTATGAATTCAGCTTAAGCGCGCAGCTGATCCCTCTGGGGGCAAAATGACTTAAATGTCTTTCCCATTTGATGCTAATTACAAGTGTGCCATGTATATAAACTAAGAACACTCATTTTTTCTCTCTCACACAAACGGCCCAAGCGATTTCCGGCTAATAGCTCTGTCTCTCTCTCTCTCTCTCTCTCTCCCTCTCTCCCTTGTTCTCTAATCGTTCTCCATCGCGATCGACAACGTGAACCCTAGCTCTATCTCTCTCTTCGCGATCGACGCGGGCGATGAGATGAAAATGAGGAGATCTAAACCATCGCGATTTGAACCATTGTGATCGATGCCGACAATGAAATAAGGAGGAGGAAGAGGAAGAGAAGGGTGTAACAACCCCGACCCTTAATTAACGTTAATTCATGTTTAAGAGTGCCTAACAAGTAATTAAGAAGAGATCATAAGTTAATTACATGTGCATTGCATTATTTTTGTGTCTCTATCTGTTCAGCGTAGATAGATCTGTACATGTTTTAGTTTCGAATTGCAAATCAAAGGCCTTATCAGCATCCAATACAGAAATTGATCTGATTTATGTGTTAATTGGAATTTTTAGGACCGTATGGTAGGTTCAATTGAAATTTGATTCAGAACGATTGAATTAGATTAATTTAATGCACATTTAGTTTGTTTTAATTAATAGCTACCAAGTGAGCTCTTATAAGCTCCCTACATGCTCCACTCATCTTTTTCTTGAATGGTCATCACACATTTTGAGCCGCCTTCATTACACAAACGTGGGAGAGAGAGAGAGAGAGAGAGAGAGGGATGGAATTTGAGATCAAGCTTAAAGGTAGAAGAAATTGCTAGGAGACCTTGGAGAATTACTCAAGAATATCATTAACCATAAGGAATTGAGAACCATAGGTAAGAATGTTAGTCTCTAGCTTTGTAATTAGTTGATCGATGCATGAAATCAATTGTGATAGGTAAATTAGCTTGAGAATTGGGCTTAAGGATGGAATTAAGAATGAATTCATGCATGCATGTACATTTCAATGCATTGAGAACATGTTGCTAGGAAATTCCTTCATGCATGTTTAAAATTCACCTCAATTTAGGGAATCATCAAGTTTCAAATTGTTTTATAGCATTTGATCATGTTTTGAGAAGCTCGAAATTAAGAAAGTCCGTGCATGACATGTTCTTGAATCATTCCTAAAATTTAAGTTGAAATTGTGTACAATTGACATACTTTTGGGCCATGATTTCTTGAAATGATCTTTAATTCATGTAAGGGTTTTCATGTATTTTCTCAAGTTTTGGCCTAGAAAAATGAGGTTTGATGCTTTATAGGTTGAGTTTGAGCTTGAAGATCAAATCTGAAAATTCCAGAAATTTGATCCACGCTTGAGTGGGGGACTTCACGCTCGAGCGAGCATTTTGAGTATGTGCACTTCCGCTCGAGTGACGTGAGTCACGTTCGAGCGTGAAATGCATATACCCAGAAGTTCATGTGTTTTACAGTCCGCTCGAGCGAGGGACTTCACGCTTGAGCGAAGGTCTGAGTCTCACGCTCGAGCGGAGGTCGAGCACCCGTCAAGCGTGAAATCCATGCATCCAGTACTTTTGTTAAAATTTACAGTCCGCTTGACCGAGGGAATTCACGCTCGAGTAAACCTTCACTTCTGGCATGTCTGCTCGAGCGAGGAAAGCCACGCTTGAGCGTGGACCTTGTTTTCAGCAAGTTTTGGAAAATGTTTTCAAGTGCATTTTTGTATCCTCATTCCATCCTAGGCATTTCTAGGCTATGATTAAGACTCCATAATGAGGTTAAAAGCTAGAAACACACTAAGAACAAATAAAGCAAGTTGTGTGCATTTTGAACGTGTATTTCAAGTGTGCGTTTGTTATATGTTCGTGTAGGTCATGTGCCATAAACCGTTGATTAGTCTGCTTTGTATGTCTACACCTGAAGCCAACTGTGAGTAATAACTTAGTAAAGTTATATTCAACTTTATTTATTTTCTGTATGAAGAATTAAGATCTATTTTCTGAAATGCTATGTTCTGTACAATGAATTATTGTCCAATTTTTGATATGTATTCATGGCATCCTTAGTATCATGTGATATCTGTTAGCTGTTACCCGGTATCGGAGGTCCCATTATGAGACTTATTATGTCTGTCACCTGTTACCCATACCGGAGGCTCCATCATGGAGCTCAGCATGTTTATTCTCTGTTACCCGGATTCGGAAGTTCCTTTATAGAACTGATTATTCATAACCACCACATGTTCTACATGTCATGACCCGCTCCCCGTACCTAAGGGTTAAGTATCGTGATGGCCAGTAACTGAAGTTACCTTCGGCCAATTCTTAAACAAATAAATAAACGCAAGCGGAAGAAATATTTAAATGAGGGTACCAAAATAATCATTGGAGTTTCTATTTTTATTACAAAATTATATTGACCAAGAGGCCGATATTTATATAGAAAAATGTCATAAAAGTATTGTGTGTGTCTATTCCGCAACCCCGCGTCTAAGACTTGCCAAAGCTATTTCTGAATTGCATTGTTTCTTGAACATTGGTAAACAACTATAAGCACATGACAGAGTAAGAAATATTATACCAAAAGTATAAGGGATACGAAATAAACATAGATAGTTAGTTAGGCCAAAACATTTACATAACTCATTTTGGTAAATAAATCATTGGTAAACAAATCATTTAAGTAGCAGAACTGAAATACAGAAATTATGTAAGTAAATGACCATAATCACGATGTAGCGTAATGAGGTCACCGAAGTGACAAATGTAATGAGATACGGATTCAAGAGGTGGCTCGTCTGATTCTAGAGGTGGCTCACAATAGTGTAGCACTTAGCTCATACAGACTTCGCCTGAGCAGGTCAATGGATTCATGACAAACAGAGGACCACAAGGTGATCAAAGAGAGGCCAGGCCAATGGTTATTTAAGTCTCCCAAGATGTAGGACTCCCGCGGTGGTACTTACAAAACATAATTGTTTATAAGGTTATAGTCAAATATTCTTTAAAATACAAACAAACATATCCATGGGTTTCACTTTAGCAAATAGGGTTCAGAAATAAAATCACGTAACTGAAATATTTATATAATTTATAATAGTTTATAAAACATAACTAGTATAAAATAAATATGGTAAGTCAAAACATAAGTAAAATACATTTTGGTAACTCAAGGTATAATATAATTCACCTTAACTTTAATACCTTACTCTTTCTTTCAACTACCAAAGACCCTTTTTGCTTCCACTATTTTTTCTTCGTTTCCTCTCTTTCTTTCTTTCTTTTCTTTCTTCCTTTTCTTTCTTCCTTTTGTTTCTTTCTTCGCCCAAATCAGCTCCTCCTTATTTATAGGAAGGTAACGCCACTAGCAAGCCAACACATGGCCAATCCGTATCATTACATAGATTATTTCATAATTCTCCTGATTCATTCATGGATTCATAGTTATCTTAAGAAATAATTAAGATAATTACATGTTGACCCAATATTTTAATATAATTATATAAATTAATTAATTCTTAATTTTATCGTATACCAATAGAAAGTAAATTATTTATTTTACTACTACACTCATTATTATTATTATCTATATTATTATTATTATTTATATTTTGACCCCTAAACTTTTAATAATTATATTATTTTACAAAATTACACATAATAATATATAATAAATTATATATTTTCCTAACTGAGATTAAATAATATTAGTATAAATTCTACAGAATAATTAAAAATCTAGGTTGTTACAATCTTTCCTCCTTTTAAAATTTCGTCGTCAAAATTTGTCATATGTAAGCTATCCGTTGCGCATTCTGATATATATATATATTAGATGATTAATCTGATAGAAAACAGTACCTCAAAAAAAAATTTACCAAAAATAACTCATTGTCTAATTGTCAAAATTTGTTTTGGGCCAAAATAAGAAATAAGGAGCGACTTTAAAAACTTTTCACTCGTTTTGTTTATGATAAAAATAAATAAAAATGAGAACACAATGACAGAATTATATGTAAGAATTGAAAATTTTGAGATGAACTTTTCATTGATGGGAAATAGTTTCAAAATTAGTATCTTTGTAATTTGAACCCACTTTTAAAAAAAATCAAAATAACTTTTTTTTTTTTAATACTGAACTGAAAGTTATATGTATTTAATTATATTATAATTTTGGTGGGTGCTTGAACCCGACATCCTCTGTTTCTTGTCCTTCTTTTACTATAACAAATATAAATTATATCTAATATCCTTCACAAATTAGGCACACTAAAAAAAAAATTATTATATATATATAATCATATAAAATTATAATATAATTAAATCAACTAACAAAATATAATATTTAGATACTAATTACCCGCTATCCTACTTCTTAAATGTGCGTGTCCTATGCTACAATGATGACTTTTATATATATATATATATATATATAAACCATTGCTCTGATACCAGTAGTCACGACCCGCTCCCCGTACCCAAGGGTTAAGTATCGTGATGGCCAGTAACTGAAGTTACCTCCAACCAATTCTTAAACAAATAAATAAACGCAAGGGGAAGAAATATTTAAATGAGGGTACCAAAATAATCATTGGAGTTTTTATTTTTATTACAAAATTATATTGACCAAAAGGCTGATATTTATATAGAAAAATGTCATAAAAGTGCTGTGTGTGTCTATTCCGCAACCCCGCGTCTAAGACTTTCCAAAGCTATTTCTGAATTGCATTGTTTCTTGAACATTGGTAAACAACAATAAGCACATGATAGAGTGAGAAATATTATACCAAGAGTATAAGGGACACGAAATAACCATGGATAGTTAGTTAGGCCAAAACATTTACATAACTCATTTTGGTAAATAAATCATTGGTAAACAAATTATTTAAGTAGCAGAACTGAAATACAGAAATTATATAAGTAAATGGCCATAACTACGGTACAGAACAGAACAGAACAGAGGTCACTAAAGTGACAGTCAGAACAGAGGTACAGATTCAAGAAGTGGCTCGTACGGATTCTAGAGGTGGCTCCCACAATAGTGTAGCACTTAGCTCCGCACAGGACTTTGCTCCGCACAGAACAGAGGTCAATGGATTCATGACAAACAAAGGACCACAAGGTGATCAAACAGAGGCCAAGCCAATGGTTATTTAAGTCTCCCAAGACGTAGGACTCCCGTGGTAGTACTTACAAAACATAATTGTTTATAAGGTTATAGTCAAATATTTTTTAAAATACAAACAAACATATCCATGGGTTTCACTTTAGCAAATAGGGTTCAGAAATAAAATCACGTAACTGAAATGTTTATATAATTTATAATAGTTTATAAAACATAACTTGTATAAAATAAATATGGTAAGTCAAAATATAAGTAAAATACATTTTGGTAACTCAAGATATAATATAACTCACCTTAACTTTAATACCTTACTCTTTCTTTCAACTACCAAAGACCCTTTTTGCTTTCATTATTTTTTCTTCTTTTCCTCTCTTTTTTTCTTTCTTTTCTTTCTTCCCCCAGATCAGCTCCTCCCTATTTATAGGAAGGTAACGCCACTAGCAAGCCAACACGTGGCCAATCCATATCATTACATAGATTATTTCATAATTCTCCTGAATCACACATGGATTCATAGTTATCTTAAGTAATAATTAAGATAATTACACGTTGACCCAATATTTCAATATAATTATATAAATTAATTAATTCTTAATTTTATCATATACTAATTGAAAATAAATTATTTATTTTACTACCACACTCATTATTATTATTATTATCTATATTATTATTATTTATATTTTGACCCCTAAACTTTTAATAATTATATTATTTTACAAAATTACACATAATAATATATAATAAATTATATATTTTCCTAACTGAGATTAAATAATATTAGTATAAATTCTACAGAATAATTAAAAATCTAGGTTGTTACACTACATTTGTTCTGTATCTGCTCTGTTAACGCTAATGGATGTACCACATATGATTAAGCACGACTTACGATTTCTGTATATGATCTGAACACGATTATGAATTTGAATCTGATTTATGATTTCTAAATCTGTATGGACTTTATTCATTAAAACCCTTTACTCCGTTATTATTTACTAGGCTTCTGCTCATTGTTTATATTATGTATGTAGGTGAGCCAGTACGTGATCAGGGCCAGAGTTGACGGCCCACGTTTCAGTTTTGTCAGCCAACCCTTCTCGAGGAGGTTCTTGATGAAGTTTGGTTTTGTAGCTGTTTTTGTAATCTGTATTAGACTATGTTTGTTTGTTAAGTTGTGGGCGGAATTTTTGTCATGTACGCCTAAGTGTGTTGTATATATATTATGTGTGTTGACTTCGCTCGCATTTTATAAAAGTTTCAAGCTATTCTGTCCCATGTATGTTATCACAGCTCATTGGACCTTGTCTATTTTGTATATTTGCTTCTGCAGCCCCTATCTATATGTTAATCTATCATGAGGCCTTTGGTAATCCAAGGATTACTGGCCGATTGTGATACTAAACCCATAAGAGCGAGTTTAGATCGTGACAAAAAGGCTATCGGAGGGATGAAAAGTTGATTTGAACCATCGCGATCTGAACACTAGCTCTCTCTTGCTCTTTTTGTGGATCTGAATAAAACCCTAGCGTCGGTTCATCCTGCTGGAGCAAGGGTTTTCAATTTTTTTTAATGGTTTTTCAGTGTTTTTTTAATAAAAAAAAAAAATAATTAATGAATAAAAAATAATAATTGATGCTAATTAATTGAGACTAATTAATTTAAAATGAAAAAATGAAAAAAAATTATATTAATTGGTACTATTAATAATTTTACTATTAATTGATGTTTATTAAACTATTAATTGCCAATAATTACATTAACTACTAATTTTGTAGCAATCCCAGTTTCAATCCTTCTTTTATGTTTTGCCACTGACCATTTGGGGGTCAGGGCGCCTCTTCGCGAGGTCGAGGCGCCCTTCAGATCAAAGGCGCACAGTGGGGGGAGCTGAGGCTCTCTCTCTTTTTTTCTCTTTCTCTTCATTCTAAACAGTCACTTTCCCTCAATTCCAAGAGCATAATGAGCTCTTTTTCCCTATATTAACATGCAAACAAAATCACACTCCCAAACCGCCCTATGGGTTTAGCAATGTGGCGATGTCAATCCGAGATTACCAAAGGCACATGTCGATATCTGAGAAATACAGAGTTCGAACTGGCGGAAGCCAAAACAAGAAAAACTAGTGTCCATAGAGTGTTAATCAGATGCCAAAAGATTTTTCATGCATTCATTCGTTGAAGCAGTTCATCTATACAATCGATTACAAACATTCAATCTGAGGACCTAATCCTATTAACATTACGATAAGGTGCGATCTGATAGTCTGTCTATACAAGACAAAACAGTAGGAGACTAGTGGGGACACAAAACACCCCAAGCCATGGCATGGCGTCTCGGAACCTCGCAATGAGGCACATTGGCTTGACAAAGCGGGGACTAACCCACGCTCTAGCTTGATGCAGCGGTGAGCACCTACATATATATATATGAGCGATGAGCTAAAGCCCGATGAATAACATAACGTGTAAAGAGGTTATGAATGAATGTCCTTACGATAATGAAATCAATTCATTATCTGAGATTTCAATCTTTCAAGATATTTCAATCAAGATTTCAATCAATCGGTCATATGTGGTACATCCATTAGCCTATAAACAAGAGGGTCCAAAAGGACCGGCCTTATGCATCCAACAATAATGATGGCCATCAATCAAGATGGTTCCACAAGGAAACCGACAGAGCTCAGAATACCAATAACAAGAGGTGCTAAGGATGCCACAATACAGATTCAGAAATAGGACATACATTCATTCAAGAATAATATCGATTCGATGCAGTTAAACAAAGATTCAAAAGATAACCATTTTGAACATATCTTTACACATCTTACTCACGGTGATTGGGCTATCAATAGCTAGAGCGCGTCCCGTGAGTCAACCCTAAACATAATCAATAGAACACACACTAAGTTTACAGTTGGAAAGGATGATAATTAAATCTCTAAATTCCCTCGGTGTGGTTCTATGTCTAAATCCTCATTAAGATGCATTAAACTAGGCCTAAGAATGCCTAGGATGAGATGAGGATGCAAAAATACGATTGGAAGGCACTTTTCAAAAGTTCTTGAAAAAGGGGTCTCGCCGAAGCGAGCCTTCCTTCGCTTCGAGCGAGTTTACAAAATCAAAGGCTTATTTCGGCGAACAACCCTTCGCCGAGCGGAAAACTTCGTTGCTCGATTTTACGCGATACCACGCTGATGCTCGCCGAGCGGAGCCTGAATAAAGGTGCTCGCTCGGCGAGAATCCTTCGGCGAGGAAGCAAATCTGGATTTCAGTTGTCTCCCAAGTTCGAACCAAGCATTCAATCATCCAAAACTCAACCTCTTGGCCCCAATTTCTGGAAAAACACTTCAAACTCAATGTATAACAAGTTTCAAAAACTATTTTGCACATGCAAGGGCCAATGGTTGGTCAATTGAAGCCAATTTCAAACCATTTTCAAGAACAAGTTTAAAACATGCAATGCATGAGCTTCAAACCCAATTTAATCTTCAAACCTTGCTCTATTGAGCTCCAAACTTTGAAAACAACTTGAAAACATGGACCATGATGAAAACATGAGCATGCATGTACAATTCTACCATGAATCCAACTCAAAACTCATTAATTCAAACATGCATGCATGATATATACTATAATCCAACATATTTGAACTCAATCAAGTCTTAGCTCTTCAATTAAACATGAACCATGCATGAATCCACTTAAAGGCACAATCAAGAGGATGAAATTCATACCTAGGTTCTTAATTACTAATCTTGAGGTTCAATTTGCCAATACACACTTCTTCAAGTTCCCCAAAGTGTAGCCAAAATCTCCTCAATTTCTAAACATACAAGATGAATTCACTCAAGTCCTCACTCTCTCTCTAGAATCGGTTGAGTGCAAGGAATGGGAGAAGAAATGTTTGTTTTAGTGCATAAAGGCTCGATATAAGTGATTAAACATAAGATCCACTCAACATGGCAATTTGGTAATTATGGCCAAGTTTGCAATTAACTCGTTTTAATCTAATTTAATCATTCCTAATCAATTTTCAGATAATTATACCATTAAATCACATAAATTACGATGATCATAAATCACTAAACAATTTTCAGTTCGGTCGCCGATAAGGCCTTCAATTAGCCGTTTAAACATGTAACCATGAACAGATAATCGGACGGTCAAACAGATAAACATGCAGTTGAACAGATACGGTCAATCGATTCAGCCTCAAATTTCCGTCAGTCAGTTCAGTAATTTAATTCATTCCGATTATCGGTTATTATCGGTCTCGATTAATGTCGTGGTTAATTCAAGAATTACTCGTGTCGGTATGAGGGTTATTCTGATCTTCCTCCTTATAAAGAGTTTGGTCCTCCAAACTCGAATCAACATAATACAAGAGATGATGCCTATCATAAGACAACTTTCACTTTATAATGTATATAATCATATTCATAAAGTTCATGGCCCAATCTCAATCTTAGCAATGCTCGAGCGTAATCGAAATCACGATAAGGATTGGGGCATATCAAAACAATTTTTTTTTTTGCAGACGATTTGATCAAGACGCTTTGTTACATGTTCATTTCCATATTCTTGCATTAAGCATATCGGTGCATTCATTAGCACTACAGAGCAGAATCTGAGAACATGTACAATGCGAAACGGTCTGATGCTGAAACGATTCTGATCTGAGCGAATCTGATTATGGAGCAGAATCTGATTATGTAACGGTTATGAAAAACGATTCAGAAAGGAATCCGAATCCGATATGAGCGAAAGGCAGTCAGCCTATAGACGATGCCTGGATAACGAGTGTAGACAGTATAAGTTCCATAAAGGCTGCCGAATCTGCGACTAACATATAATACATAATACCAAGAGTCACAAATACATACCAGAAATCGAACAACCATTCAGTATACAGTATATAGCATTTCGGAAACAAAACTTATTTCGTGACTCCGAACATGAATACTGATTGTCTGATGGTACATAGCGAATAAAGACAAAGGTGACAATACAGTAACAATAGTAGTAACAATACAATACAAGATAGCAATGTCGATGCGGTAACGATAAAGATAAGATAGTGATACATTAAGATGTCGATAAGAATAACAATCTGATATGATGCAAAGAATAGTATAGTAGTATTCACACCACTTATATCAAGTGCTTATCGGGTTAGAGATTTGCACCGGTCTCCATTTCATAAGTAATTTCCCGTTAAATTCTGAGTTTAGTCATTTACTACAAAGTCATTCATTCGGTCTTTATTCAATTTGGTTCTCTGCTTAATCCATCACACGATCTAGTTCATTCGGGAGTTATTGGGGACATAAGGCGATTTTTGTACATTACTCCCATAGCAGTAGGCAGAGTTCTGTAGTAACCATTCATTTACCATTTATCAGTTCCAGTCCTCACAGATTCAGTCTTAGCACATGTCAACACGACAGCAGTCATACGGATTACATATACTTTCAGACAGTCAGAGTTTATGATCAAAACCAGTTGGTGGTTAACAGATCCCATCAATTTTGAAGTACAGTAATCACCAAAACAGTCATTTCCTAGTCAAACCAGTTCTTAGTCAAAACGGTATTACCGGGTAAGTAATCATATGGCATGTACCCAGTTTTCCCTACGTTACAAGCAATAAGGTAATAGTTATCAATAAGAGTTTTCTCAAATCAATTCGATGAAAGTTCGACTAGGTCATTTCAGATGCAAGTCCTGTCCAATCATATCAAGTAAAAGTTCGAAGCGCAAGCATCAGACATAAGTTCCATCAGTTTACCCAAAAGGGTTTCATTAACCCACCGTTCTATCAGACCAGATCGGATAACAGTTCTATTCCTATCATTTCCAGATGAGGCACATTAGTTCACACTACGGTCATCGCGGTACATAGTCAGTAGTTTCACAATTAGTCTGAGTTCATCGATTGTTAAACTCATATCAGAGTCCGGTACCATTACAGTTCATATCAAGCAGTACAGGTCATATACAATGTGTTCCTCCCAATAAGTTTGAGATAAATGTACGGTATGCGATTATTCATATCGAGAGGTAAGCATCACAGTCAATATAGCAATTTCCCAATGAATCTGCCATAAAGGTATATGGTATACAGTAATACATCACCCAAGGTTCTCGGTGACCCATAATAGTGAGTTGCCCTACGAGGGTTCCAGATCGGTCATCTGATACTAACGATAGGCTCGCGAGTTTACTCAAACAGTCATGTCAATTTTCTACAGTCACAATTCACAGTCTAGAGTTTATCAGTTGGGGTCTTTATTTCGTCATGCAGTTCCAGAGTCATAGTCCCAACGGTTAACTTATCAAACCAATTTATCAATCATTCTGGGCAAGGTACAGTCATGTATGTGCATATTCAGAATTCACTAACAGTCCCAATACAGGTTTCACAAGTTCAGTGTACAATACAAATTAGTTCACTCGGATACAATAATTAAGGTAACAAGTCATACGTCTATGCAGTCCAATAACATCCTTAAGCAAAGGTAAGCAGATATGTACATAAGCAATCTTCATGATATCGGTAATCGTTAACATGTGATTTTCTGATGTTGTACATATAGTTCAGATCAATAGTAGATTTCAAGAGATTCATTATCCACGATCTATTCTTCAGTCTTAGCGGTATTACGAGCATGGGAACATTTATATACGTGCTTGAGTTCCAAAATCGGTTTTCATGTAGGCATTCGCTCACAATTTATAGGTAGAAGTTCATCTTGACATGTCAATATGGGTTCTCGATGTCGATAGTCTCACACACAAGCGATTAAGGACCGGTAGAGTATCCTATTCATTCCCATGGAATTTACCTGCAATTTACGATTGAGCAACGTTGGCGAACGTGATTCTAATCGAGACTTTCAAGGTCATTCTATAAAGGCATGAGACTCTATGGTTTAACATTCCACATATTTTATGGATCAACAACTTCCTCGATTCGGATATTCTCATAGTTCAATTTAACATACGCATGTATAATTCGAGTTCAAGGGTTCGTTCATTCAATAATGTCCGTCAATACGTGCGATTCAAGACAAACCTGGTCGTACAAATTTATCAAATCACACGATCACACGGTATTCCGTATTCAACAGTTCAAAAGGCCACATTTGACAGATTCACAATCGATTGTTGCAATGCGATACAAGGACCTAACGCAACAAGTTCTCATTGTTCACAAGTCCTAACAGTTCTCATAGTATATAGTTCATAATTCCATAGCTCAAGTAGTTCACCAATATGTCCACAGCCTATACCAAATTACGGAGTATACAAACCTCACACAATCGTTGTACAAGCAATTACATATAATCAAGGTAATACCGTGTCGGTCATTTCGGTGTTCGTGCTTTCTATCTAAACTCGGTTAAGGGTAAGATTTAGGCGGGTGTTCTCCTATCCATGCCTAGACTAAGTTTGGATAGGCGGTGGCAACGCCCAATAATATTTCCCACATATAGTAATGCGGATAGGTATATCATTGTTCATATTGCTTTTTCAACCTTCATTGGTCAAAGCTAGTCCCCGGGATTTTCCATTCACGGAGGTCATTCAATTACCGGTCATTTTCACTTTCGTTTCATTCTTTCGGATTCGATCAACGATGTTGGTTTGGATATTTCAATAATGCTATGTTGTCTCGCATTAATACTCTATCCAGACATTTACACACTTTGACGGTTTTAAAAGCGTCGATTCATCAAACACATCTAGGTCACACCCACCTTGATTCTTTTCTAGTCTTTTGTAGCCGTATCTATCGGTGGGGTGCCTATCAACTAGAGCTAGGTAAATTTTACCTCATATACGATCACGCTTGTATTACCTTACTCAAGTTGTTCAGACTCGGTACTTTCCTATTTCAGATGTATTGGGGAAAGCATTTCTTGAAGAACTTCACAGATTTTCTCGGTTCTAAACCCAAGTCTCGTTTGATGATTCGGTACCTCCGAAATTCCGGCGGTTTCGGTTTATTGGGTTTACGTATCGGTAATATCGAGATCATAGTTAGTTGATTCAGACGCGTATGTCGGCCTTTCTTCTCTCAAATTTTCGATTAAGGCCTCAATCATTCATTCTAGCCTCTAAATCCTCAGTTAGAAGTTTCATCCGTTCACAATCCTCACCCTTTCCTTGTTTACACACAAACAGGTGATTATCAATATAGGAAAGGTTCTTATAGATTTTGCATTTCATTTCATATCGACGTGTGTACATTTTCATTTCATTCGTGCATGATCACATAACCCTTCACTTTCACGTTCATTTCCTTTACATAGATTTTCCATAGTCAAGATAACATTAACTTCACACATTATTCCACTTAATTTCATTAAGTATGCATATAGGTTTTGTTTCATTCACATAGGCGAGACGGTAATCATAAACATAAACAATTTGCATACTTAAACAGTTTATCACATTGGCATGTATTGATCCGTCATTGTCACACACACTTTTCATGCTCATGCAATGCCCTAATTTCTTTTCTAGGACATCCTATAGCTCATTTGGACACGTGTGTGCGGTATAACTCGTGATTAAGTATCGCTCTGATACCACTCTGTCACGACCCAAACCCGGCCCTATGGGTTTAGCACCGTAACTGGCCAGTAATCCGAGATTACCAAAGGCCTGCCAATCAGTAATACAGTAAATACAGAGTTCAGGGCCTGGCGGAAGCCAAAACAGTAAAAACTAGTGTCCATAGAGCTGTGTTAATCTGTATGCCAAAAAGATTTTTCATGCATTCATTCGTTCAGAACAGTTCAGTCTATACAATCAGTTACAAACATTCAATACAGGGACCTAATCCCTATTAACATTACAAGAATCGCAAGACAAGATGCGGTCTACTCTACAAAGACAAGAGGAGACTAGTGGGGACACAAAAACACCCCAAGCCATGGCATGGCGTCTCGGAACCTCGCAGTGAGGCACATTGGCTGGCTTGACAAAACTGGGGACTAACCCACGCTCCTAGCTTCGGTCTGGCGGCTGAGCACCTACATATATATATATGAGCAGTGAGCTAAAGCCCAGTGAATAACATAACGTGTAAAGAGGTTATGAATGAATGTCCCTTACAGTAATGAAATCAATTCATTATCTGAGATTTCAATCTTCAAGATTTCACCAATCAAGATTTCAATCAATCACCATATGTGGTACATCCATTAGCCTATAAACAAGAGGTCCAAAAGGGCGACGCCTTAATTGCATCCAACAATAATGATGGCCATCAATCGGTATGGTTCCACAAGGAAACCGACAGAGCTCAGAATACCAATAATAGGTGCTAAGGATGCCTGTCTGATTCAGAAATAGGACATACATTCATTCAAGAATAATATCGATTCAAGAACAGCCTGAAACAAGATTCAAAAGATAACCATTTTGAACATATCTTTACACATCTGTTACTCACAAGGATTGGCTATCAATAGCTAGAGCGCGTCCCCGTGAGTCAACCCTAAACAGTCAATCAATAGAACACACACTAAGTTTACAGTTGGAAAGGATGATAATTAAATCTCTAAATTCCCTCGGTGTGGTTCTATGTCTAAATCCTCATTAAGATGCATTAAACTAGGCCTAAGAATGCCTAGGATGAGATGAGGATGCAAAAATACGATTGGAAGGCACTTTTCAAAAGTTCTTTGAAAGCAGGGTCTCGCCGGCGAGCCTTCCTTCGCTCGAGCGAGGTTACAAAATCAAAGGCTTCGCTCCGGCGGACAACCCCTCGCCCGCGGGGGAAACTTCTGGTTGCTCGATTTTTTCGCGCGGTACCACGCTCGATGCTCGCCGGCGGAGCCTGAATAAAGGTGCTCGCTCGGCGAGAATCCTTCGCCGGCGAGGAAGCAAAATCGATTTCAGATTTGTCTCCCAAGTTCGAACCAAGCATTCAATCATCCAAAACTCAACCTCTTGGCCCCAATTTCTGGAAAAACACTTCAAACTCAATGTATAACAAGTTTCAAAAACTATTTTGCACATGCAAGGGCCAATGGTTGGTCAATTGAAGCCAATTTCAAACCATTTTCAAGAACAAGTTTAAAACATGCAATGCATGAGCTTCAAACCCAATTTAATCTTCAAACCTTGCTCTATTGAGCTCCAAACTTTGAAAACAACTTGAAAACATGGACCATGATGAAAACATGAGCATGCATGTACAATTCTACCATGAATCCAACTCAAAACTCATTAATTCAAACATGCATGCATGATATATACTATAATCCAACATATTTGAACTCAATCAAGTCTTAGCTCTTCAATTAAACATGAACCATGCATGAATCCACTTAAAGGCACAATCAAGAGGATGAAATTCATACCTAGGTTCCTTAATTACTAATCTTGAGGTTCAATTTGCCAATACACACTTCAATTCTTCAAGTTCCCCAAAGTGTAGCCAAAATCTCCCTCAATTTCTAAACATACAAGATGAATTCACTCAACTGCCTCACTCTCTCTCTCTAGAATCGGTTGAGTGCAAGGAATGGGAGAAGAAATGTTTGATTTAGTGCATAAAGGCTCAATATAAGTGATTAAACAAAAGATCCACTCAACATGGCAATTTGGTAATTATGGCCAAGTTTGCAATTAACTCGTTTTAATCTAATTTAATCATTCCTAATCAATTTTCGATAATTATACCATTAAATCACATAAATTACGATGATCATAAATCACTAAACAATTTTTCATTCGTCCGATAAGGCCTTCAATTAGCCGTTTAAACATGTAACCATGAACAGATAATCGGACGGCCAAACAGATAAACATGCAGTTGAACAGATACGGTCAATCGATTCAGCCTCAAATTTCCGTCAGTCAGTTCAGTAATTTAATTCATTCCAGTTATCAGTTATTATCAGTCTCAGTTAACGGTAATCAGTGGTTAATTCAGTAATTACTCGGTAATCAGTATGAGGGTTGTTACACAAACATGTGGCAAAGTTGCCACCAAAATTTGCAAAAGTTTATATATATATATATATATCTATAATTGTGTATTTGTGTGGATTGCTTAAAATTGATACACTAAGATTTTTAACTAAGGTATTTAGTAAGAACAATTATCATGTTGAATCCTAATTAAAATAATTTATAAACATTAAATATTGAATACCTACAAAATTATTATTCTTAATATTTAAAACTAACTTTTACACTAATATATATTTTAGATAGACTCTGGATAAAATTAATTAATTTATTTATTTTCTTTTAAGAATAATTAAATGCGGGTTTTCACATTTTTCTGCTTGGTATGATTTCTAAAAGGTCTAGGGCAAGATCTCGGATCCCCAACAATTGATATCAGAGCGAAGTGGAGGTGAAACAGTGTATTTTTCTCTCCAACACTAGTTGTAGGACCCTCATTTATAGGAATAACATGTACCTTCACCACTAGTAACCTCTTATTTGCATGCATTACAGGCACTGTAACAACCCGAAAATTTAAGTTGTCCCTTAAATTTTATACTAGTATTATGATTGTATGTGATAATATATTATTAAATAAATAATAATAAATACATAATCTAATTTGGCATTAGATAATGAAATATGGGATTAATTAGGGATTATTATTTGGGGCCAAATTAATAGAAATATAGAATTATAATACTAGTTGGGCCAAATTAAAGTTAAAGATAGTAAATAAATAAATATAAAAGTAAGAGTAAATAAATAAATAATAATAATAATGCGTGTGGTAGTAAAATAAATAATTAATTTTCTATTGGTATACGATAAAGTATAATTTAATTACGGATTAATTTATTTATATAGTTATATTAGAAAATTGAGTCAAAGTGTAATTATCTTAAATATTTGTTAAAGATAAGTATCAATCCATATAATTTATAATCAAATCTGTGGGAGGATACGCGCTGGCCATGTGTTGGCCAGCTAATGTTCTTGTAGCAATCCCAGTTTCAATACTTCTTTTATGTTTTGCCACTTTGACTAGGCCGATCGGGGGTTGAGGCGCCTTTGAGGTCTAGGGGCCCTTGGCAGTCAATCAGGGCAGTCGAGCTGCCACCATTTTGGTCGAAATGCCTTTGCCAAACAAAACAAAAATTCAAAATGCATTCGAAGTTACTTGACCTATATCCGCAAAAATTCACCACTTTATAAGCATTTGGACACAAAATATTTCCTCTCTCAGCGATGTGGGACTCAAAGAGTGGACGAAAATGTTGTGCCAAACAACGTCGTTTGGTGCGTTTGTTGGAAGTCTCACATTGATTACAAAATACATTTTAAGGTGGACAAACTTCTATATAAGTGTAAGTGCAGAGGGTTAGCTTATCAGCTTCTATGGTTCTTTCTTGGTTTAATGAGCCATTACGAGCCGAGCTCGAGTTATATAAATTTTAGTTGTGCCGAGTTGGATTTTGGCCATAGTTCCATTAGGATTTTGGCCATAGTTCCTTTGCCAAAGTTGTGTAATTTCTCGAGGGCTTTGTTGTGAGTGGTGGAAATCGAGTTTCATCGTCGTCGATTTTGGGGTTTCAACTCTTTTTATCTTCTCCATTTCAGCTCCGAATTTGAGGTAGGGATTCCTACTCATTCTTATGTATTTTAACATAAATGTTGAGTTATTTGTATAGATGGTTTGATTTGGGAACTTAAGGTTGGAGATGTGTAATGTTGAAAACAGGGATTTTGTTCAATTGACTCATACATGTGTGTTTTGGGTTTAAAAATGGAGATTATTGATGTTTTTGATAATATTTGAGCCTTTGGGTCAATATTGAGAAAAAAAAATAGGAAAATGCCATGTTTGGGTATATTTGGGTCATTACTGTAATTAATGGCAATTAATACGCAAATATAAAATTGAGCTGGAAATAATAAAATCGACTCAATATGAGGTAGAATGGTGGAGTTGGATTCATTAATCACTCACTTTGAAAATGTTGAGATTATATATATCTGTTGTAGCATTTATTTTCTGTTTAGAAATAACTACTTTTGGCTATCGGTGGAGGATAGTCGTGATTGTTGTAGACAATGTATGATACTTAGGCAAACTAATACTAATCAATTGAAATGTCATCGAATATGATGGTTGTGATAATACATCGAATTTGTGTATTAAATGAACATATATATGATGATGTTTATATACATTGTGTTGTGTGGGAGGAGATAGGGGATGTATTCCACGGTTTAAGAGAAGATAGGGGATGGACTCTTAAACCGGATTTTGTGTGACATTGATACAGCACTACAATGTGTATCAAGTGTTGATTATAAACTGTTGAATTGATTTGATATAGCACAAAAATGTATATCTTTATCAATTGTGAAATGTAGAAGTGTTTCTATGTTATGTTGATACAACACCAGTATATCATATATGAAGTATGGAAGTGTTTTGTTTGAGATTGATACAGCAAATATGTATATCTATTGTGAAGTACGAAATGTTTAATTTGAGTCTTTATCTCAATTGAAATAGAAGTACTGTTGATATGAGATGTAATCTTACTTAAAGGGTATGGCCAGGTTCTGAGCCAGGATTATGAATTAAGAAATGAAAATTATTATGAAGCATGGATATATTTGTCATGTAATTGAAACGGATTATGAATGGATATATGTGAATTAAACATTTATCGAATGCTCACGTTTTAGTTATTGCTCATATTATGTTTAGCATATCTCTACTGAGCTGTTAGCTCACCCTATACAGGAATATCATTTTCAGGTGCAGGTGAGATGTTACCTCCAAGGCAATAGCATGGATGAACTCTCGGGAAACAAGAGTTTCCTAGTTATGCTTTATGTGTGTATGACTGTTATTTGTAATGCCAAGGGCTTAATGTGTAATGAGCGAGACTCTATTTGTGTAACCAAGTAATGTCTTGGAAAGATGAAAGCCTATATGGCATTTAATTGCTTGCTAAACAGTGAACTTTGATATATGAATTTATGTTGTTTCTTATATTTATTCCGCATATAAGTTATCTTTATTGAAATATTTCGGGGCGTGACAAATTTAAAATGAACTTTTATTGATGAAATAATTTTTTACAGCTTATTAAACTATTAATTTTAATTGATGCTTATTAATGAAACTATTAATAATTTTAATGAAACTATTAATTTTAATTGATGCTTATTAATGAAATAATTTTTTACAGCTTATGAAATAATTTTAATTGATGCTTATTAAACTAATTAAACTATTAATTTTTTACAGCTTATTAAACTGTTAATTGATGCTTATTAAACTAATAATTTTTTACAGCTTATTAAACTATTAACGAAAAAAATTAATAATTTTACTATTAATTGATGCTTATTAAACTATAATTGCCACTAATTACATTAACTACTAATTTAAAATGATATTTTATTAATGAAATAATTTAAAATGAAATGATAATTTTTTTAATACTAATTACATTAACTTTTATTAGTGAAATACTTTTTTTAAAATTAAAACTGAAAAAATGACAAAATAATCATTTTTATATCATATAAGGACAAAAAAGATAATTATATATTTTACAACTTATCAATCAAACACTACTCTACTGTTTAAATCCAGATTAACAACTTATGTTCACAGCTATAAGCCATGATCTGTTAAGCTATAATCTATAATCACTTTTCCTTTCCACAACTCTACTAAACGGGGCCAATAATCTAACTAGATCCTTTAGTACAAAGCTTGGTGGTTTTTTCAATTCACTTAGGCCAAATTTGGCAAGTTGCCAAAAAGCTAAAAAGTTAAAAAGTTATCACTAATCACCAAAAGTCAAAAATTACGGTTGCACAACTCCCAATCCTAATTTTTCACTACAGACTAATTTATACAATTTTTTAATACACATTTTTCGATAAAAAGTCAAAAAGTTAACCCAAACATCCATATTTTTCTTTCAATTTTTTAGTCTAAAAAGACAAAAAGTGCACTTATTTAGGACACTCCAAACAAGCCCTTACTATTAAAAAATGCTCTCACTTCTCTCTGTTTTATTTAGAGCATTGTTATTCAAACCAAAAAAATTAGATCATTTTTTTAAGTCCAGTGATTAATCAATCACTAATGTGTTATTTCTCTCTCACATCATCTCTAATTATCAACTAGTCATATCACTTAGTATGACAACCACCCCCTTAATTAAGTAAATTAATTATATTGATTATGTGTTTATTGTTAATTATGTGATTATGTATTGTTGAGTGTTATTGATTGCCACGTGATCATTTGAATTGTGTTATTGTGAACAAATAAGAGAGAATGAGATATAAATCTGTTTGATTCGGTAATTTTAACAAGTTAGAATCAATTAATTAGATAGAGAATTAGAGTCTAATTCACATTTGTTTATTTCAATTTAGTTTAATTGAGATCATAATATGATAAGAATTAATTTAATGTGAGTGAATTTGATATTTAATTTAATTTGTGTAAATCTAGAATAATTAGAGGCTAATTACATATCCTTGAGCCTATTCTTTAACACAATAAGAAAAGGGAGAGAGTGGGAATTCTTGGAGACAAACATTGTAGAGACCTTTAGAGAAAAAAGAGTTCAAGAAGGAGAAAAGAGAAAGAACTTCACAACCTTCAACAAATTGATTCCTTAAGGTAGGAATTCATCTCTTATTCCATAAAATTGAGTTATAATACACATGAACTCATAGGATTTAAGTTAAATCAAGATGAATTCAAGCACAAATTAGAAGTTTTGTTCAAAAGAATAAGAGTTTAACGTGAATATGTCTTAAATTGGAAGAATATGATGAATTAGCTTTCAAACTCAACATGCATGCATAATTTCATGAAAATTTTGTTCTTGTACACTTCACTTCATGTATGAATCTTCCAAATTGAAAGGAAATTTCATGGGATTTGAAGATTTAAAGCTCAAACTTGTATGTTTATGTATATACATTTCATTTCAAAGGTTTGATTTGTTTTACATGAAAAAATTGAGTTCATTTAAAGCTGTGAATTATGTTTGATGTTAGAATTTCTAAGTCAAGGTTATTTTTATGGATTTTGAGTTGAATTGCATGAAAATGAAGTTAGAATTTGAAAAGAGGAAGGTCCAAAAACCAGAGCAATTTTCAGACACATTTTGAACCCAAACCGTACGTGCGGCCTGGGGCACCACATGTGCAGAAGAGCCTTCCCTATTTCCACTCATCTATTGAAATAATTGCGTGTGCGGGGCGCACATGTAGTGGTGGTTCCGCATGTGCGGCCAAAGCCCTCGCACGTGCAGTTTTAAGGGCAGACCCGGTTTTGTTTTTCACTTCACTTTTCTACCTTCCGAACCTCCATTTGCATGGTTTTAAAGTGTTTTTCATGTGCATTCGCATCTCATGAACACGAATGAAATATAAAACGAACTGAACGAGTGAACAACGAATGGAAACCGATTAAGTAAACAACGAACTGAATAGAACCAATTGAATGAATGAATTGTGTATTGAGTTGTGCTTGAATTAGTTTGTTCAGGTTGAATGCTACATCTTTAGAGCATTTTCAGTACGTGTTTCAAGGAGCCCATTGTGAGTAATAATGTTATAAAGCTATGTTCAAGTGTTAATTATTTTCTGAATGATATTGCTAAGTTCTGTTTCTGAAACGATATTGTTTACTGAATGAATAATTGTCCTATTTTATGAACTGTACTCATGACATACATAACATATTGTTACTATCTATTGTTACTATTATAGTGTCATGACCCAAACCCACCCCTAAGAATTTAGCATCGTAACTGGCCAGTAATCCGTGATTACCAAAGGCCTGCTTAATAGTAATAACAATTATACAATAAGAGGGGTCGGCGGAAGCCTGTAAATATCAAACCATAATGTCCAAAGAGCTGTGAGGACTTAAATGAACAAACAACTTCTATATATATATACCGATACACACATAAGTCCAAGTCCATGTCCAAACATACATATAAACACATAGGTCCAAAACACATCTAAGTACAAAATAAAAGACATGTTAGGGAATTAAATCCTAAAGCCAAAAAAAATTATAAAGCATACACCAGACTTCATATAACATGCAAAAATGGTGGAATTAGATCACCCAAAAAGCCTTGACAATAACAGTTCGGAACCTTGCAGTGAGGCACAATAGCTAACTTGACAAAACAAGGGTTCGGGTCGTCGCCATTAGCTTTGATCCAGTGCTCGATCACCTATATATATATAGTAAATAGTGAGCTAGAGCCCAATGTATAATAGCTGTGTAAAGAGGTTAAAAATGATATCCTTACAGTATTTGAAACAGTTAATTATCAATAGAATATTTTCAATCAATATCTTTTACTCAATCAATCGTTTAACCGTTCAATTTAATCAATCATATTTGTACAGGTCATACGTGGTACATCCAATAGTAACAATACAATAGGTCTTAAAGACTGAACAATCAATTGATGGCCATTAAACAATAGACAATAGTTCGAAGAATTAGAACTGACAGAGATCTATATAACAATAGGGATAACAATATCGATAACAATAGCAATATGCTAAGGATGCCACGAATATAGTTCAGAAAATAGGACCATCATTCAATCGATAAAAAGTATCATTTCAAGAAACAATATAATTTATCAATCAAAAAAATAAATACGATTGAACATATCTTTACAACAGTATTACTCACAATGGGCTCCTGAAAAACACGTGTTAATCGTTCCGCGTCCGACCTAAACAAATAAGTCAAGCACAACACGATTACAGTTACACTCTTACAATCTATTTAATTCGGTTACTTGTTTGTCTTTCAGTTTCTCTCATTTGATTCTAATTTTTCATTCAATTATTCCTATATTTTCTTCCTTCCATTCCTCTTAAATATGGATGATTAGTATTAGGAATTAATTAGATTATTAACATCTAATTAAAATATGTTTAGTTATGTATTACCCAAACTAATTAAATATAAATAATCGAATCATATACAAACCCTTATTAAGGTCATTAATTACACGATCAAACTTAAATTAAGATCATACACATTAATTACAATTATTCAGTCGTGTTTAAATTACTGAACCAAAAACTCATAAACTTGTAAATTTTACAATTTCAACTCCATTTTCAACCAAATCAAGGCCCAAATAATTAATCTTCACATTTATTTCCATAATCTTTAAGCGTAACTCAATTTCAATTGAATTTAATTAATTCTCAATTAAGGCTTAATTTATTTTATTTTTTTTAATGTCATCAAATTTTTAATTAGTTATTAGATTTTTAATTAAATTCTTATAAGGCTCTAAATATCAAATTAAACTCATGCTTTCATGCAAAATAAATCAAACTCTTGAATTCAAATATAATTCCATAACTTTACATTCTTGAGTTCAAATCCTCTATTTAAACCTTAGTTACATGAAATCTCTATTTTCATGAACCCAAGATTAATTCATGTTTAATCTCTTCCCAAACTCCATGAATCATGTTTGAAAATAAGTTTAGAATCACTGTTCTCTTGAAAATATGTCATGCATGTAAGGATTATGAGTTAAATTGATCAATTCTTCAATTTTTTATCATCCATGCCCGAAGTTCTCAATTACATGAGCAAATCTCCTATTTAAGAACAAATTCAATTCATTTAAACTTATATCTTGGAAGATGATGTGTAATAGAGCTTCAATATCAAGAATTTGGAATGATTTCTTACCTTAATTGGTGCTTCAAGACCAAAATTCTAGCTTTTCTTAAGGTTCCTCTTCTTCTTTTTTTTCAATTTCTCTTCTATGAGCTTAAACTCGCTCTTTTCCTCATTTTCTTTCTCTACATGGGTCTGTTTGGTATGTGAAAAAGATGACTAACTTAGGCAACTAAGCACTTTCGCTCTTTTCTATTTCTATTAGGTAGATGAGTAGGATTTCTTTTATTTAGTTTATCAATTATTTGATTTAAATTGAGGATTTAATCAGATTAAATAAAATTCATATCTACACAAATTAAAATTAATCCTACATATAATAATCTCAATTGTACTAATTTAATTATACTAATGTGAATTAGGCTCTAATTTCTTAATTAATTATTTAATTATAACTTGTTAAAATTAGCGAATCAGACAAGTTTAATTTTTATTCTCACCTATCTGTTCAATCATGCAAGTCAATAATTTTTCAAGACAATCAATAGCGCACTTAATCACATAAACACTTAATCAACAATAATCATATATTCAATTTAATTTAAATTAATTTTAACTAAGGAGGTGGTCGTCGCATATAGAGATCTCTATTAGTTCTAATCTTTGGAATTCTTGTTACTGTATTGATGGTCATCAACTGATTGTTCAGTCTTAAACCTACTGTACTGTTCTGCTATGCTATTGGATGTATCACGTATGATTGCTATAATTCCATAAGACTATGAAATGTCTGAAATACTGCTTTGTGAATTTATTTACTACTGAATCTGACTGTTTTGAATAATTATAAGGACATCATTCATAAGCCCCTTTACACATTTATTATTCACTGGGTTTTAGCTCACTGTTTATTATATGTATGTAGGTGATTAAGTACCGGATCAATCGTAGCAGCGTCGATCCGAACCCTATTTTTGTCAAGCCAACTATTGTGCCTCACCGCGAGGTTTTGAACCAACACGTGTCAAGGCTTATTAGCTGATTTGGATTCACTTCTTTGTTATTGCTCAAGTGAAAAGAATGTTTTATGACTTTTGTTAATACTGTTTTTGATATTGGGATTTAATTCCCTAAATTATACTTTTGTTTTGTATATAAGTGTGTTAAGGCCTTAAGGCATTGTGCAATATTAGTATGTGAAAGTCTGTTTCATTCATTTACGTTCTCACGGCTCATTAAACGATATTTTCTATTATTGATTGGTTTCCGTCAGCCCCTATTATTGTGTTATTATCATTATTGTTAAGCAGGCCTTTGGTAATCATGGATTACTGGCCAGTTATAATACTAAACCTATAGGGACGGGTTTGGGTTGTGACACTTAGACATCATGTAATAACCCGACCCTCGTATATGATTCTGGTATCTTTTTAGTTCTCTATTCTGTGTTTTTTAGTGTTAATTGTGAGAATATATGAAGAATTATGTTTAATTCAGTGAACCTCGGAAATATGGACTCTTATCTATTTAATAGAGAAATTATCTGTGTTTAAATTAGGAAATTGCGAGCCATAGAGGGTTGATAACCCGAAATCGATTTCGCATTCAAGATCGGTATAATTTTATGGAATAATAAGTATTTTTGTTTGGAATGATAAAACAAATTGATTAAGTTTTGTCCAATTTTATATATATCTATGTAGGTTTGACCATTTGACTTCATTTATATATATGTGTATATGTACATGCTTAGTCATTAGACTTATGAACCTTAAGACAAAAATATCTCCTAGAGAGTAGAAAAGAAGAAAAGAAGAATTGGGGAAGAAAACGAAATTCATCAAAGAAGAACCTTGGGAAATTAGGAAGGCATCTAGAGATTAAGGCTTAAGGTGAGTTTAACCCACCTAGTTCTATTGTTTTCTTGCTTAGGAAGTAGGAACCTCTTAGTGTTGTATAACTTAGAGTTGTAATTGTGGGTGTGTGTTGAAGAATTACCATGATACTTTTATCATTTATTTGTTTTGCTTTGATTCCCTTGGTTACCAAGCTTGAATTCATCTCTTCATGCTCAAAGGCTATGTGTATATATATGTGTGTGTGTGGGTGTGTGTGAAGATGGAAATGGGTTGTGTTTGAGAGTTAAGCTTAAAGATTCAAATTGGGCTTAGATTGAGCTATGTTATGACTTCTAATTACATGATTTTGACCCATGTTTAACAATTAAAAGATCTTATTTTGAGCCTTGAACATGAGCACCAAAAATTGGATTTTTGTTGAAATTTCGCATGTTACGCCAGAATCGCATGCGGGCTCATAACATCGTGCGCCCAAGATGGAAAAAATGACTTGCTCCGTTTTTCGTGCTCGACCCTCTGATATTTTTAGAATTTGTATTCGATACCTTTTTTATGTATGTAAATTCATTTGAAGTGAAATGAGTTCGAAAACGATACAACAAGGAAAAGAATTAATGTATAAGTTGTGTACATGTGTAGGGCTTAACCCGGGAAGGACCAACACTTCGTTATAACGTTGTGAGTAATAGTACTTCAATATACCTCTAATCAATAATTATTCTTATTGATGTTATGATCCTCTCTGTAAGTACTACATTAACATGAAGCTCTGCATCGAAGTTATGTATTGACGTTATGACCTTATTGAAAGACTTATGATTGGCATAAAGTTATATATATACGCTATAAGTGGAACTTGATGAAATTATGGAACCATTGAAAGAGGTTGAGAAGTTATGTACACTATGTGTGAAATCCTGTGAATTATGGAATGCAACAAGGAAATTGTGAACTTGTGAATTTGTGAACCGATATGGCCAAGGGCCATCTGTGAACGATAAAGTTATGAGGCCAAGGGCCGTTGTGTGAGATATGAAATTATGAAATTGTGAACCTGTGAAACAAGAAGGGCCGAAAGCCAAGGTGATAAGTTGTAAACTTGTGAACCCAATGATTCTTTTGTGAATGTGTGAACTCCCCAGGCCAAGAGCCAACTTGTGAATTTGTGAACCGACAAGGTCATTCGGAACCTATAGATGAACAATACAGTCTAACATCATTATGTAATTTACATTAAATTGTGAATGGTTCTATCTCTAAGAATAGTACTGGAATGATACGTATGCTTCTTGTAAATAATTGTTATTACTGTTATAGTAACTCATGGGAAATCTAAAAGCAATAATGAGTAGTACGTCTTATTCATGATAGATGTTGAATACTCACATTCTGTTGTCTACAAGATAGCTATACTGATTTACAACGGCTGGTATGAGGTAAATTATTCTGTCCTTATCAAGGAGTATTATTACTGTTCTGGTACATATACAAGACGATTATGTCTATTTGTAATAAACCCTGCGATGATTTGTGTACACCGTGGTGTAACGAGATTTACATGAATGTGGGATCATGCTATCCTGTTTATTTATTCAGTTTATGTATTCTGTCCTATTAATCCATTTTACTGTAATTTTGCATGAGGTGAATAGTGGTTTTAAAACTTATTGATTTATGGTATGGAACAAAGTGCTACACTTCGGTGGGAGCCACCTCTTGAATCCATACATATGTATCATTCTGGGCCGAGGGCCATTCTGTATCATTCTGGGCCGAGGGCCGTTCTGTATATATTTCTGACTCATGTCTGTTGAGATATAGATATTGGGTGTAGTTAATCATATGCTTTGCAATTATAGACGTTATTATTTCTGTTGTACTTTACATAATCATATGCTTTGCAATTGTAGACGTTATTATTTCTGTTGTACTTTACATTATTGATGCACTATTATTCACTGAGTTTCACTCATTCTGTATTTTGTCTGTATCTGTAGGTCATCAACCGAGGGGCCAGTCCTAACCCTAAGATTCGTCTCCCTCTTGTCAACCTCGGTGTGTCCAGGCACCAACTAAAGCCCGTGTATTTTGTATAGTGTTGTTACATTTTTGGGATTTCTGCTTGGTTGTCTTTCCTTAAGATGTTTTGTTCTATGCCCAATTATGGGCTGAGTCGATGTATATGTGTATATGTGTCTGTATATTATTTACCTGATGTGATGTTGTGATCCTGGCATGTCAATAGTAGCTCAATGGACATGTTTTGATGTTGTTTTTTTTTTTAATATTAAATGCTTCCGTTCAGGCCCCTATATTAGGTATATCAAGTTTAATGCCTATGTCTGCATAGGTCATGCCCGAACTTTTAGGGGCGAGTTCGGGTCGTGACACATCAAGTCTAGAAAATTTGTTTAAAAAGTGAATTTGTATATATTATTTTGTTTTTATTTAAATATTTTTTTCTATTTATATATATTAAATTAAAAAATCTCTACTCCCAAAATAAAAGATGTCGTAGGAAGATCTTAACCATAGGATATGTTTGGTATGGGTTTTTTTGGATATTGTAGTCACAAAAAGATAAAATAGACTAAAAAGTTAATAGAACAAAATGTTACATCCAACCCATAATCATTTTATTTTTTCTATTACAAAAGTCAAAAAAATCAAAAAGTCTATCTGTAACGCCCTCAAAATAAAAGTATAAATCAATCATTCATAATATCCATAGACATGAGAAAATAAAATATATTCATTCATAAGAGTGTTTTCTACAAAAGATGTTACATGTTGACAACAAAAGTAAATGACATACGAGCTCACAACTTTCCAAGTCAACACTTGGTTATAACAAGAGAGGGTCAAAAGCCCATTACAATTAAAGCCCTTAGCTTGGAAATAAAAACATGTAACACAAAAGAAATATCAACAAAAAAAGACTGTTGCCTCTAAACCACCCAAGCTAGGTCCTTGGAAGCGGCATGTCTCCTGTACCTGATAATGATATCCCATATAAGGTGAGCCAAAGCCCAGTAGAGGTATGCTAAACCAAATATAAGAAATAACTAAAACATTAGCATCTGATAAATGTTCAATACATGCACATCGATATACACCATTTCTATAATCCATCAACATTTATATTCATCTTTTATCCCAGTTTCATTTCTATTTCCAATCCACTTTATCGACGTGGTTCATTTATCCAAGTAATTCAAATGAGACTACAACTCATGAAAACAACACTTTATTTCATCAACAATTCAAAATGAGACTATAACGCATATATCAACACTTCAATTCATCAACATCATTCAGATGTATGTAAGGTTTCGGGACTTTCACCCTGGACACTCCGGTCAACTTAATTATCAATGGAGTCCATCCCATATCTCCTCCCAAACAGTGGAGTACATCCTCTATCTCCTCCCAAACAAAGATACATATGCAATGTATTTAAACACTTCATCATATACAATGATCAATTAATGCACATATTCAATGTTTTATTCCAAAAGTTATATTCAATGACATATTCCAATTGATTAGTTTCAGTTTACCTAATCATCATACAACTCTATAACAATCATGGCTATCCTCTACCGATAGCCCAAAACAGTTATTTCTAAACAGATAATTAAATTTATCAAATAGATAAATTAATACGTTTTCCATAGGTAAGCGGTTTTCAACCCAACTAACTATACCAATTAATTACATTTTCCTCCAATTTCATCATTTCCATCTCAATTATATATTCCCATAATTAATTTCATTATTTTGACAAATAATTCATTTAATCCCAATTAAGACATTTTTCCATCTTTCACAAATAACACTTTTAAGGCTCAATTCCACCAATTGTACACCCATAACCCTATTTCAAAACCTCACATTCACAATGGAATCCAAAACCAAGAAACCCCTCTTTCATAATCTCAAATCAAACCCTAACTTTCCAAAATCTCTACATTTATACAAATGCCCAACATTTATGTTAAAACTCATAAAAATGAGTAGATTATCCCTACCTCGAAGTTAAGAGCCCAAAAGAGAAGAAGAGTGAAACCCAAGATGCTCCAAATCCACAAATTTTCGAATCAATGGAAAGCCCAAGCCAAGCTCTAACTTTCTTACAAAGGGATTAGGGTAGAAGACTCCTAAAACATAGAGTATTTGTAGAGAGAAGGAGTGTGTAGAGAGAGAGTGTGCCAGATCTAGGGTTTGAAGATGAAAAGAGATTAAAAAGTGAATAAGAGAACTGCTGCTGCAATCTAATATATGCGAGGCTCGCTTGAGGGAAGAAGTGGTCACTCGAGTGACCAGACACAACAAACACCTCGCTCGAGCATACAATTTAAAGCTTTAGATTTGCAACCCAGACACACGCTCGAGCGCAAGAGTGCTCGCTCGAGCTAGGTAATACAAAATATAGAGTTTGCTCGCTTGAGCGACAAAAGCCACGCTTGAGCGAAGAATACCAACCTTCAGGTTTTTCCAAGACGTAGACGCACGCTTAAGCGTAAGAATTCTCGCTCAAGCGAAGAGACACACCACACAAATCTCGCTCGAGCAAAGGAACCTTAGCTCGAGCGAAGGAACTAAAACCCAATGCTCGTTTGAGTGACAAAAGCCTCGCTCGAGCGAAGAAAACAAAATCTGGACAGCAACCATTTATTTCAACTCACAACCAACCTGTTACAAACCTGCCCATCACATCCTAAAACTCAAATATAAAGAATTTAAGGATGGAAATAAGAATAAGACAACAACATACAACCACAAAACTCGAGTCTAGAATAGAGTAAATATCAGGGGAAAAATCGGGATCGCTATACTATCCCAAACGAAGATTTTAGTTACAGGCTAAAATAGCAAAAAGTCAAAAAATTAAAAAACCAACCAACATCCCAAACGAAGGCTAAATATATAAAATGATAAAGTACATTCCTAAAATAAAATAAAAAATTATCTAATAGATTTGATCTATAATTCACATAGGTTGTGTTTGTTTTGAGGGATAAGGCCATGCGATTGGACTAATAGTCCCTCCGGACTAATAGTCCGTTATTTGGTTGTTCAATTTTGCTCCGGACTAACAATCCTTCTAGACTATTAGTCCCAAATATATAGGACTATTGTGTCCTATGGGGGGGACACAAATGAGGGGACAAGGGGGGATATGGGATAAGGGAGTGAAATGACCATTTTGACCCTCTATTATTTAATTATGTATTATATTTAGTAAAATTCATTAAAATTTAAATGTCTCAATTTAAAAATAAAATAATTTTATTTAATTTTTATTGATTTTTTATTTATTTAATTTTTTAAAATTTTTTTATAATATTTTATTGATTTTATTTTAAAATTTTGTTTATATTTTATTTAATTTCATTATTTAAATTTTAATAGATGTTTTATTTAATTTCATTATTTAATTATTATTATTTTTTAAAATAAATTTATTTAAAATTTTAATTAAAAAATAACATATATTTTTATTGATATTTTATTTATTTAATTTTGTAAAAAACAAAATAAAATAAATTTTTATTTTATCTAGATAAAAATAATTAAAATATTAAAGATATGTTTAATATTGCTATTACTGAGTAAATAATTGAAAATGGTAAAATAGTCATTTGAACATTTATCCTTATCCATAATATCTCAAATAAATATAAGATTCATATCCTATCCAATCAAATAGTCATTTCTTGACATGTAATCCCATGACGAAACAAATATGGGATATAATACAGTCTGTCCAAACAAACACCCTTAATGTGTCTGTCTAAAATTGTTTAAGAAATAAGTGACTTTTTAAAAAATAAATATATTATAAATATATTATTTAAGATTTGTTTAAAATATAAACTCCTCCTCTAATTTAAAATTTTATGGATGACGCTTATTAAAGATTGTGTTTCAAAAGGGAGAGTAAAAAATATAAAATGACATAATTTTAATATTAAAACAAAAGACCTAATAGTAGTATATTGAGAATAAAATTAATATTTTAAAATATAAAGTTATTGATTTCAACAAAATTTGTTAATTAATCTAACACTTGATTAATGGTTCGTTTGGGCTGTAGGTCGATTTTTTGATTAGTTTAGTTTGAGGCTAAAACGTTTCGTTTGGGATTAGATTTTTTAACTTTTTAAAATTTTTTGAGAGAAAAAATAAAATAATTATAATTTGAATGTGATATTTTATCTTATTAAATTAAAAACTCTATTTTATTTTTTATGATTATTTTAGTTTTAAAAAATTCGTTTAGCTTATGCCAAATGAGGGCTAAAAAAAAGAGTACAATATTTGTTATGCCATTTGGAGCTTTAAAAGCTAAATATATTTTTCATAACTTAGAGGAGTCAATTATATTTTAGAAAAAATCATATTTATAATTTTAATTTTCTCTTTAGAACATCCTCATCAAACTCAGTAAAATTGTTTTTAGTTAAACTAGCGATATAAACTTCAAAAAATCAAGTTCATCAGTCTCACTTGCAACTTGTCAAAATTTGTGATTGTTACAGTATCTCGTTACAACAAACGAGGTACTGTTCAATCCCAAATTAGTATTACTGGATGTCTGTCTGGAAGTCCGGCCGATCAATCGGTCAAAGGCAATTTTTTTTTTGGTATTTTTTAAGAATTGTTTGGTTGATAATTTATTAATTTAATAAAAAAAAGAATAACAAATATAAAAAAATAATAATATCTTAATAAGATTAAGTTAAAATAGAGTTTGATACCATAAATATTAAAAAGATAACTAATTAAGTTAGCAAAATAAGTTTTTAAACTCTAATTTAATTAAAAAAAATTGAAAAGACTGGTGTGGATGCGCTTAAATGTTGACTTCCCAAATCTATACTATATATTAAGTAAAAGGAGATTTCTAACCCCCAAGGCTTGTGGGAGCTCCAATATACCAATCCTAATTTTTTAATTTTTTGTTTTTAAAAAAAAAAAATTAACCTTAGCATTTATTAACTACTTTCAACCCACAAGACTTTTTGATTTCTCTCATAATTACTGCAGTACCTTTTCCAAAATAAATAATTTGTATATTAAAAAAAATTTAAAACAAATATAAATATCTATATCTATATCTATCTATTTATGTATATCTATCTCTAACCCACAAGTTTTGTGGGAGTTCCAATATCTGAACCTTAATTTCTTAATTTTTTTGATTTTTTTTTGAAAAAAAAAAACTTAACACTTACTAAATTCTTCAAAGTCTTTTTAACTTCTCCAATTCACACACTCTTTTTAACTTTTCACATACTTATTGTAAACAGTGAGTCTCCTTTTTGTTTTTTCCTGTTTGACTTCTCACTTCTACACTTTCAACTTCAGTGACCACGTATGCAAACAGTAAGTCTTCTTTTTGTTTTCTCCTTCTTGATTTTTCCTTTTGTTTACTGTTTTAATATTGTAGTTAGATAGCGCATAAAAATTGTCACGACCCAAACCCGCCCCTATGGGTTTAGCACCATAACTGGCCAGTAATCCGAGATTACTGCAGGCTTGCTTAACAGTAATACAATAATACAGAGTACAGGGGCATGGTGGAAGCCAAAACAGTAAATAAATAATGTCCAATAAGCTGTGACAGTCTGTATGCAAAAAGACTTCTTATACATATATGCATATATACACAGTACAGAACAGTACGCACAATATTTACAATCATTCAGAACAAGGACCAAATCCCTATTAACAGTACAGTACTGTCACGACCCAAACCCGGCCCTATGGGTTTAGCACCGTAACTGGCCAGTAATCCGAGATTACCAAAGGCCTGCCAATCAGTAATACAGTAAATACAGAGTTCAGGGCCTGGCGGAAGCCAAAACAGTAAAAACAAGTGTCCATAGAGCTGTGTTAATCTGTATGCCAAAAACATTTTTCATACATTTATGCATTCACTACCAGTACAGTATACACAATCATTACAGACATTCAGTACGGGGACTCAGTCCCTCGATAACAAGATAAAGAAACTGATACAAAGAACGCATAACAAGACAAAACAAGAAGGAGACCTATGGGGACACAAAACACCCCAAGCCATGGCATGGCGTCTCGGAACCTCACGGAGGCACAAAGGTGGTGACAAAGCGGGGACCAATCCCACGCCCTAGCTCGATGGTGGTGAGCACCTACATATATATATAAACAAAGCAGTGAGCTAAAGCCCGATGAATAACATACGGTAAAGAGGTTATGAATGAATGTCCCTTACAAGAATGAAATCAATTCATTATACAAGATTTCAATCTTCAAGATTTCACCAATCAAGATTTCAATCAATCACCATATGTGGTACATCCATTAGCCTATAAACAGAGGGTCCAAAAGGACCTATGCCAGACTAACAAAGAATGATGGCCATCAATCAGTATGGTTTCACAAGGAAACCGACAGAGCTCTGTAACAGTCAATAACAGTGGGTGCTAAGGATGCCATAATACAGTTCAGAATACAGGACATACATTCATTCAATAATATCAGCTTCAAGATGTGCAAATGATTCAAAAGATAACCATTTTGAACATATCTTTACACAATCTGTTACTCACAGTGATTGGGCTATCAGTAGCTAGAGTGCGTCCCCGAGAGTCAACCCTAAACAGTCAATCAAATAGAACACACACTAAGTTTACAGTTGGAAAGGATGATAATTAAATCCCTCGGTGTGGTTCTATGTCTACATCCTCATTAAGATGCTCTAAACTAGGCCTAAGAATGCCTAGGATGCGATGAGGATGCAAAAATGCACTTAGAAAACAATTTGAAATTTTTCATTGAAGCAGGGCCTCCGCCGAAGCGCAGTTTCCGCCGAGCGGACAAGCGACAAAGGCCCACGCCGAAGCGTACATTCCGCCGCCGAGCGATCGATGAAAGATGCAAAAATCTTTGGATGCGCGATTTTCCCGCCGGCGTTAAAATCCGCCGGCGGATCAGAAACAATGCGAGAAAATATCTTGAGATGCATTCCCGCCGAAGCGGAACTTCCTCGCCGGGACGTCCAAAATCTGGAAAATCCAGATTCGATCTCTGAGTTTCAAACCAAGTTTTGATGCTCCAAATTCGATCCTCTTGGGCCCATTTTCTGGAAAACCCTTTCAAACACATAGAATAACAAGTTCTAAAACTCAATTTAAGAAATCAAGGCCCAAGGGTGTTTCAATTAAACTCAATTTCAAACCATTTTCAAGAACACTTTCAAAACATGACATGCATGATCTTTAAACCAATTTTAAGCTTCCAATCATGCTCAAATGAGCTCAATTCTTTGAAAAGCAAGTTGAAAACATGGACTATGATAACAACATGGACATGCATGTGACAATTCTCCAAGAATTCAACTCAAACTCATCAATATGTACATGCATGTAACATTTGAGCTTCAATTCCACCATTAATGAGCAAATTCATGACTTACATTTCTATATGGGCATGAATCATGCAAGACTAAGCTCAAACACTAAAATAAGAAGATGATTCCCTTACCTAGAGTGTAAATTCAAGGTGTGGAAGCTAGATTATGCCAATTACACTTCAATTCCAAGCAATTCTAACAATTTGAGCTTAATTCTTCAAGATGAACTCTCTCCCTCTCTAAGCTCTTTTGTTTGGTCGGTTAGGGGAAGGAATGTGGCTGAGGAAGAGATTTGATTCAACATGTATAAGGTCCCTAAGTGTGTGTGTGTTAGTGGCCACTAAGTAGCAAATCCGTAAATAAGTCTAAGTTTGCAATTAGCTCAATTCAATCTAATTTAATTGTTCCTAATCAATTTTCAAATAAAAATATCATTAAATCACAAATATTATGCTAATTACAAAACATCAAACGGTTTCTAAATCGGCCGCCGATAAGGCCTTCAATTAGCAGTTTAAACATAAAATGCAAACAGATAATCACATAAGTCAACAGATACAATATGTAATTAAATAGACAAACTTATTCAGTTTCAGTTTCAGTTTCATTCAGTTTGTTCAGTAGTTCATCCAGTTCACTTATCAGTCATTAGCAGTTCAGTTTAGCAATGATCAGTAGGTAATTCAGTGGTTTAACGGTGAATCGAGACGAGGTTGTTACAAGATGCAGTACTACCAAATTGCATTATACAAAATGCAGAGCGAGCATTTGGAAAATAAAAACACCCCTAAGCCATAGCTTGACAGGCTCAGAACCTCGCAGTGAGGGACGGTAGTTGGCTTGACAAAAGGGGGAGTCTAAACCACGCTCCTAACTCCGGTCCGGTGCCTGAACACCTATATATATATATATATATAAACAGTGAGTTAAAGCCCAGTGAATAACATGATGCGTAAAGAGGTTAAGAATGAATGTCCTTACAGTAATGAAAACAGTTCATTAAATCAGTATTTCAGTCGTTCAATCAGTACAGTCATATGTGGTACATTCATTAGCATAACAAGATAAGAAATGAGGTCTTAAAAGATGTAATGCTTAATGATGGCCATCAATCAAGAAATGAGTGGTTCCAACAAGGGAACCGACAGAGATCTCAGAATAATAACAAAGAAATGAGTTGCTAAAGATGCCTGTCTGATTCGAGAATATAGGACCTACATTCATTCGATTAACGATGTCGATAAAAAATTCGCTTAAATAGTCGTAAATATTCATGAGAACATATCTTTACACAATTGTTACTTACAGAGTTCCGGGCTACAGTAAGCTAAAGCGCGTCTCTAGTCGCCAACCCTACACAGTTAACAGATCGAACACACACACTAAGCTACACAGTTGGGAGAGATAATAACTTAATCCCTAATTTGCCTCGGTGTGTTCTACATCTATATCCTCATTAAAATGCCTTAAACTAGGCCTAAGAATGCCTAGAATGAAATGAGGATGCAAAGATGCACTATTAAAAGCATTTTCAAAATTTTTAGAAAACAGGGGTCCCGCTCGAGCGTAGGTTACTCCGCTCGAGCGGACATGCGGACAAAGGTTCTCGCTTGAGCGTCACTTCCCACGCTCGAGCGGTATGCAAAACAGTCAAAAGTACTGGATATTCAAAAATCACACTTAATGGGTGCTCAATAACCGCTCGAACGTAAGACGCAAGGTCCCGCTTGAGCGTCCAATACCCCGTTTGTCATTACCCGAACTCGCCCCTGTGGATTAAGGACATAACCGGCTAGTAATCATGAGATTACCTACGGCCTCAAACCAAACCAAACGTATTTTAACAGAGTTCATGGGGGCCAAACGAAAGCAATTTAAAACTTTGTCCATAGAGCCGTGCTTATATGCACATCATTACATACATATGTTAATAACTCACATCAGAAAATGCAATAACATAAAATTCTGTACAAATAGGATCACTCAAATCTAAGTCAGCCAAACAAAACTACATACAAACACATTCAAAGACTTCGCCAACCTGACAAAATATAAATACATAACAAAAGGGCGAAGACGTGTCTCGTGCGTGAGACGCAAGGGCTGACTCCTCAAAACCTTAGTTGTTCCAAACTGACTTCTCTAAGGCTGGGTCTGGACCTCTCTTGGCTCACCTACAAACACATGAATGAACGTGAGCGAAAGCCTAGTGAATAATATCAAATAAAGAATACACATTGGAACAATATACATCAAACGGCCTTGGGCCCAATTTGCATTTCTAACTAATACATGTATACATAGACATATGTAAGTTAAGTAACTGAGGTTCCAAACATATCATACGGCCTCGAGCCCAATTTATTCATGTCCATCGGCCTTTGGCCCAATCGTCTATGTCAATCGGCCTTCAGCCAACATTTATATCAAACGGCTTCCGGCCCACATTTTGTCAATCGGCCTTCGGCCCACATTTTATCAAACGGCCTTCGGCCCATATACACTTTCGTGTCAAACGGCCTTCGGTCCATATACACTTTCGTGTCAAACTGGTCTTTTGACCTTTCAAACTTTCATTTCAAACTGGCATTTAAGCCTTTCAAACTTGTTATATCAAACTAGCATTTACGCTTTTCAAACTTTCATTTCAAACTGGCTCATAAGCCTTCCATATCAAACTGGCTCATAGGCCTTTTATATCAAATTGTGTCCACCATTCAAATTAAAGAACTTTACAAAACTTACATAGAAGTAGCAATTGGACAATAACGTATGTCAGATATTATTCACAGTGATCGGCTTGTGGATTTGCCCTGGAGTTTGACCCTACATATCACATAACACATATGGGTCACAATTAATTCAATCCGTTCTTTAGTTCACATATTCCTCTTTAGGCTTCATTCTTATCTCTTTAATTCAATTACAATGCTTAATGCATGCCTAAGAGTGCTTGGAAGTGAAAGGAAACGGAAAACAGAACACAGAATGCATAAACAAAATTTCAACAAAACAGGGTCCTCGCTCGAGCGTGGACTTCCCCGCTCGAGCGGACCCTTAAGGCCTGCAAAAGTGCTGGTTGAGTCAAAAATATGCTCGAGCGTGAAATAGAGAGCTCGAGCGAAAGTCCTGTCTAAAAGGTTCCCTGCTCGAGCATGAAATTACCCGCTCGAGCGGACATCTAAGTCTGCAAAAATGCTGGGAGCATAAAAATTACGCTCGAGTGGCAGGTTCCCCGCTCGAGCGGACATAAAATTTCTGGGTTTTCCAGATTGAGTTCTTGAGCTCCCTTCAACATTCAAACCATCATTTCTTGCCTTTAATAGCTCCAATTTCACATATACTTGTACTAAAATGGTATAAATACCAAAACACATCTTCATGGAGCCCAATTTCATAAATCAAATACATGCATGGCTCAATTTAGTTCAATCTCAATTCTATCATACACATTCATGCATTCAAAGCTCCTATCTTTAATTATTCAAACATGCATGCTAATCTTGACTTCATTTCCATTCCAAATAATGCAAATGGTGTTCATTCTCATGGAGTTCAACAAAAACATGCTTGCATGTATGATTCAACACTCACATTTCCATATTCAACTTAATACATACTTGATTATGCAAAATCATGGTGATCCTACACATGCATGTGCACATTAGCTTCAAATTCATCAATTGTAGCACAACTCTTGTTGTTGATCACCAATTAATCTTTAATTCACAAAATTACAAGTTCAATCTCACGAATTTACTCACCTAGGAGTTTAATCTTCCAAACCCTAGTCAATTCTTGGACTTAATCTTCAAGATTCCCAAGCCTTGAGCCAAAACTACACAACTCTTCCCCTTCTCTCTCTAAGGTCGACCCTCTCTCTCTCTCTCTCTTTTCTTGAGTTCAAAATCAGCCAAAGTGTTAAAAAGGGAAGGAATTGAAGTGTAATGGCCCTTATGTATAAGCCCACTAATCAAGTTTAATAATAATAAATAATATGGCACTAATTCATTAATTAAATCATTTTAATCTGGCCTGAATCAGTTTTTCAATTAAATTTCACCGTAGGCTCCAAAAATTATACCAATTACAATGGCGTAACCAATTTCGGGTTTTATGGCCGATAAAGCCTCCAATTTAATTTCCGAAGCGGTAAAATCAAATAAATATTCCCACGGTGAACAGATAGACATTCAAAACCACATATTTTCACATAATGGTATACAAAACCATAACAAACACATAATCATATACAAATTAAGGACCAATTAGCATAATACGGAACAGGGGTATCACACCGCTCGAGCGGACATCAAAACATTGCAAAGTACTGGGAGTACGAATTTCACGCTCGAGCGTGAGTTCAAAATCTGGAATTCCCAAATTTGAACCTCAAGCTCAAGATCAAGTTTTAATGCATAAATTTCAATCCTCTTGGGCTAATTTTCTGGAAAACACTTCAAAACCCACAATATTACATGTTTCAAAGATCAATTTAGGAAACCAGAGCCCAAGGGTAGTTCAATTAAACTCAATTTCAAATCAATTTTCATGAACTAACTTCAAATATGACATGCAAGACTTTAAATCAATTCAAAGCTTCAATACATACTCAAAAGAGTCTATATCTTCAAAAACAAGATGAATTCATGAACCTTAGCTAGAACTTGAACATGCATGTAACAATTTTCCAAGAAATCAACTCAAAATTTAGGAATACAAACATGCATGCATGGATGAGCTTCAACACAACAATTTGAGTCATAAATTGGCTCTAATCTACAACTCCTCTAAACCATGCAAGAATCAATTTAAACACGAGAATGATAGGATAGATTTCTACCTTAAGTCTTGAATTAAAGATAAGGAGGCTCAATTATGCAATCTCTCTTCCAAATCTTCAAGTCTCCAAGCAATTTTCAAAAGGGAACTCAATTTCTCTCCCTCTAACTCTCTTGGTCGGCAAGAATAAGGAAAATGAGCTGATGAAATTGTGTTGTTTAAGTGTAATGAGGCTCAAATATAGTCTAGGTAGTGGACCACTAGAGTGGCATTTCGGTAAATAAGTCCAATAATACAATTTAACTTATTTTGATCTAATTTAATAATACCAAATCACTTTTTAACTGAATATGCCATAAAATCACATAAATTATGATGGTCCTAAAATATCAATCAATTTCTGGTTCGGCTGCCAATAATGCCTTCGATTTGCAGTTCAAACATAAAATCATAAACAAATAATTTAGCAATCAAACAGATAAAATGCAATTCAAACAGATATACTCAATCAATCAGTTTCAGATTTCAGTCAGTCAGTTCAATTACTTATCATAATCAGTCTCAGTTTAGCAGTAATCAGTAGTTTATTAGTGATCAGTGATGAGGGGTGTTACAAAAATATTTGTGATTTGTCTAGCGAATAAAAAATTATAATTTGATTTTTTAATATGATTGAAGTTAGATAAATATAAACCCTCACAAAGAGAAAAATGTGATTATAATTAGTTGAATGATTTTTTTTTTTTTAAATGTGATTGTAGTTAGTTTAATAATTCTTTTTTTTCATTTATTTATTTTATTATGGGAAAAATGTGATGTGATTGTAGTTTGTTCAATGACTCTTTTTTCTAATATGATTGTTGTAGTTAGTTCAATGTTTTTTTTTTAATGTTATTTAATCTTTTTATTTACTATTTTAATTTTATTTTTAATATGATTGAAGTTAAATAAACATAAACACTCACAAAGAAAAAAATGTGATTGTAATGTGATGTGATTGTAATTTGTTTAATGGCTCTTTTTTTTAATATGATTGTTGTAGTTAGTTCAATGGTTTTTTTTTTTTTAATGTTATTTAATCTTTTTATTTACTATTTTAATTTTATTTTTAATATAATTGAAGTTAGATAAACATAAACACTTACAAAGAAAAAAATATGATTGTAGTTAGTTCAATGGTTCTTTTTTTTAATGTAATTGTAGTTAGTCAATGGTTCTTTTTTTTAATGTGATTTAATCTTTTATTTACTGTTTTAATGGTTTTTCTTTACAATTATGTAAAAAAAAAATATGATTGTAGTTAGATAGCATAAAAATATTTGTGATTTGATTTGATTTTTTTCTAATTTAATTTTTAAAGTACCAATTATTGATAATGATTAGATTGTATTTTGAAAAAAAAAATTGTAATTGATTTGTTTAACTCACTGTGTTTTTTTGAAAAAAAATTATTGTGTTTTTTTAACTATCAATTCACTTAATTTGTGATTTGAATTTTAACTCACTGTGTTTTTTGAAAAACAATATGGATTGTAGCCATTAGGGTCACATAATGTACCAATTATTGATGATAATTAGATTGTATTTTGACCCAAAAAAAATTATAATTGATCTTTTTAACTCACTGTGTTTTTTGAAAAATAAATTATTGTGTTTTTTTAATTATTGATGATGATTAGATAGTATTAAAAAAATTGTGATTTGTAGGATTGGAGTTATCTCCTTATGTTTATAAAAAAATTTTTAATATAATTGAAATTAGAGAAAAATAAACACTCACAAAAAGAAAAATGTGATTGTAGTTTGTTCAATAGTTCTAAATAATCTTTTTTATTTACTATTTTAATGGTTATTTTTTTCAATTATTTTTTTTTATGAGAAAAATGTCATTGTAGTTAGATAACATTAAAAAAAAATTTAATTTGTATGATTGAAGTTATCTCCTTTTGTTTATAATTTGATTTTTTAATATGATTGAAATTAACTCACAAAAAGAAAAATGTGATTGTAGTTTGTTTAATAGCTCTAAATAATCTCAATCTGATTTTTCTAAATTTTTTATTAAAAAAAAACAGCATTTATTGATTTGGTCAAAATCCATTGATCAACATTTAAAATTTCCTTATACAAATAATTATAGATCCAATCTGTGTATAGTTACTACAGTATCTTTTTCAACTTCTCTCATACACTATGATTAGTGATAAGATTGTTAAATTATTTTTATAAAAAATCTTAAAAAAACATAATTTATATATTAAAAAAAATCTAAAATAAATATAAATATTAATAATTATCTCGTGTATAGCACGGGTGATAAGCTAGTTAGACAAACTAAAAAAGAGTGTATTTATGGATTGGGGAGGAGTATACGTGGCGTCATAAGATTCCTTTTACCGACGAAATCCAACGGTTTCGCTGAAAATCAAGGTGTATCCGCAGTAGACGTAAATCATTTTGACAAAAATAAATAAATAAATTCTGTCATTACAATTATTTAGACGGAATGAAGATATTGAACTCATGCACTCTTTTTTCTTTTTTTACTTTGCTTTATTTTTTCTTTTTTTCTCCTCTTCCTTTACTTTTTTTTTTAAATGTAATTTTCTCTATTTTTCTACTAGAAGTTGTTACTTTTTATATAAGTAGGGGGTTTGTAAAATGAGATTATTAACCACAAGGGTGGAAATATAATTTCTAAAACATCAAAAGATGGGTAGTAATTCGACCAAATCTCAAAGAATGTCAATGTATTTTGCCTCAAAAAAAATAGTGAATTTTGGAGTTGGAATTTCTTAAGTTTGAGATTAAAAAATTTATTTAACAAATGTTTTTTTGACTTGTATAGTTTATATGAAAAAAAAAAATTATTTTAATTTAAGTTTGAGATTTTATTTAATTGATTTATTTAATTTAATTTATTTTTTTTAAACTTTTTAATTCCAATTAGAAGAGCCAAACGAAGGCTAATCCTGTACTCTCCGCTTCTTGCTCATATTTTGAGGGGGGAGAGAGAGAGAGAGAGAGAGAGAGAGAGAGGGGGAAGAGAAGAGAAGAGAAGGAGAAAGATGAGTTACCAGCAAGCGCCCCAAGATCCGTATCCTCCACCACCGGGTATATCGAATCTAACCCTCACTCGCACCTTTCTCTCTTACCAATACAAACCAACCCCCTCTAGATTAATTATGATTTCTATTAACTCACTAATCTAATTTGTTTTTGTTTTTGTTTTTAAATTTTGAGGTTTTTAAGTTCTGATTTGATATAATAAAATTAAAAAAATCTGATTGATTGAGATGGGTAATCTGTTTTTAAATAGGGTATGGAACAACATATACATACCCTCCTCCGCCTGGGTACCCGTCAGCGCCACCGGCACCGCCATACGAAGGGTACCCTCCACAGCCAGCAGGGTATCCATACCCGGCACCACCACAGCCAGGATATCAAGGTTACTTCAATCAAGGGTACCCTCCTCCACCACCACCACCCCCTCAATCCCAGCCTTACCACCAGTTGTACCATTGTGAGCATTACCAATACCAAAATCAGAGCGGTTGTACCTCATTCCTCCAAGGCTGGTATATCAATCATATCTCTCTCTACTCTTTTTCGTTTCGTTTCGTTTCGTTTCGTTTCGTGTCCTGATGTGTCAATGTCCTGGGATTCTCTTTTTCAGTTACCGAACACGTGTGATAGGGATTTTTCTATGTCTTTTTTCTTCATAGAAACCTTTTCTCATTAGCTATATTGATAACGTAAGTTACGTTAAGCATTCGATTTAATGCTTGTTCATTTTAGTTTTAGCAGAGGAATCAAAACAAAACTTGTTCTAATCAATCTCCGAATTTATCATAATTCTGGATTAATTCATCCTCATGGTACAATGTTTTCTTTTTTCTTTTTCCTGTATTGCTCCATTGCATGATGATTATTGGTAGTTCCACTGGAAAGTAGTAGAACAATTAAAGGTACAAAAATCCATATTTATGTTAAGAGGGCTGCTCTGGATGAGATGATGTCAACTGCTTCAGGAGGATTGATTTTTCAATTTCTGTCATGTTGAAAATCTCCTACCACATTATCAGTTTCTACATTTCCAGATGAATAAACTATTTGTGCTTGGAATGCATGAGAATGGCAGTGGGGAACTTAACTAGGTGACCTGCCCCAACCCAACACATATCTATTTACTTGTATAGTTATGGTCTGGTCAATATTACTTTTTCAGAACCACGATTGGCTCATGGTCTGGGCTGTGATGTGGATGCTTTTCAATATGATCAAGTTTCATAAGCCTTGTACGACTTGAGATAACATGATAAAGTTAACAGCAGTTTTATGGATGGACAAGTTTAAACATAAAACTGTGAATGTAGGACACTCAACGAGCACACAATGTCTACTGTATGCTTTAGAACCAGATGGTTTCAATAAATGGTATGGAACTAAAGTGCATTCACTAAAACATCAATTGTTGAGATCAATGGTTGATACATGCTCAAGGTGAGTGGTGTTGCTATCGGCCAGTACCAAAGTGTGATATAGCTTGTTATTTGGCAAAACAGGTCTAAATCGGCACCAGAACCAAGCACGTGTGCAGCTTGAAGGCTTTGCTTTATCCTTGGTGAATGGGAAGGACTTAATTTTGGACTGGATGGAAATAATTTGATGGCAAGCATGATATATGACAATATGAAGAGATTTAATTTATTTAGGATCACATAAAATTGGGAATTTACATATGGTTTTGCATTGTTGCTGATACTGTATTTATTTTCTCCTTGATCCCTAAGATATGTTTACTCTAGCTTTTGATGGTAGCAAAGCAACAATGAATGAAGTGGAGAAGAACACTTCACTCTGCAGTCATTAGCACTTTTTGTTTCGCCAGTTGAAAGCTAGAGTAGGACATGACAAGTATCATTCATATGACGAGTAGGACATGACATCCATATGGTCATTAGACTTCCAATGGATTCAGTTCTTCTAAATGCATGAGTGCTTGAAAATTGTTAGAATATCTTAAGTATCATTCATACAGCTGTGTCTCCCTCATATGTTTGTTTTAGTCTATTTTGCTTGGGAGCATAGTTGTCAAATCGGGATTTGAATCGTGAATCGGAATGGTATTATACCGAATCGCGAATCAAATCAAATCTAATCGTGAATCGTAAAGATTCGGTCACCTTTTTTTAATTACATAGAAAATATATCTTCACATTTAGATGTTAAATATATCTAACAAATATGAAATATTTAGATATAAATTACTAAAAATATTATTTTAAATGATGATCATGCGGTCTAGGTAAGAAGTTAACGTTGATTCTCATGTTTACTACTTCACCTTTTCCTTTTTAGATACTATTTATTACCAACCGTTCTTAATGAAGAAGGCAAATGACGACAAACTTTACTTTCAATTTCCAAGTAACAATAACTTAACAACAATGTTTTTAACTTTTTACAATGTTAAAAAATCAAAATCTTCAAACTTTTTCAAAAATCTCACTTGATGCCTTCAAACAATTCATTTTGTAAATGCAAGTATTTAGATAAAATTGAATATGTAAGCCTAGAATATTGAAGAGAGAGAAAGTTCAAAAAAAAAAAATTTCCACAGTTTGAGTATTTGAGAGTAAATAGGGAGGAAGAGAAAGTCAAAAGATGGCATATAGTAATCCTAGCGACCTTAAAAAGGTTGTATGAACCCTTTTCCAATAATAAAAATTCAAAAAAGAAAGCCAAATATCGATTTTAGCAAATCGTATTGATTCACGATTCATTGATTCACCTACGATTCATAGCTATTTGTGATTCACACAACCTGTTCGAATTGATTACCTACTAAATCAAATCAAATCGTACAATTCTAATAAAAGAGCTTGGGAGTTGTTGGTAATTACAATCATTTATGTTGTGTTTGGATTATAGATTTGGGTAGAGATCTGTGAAAATGGAAAGGAATAAGGTGTTTGCCTCATGCTGTGTTTGGATCAGGGATTGTAAAAGGAAATGGAGAAAAAAATTAGCTTATATTTCATTCACATTTTCCTCACATTTTCCCTTTTTCTTTCTAAATCCATGATCCAAACACAGCCTTAGAATTTTGTTAAAGATCCCTTTCAATCTGCATAGGCCACTTTTATATGATGATTGACAATCACATAATAATTTGATTATTTTTTTCCACCTGCAGTTTGGCTGCGCTTTGTTGCTGCTGTCTGATGGAGGAATGCTTCTACTAAGCCACTATGAACTTTACATGGTGTATGTGGGGTGTCCTCTGGTAATTCTTTATGTGAGGTCTTTGTAATTTCTGCTCTCTGTATCTGTTATCTTCTCCATGTTTTCTCGAATCTGTGCCTCTTCTCTGGTTGTTAAAGAGGTTTTATTATGAGGCATGTGTGCCTATTTGAATTATTGGTTGTGGACGTTTGGATTGTTTCCTGATGTTTGTAAACTTGAGCTACTGGTATTATTTGTACAGATCAAATGCTCTTTAGCATGCACCAGTTTCTTCTCTTCTCTTGTAGGGCTTGCTTCTTATGGCACCAAGCTGGTCTGTGTATTCCTTGTGTGTTGTCAAGATCAAGAGATAACTGTAATCAAGTTTTTCCATTATGAAGTGTCAAATATGAGCAAAAAAAATTTGTGTAGTGCCAAATGATGCTCTGGTCTACGAGTTAACAAACAAGCCCTGTGCGAGCAGATTCTCATATGTTGGAACCGGAAGTCCTCCCCCACTTATGGCTGTTAGTTAACCCTCCCTATGGATGGCCTTTGTTGTGTCAATGTTTGTTGTGTTCCTAGGACTCCAAACAGTGGCTCTTTGGGTCGGAAATGCTGCCAAACTAGGTTGGTTCTCTCACCTGGACTGCTCTGTCTCCCCCTCCACAAGCCCTGTTTTCCTTGCTGCATTCTCTGACCTCCGCTTTGGAGATTCAATTTTTGAAAAAAATAAAAATAAAAATTCCTACCTCCGAAACCCCCATCATTCCTTTCTTCAAAAACAGAAACCAAAATTAGCTAGGAATTTATTACAACCTTGCAACCTGGGAAACACTGTCAAATGTAAGAATTGGCTACGATACAAGAAAAATAATGGATTGAACCCTTACTGACTAATTATTATGAGCGCCTAGATCCCTGTTAAGATAGCGCTTAGATCCTTGGGAAGATATCTTGCAGTAGCACGAGTGTGACATCATCTTGCTATGGCTGACCAGATATCAATTTGTTTGGGGTTATTTATCTCCGTTTCTATATCAATGACAAATAATGCTACAAGTCATCATGAATAAAAGAGGTGCAATATTGAGAGAGAGAGAGAGAGAGCATTCTAACATTTTGCAATTATTGGCAATCACAACTCGAATCTATTATGAAGATCCATCCCTCAATTTTGTTCTAGTTTACTATTTTTCACAAAAACACAGGAGTTGCTTGTCCGATTTTCGGACTGCTGGTATTGGATTGGGGGCACTTCATCTCCAAGTTTGAGAATGACATTTCAAACATCTCCTTGCTTAGAAATTGACATCCACGCAATTCCCCAGGACCAAAGCTCTGGCTAGAAGCTGTTTGACAGATTTATTTATCAACAATACTTGGTAACTCAAATTTTCATTGCTCAAATGTTTTAAAACTCAAATTTTCATTGCTCAAATGTTTTAAAACGGCGTCGTTTTGATACATTCAAGTCATTTAGACCACACAAATTTGAGTTACCAAACATTTTTCTTTGTTTATTTCCTTCTTGAAAACATTTATGGAAGGAGATAAATTTCCACCCCCCCTTCTTTTGTGGCTTCCCTTTCCTTTTCGTTTTAGGTTAGGTTGTCAAATGAGGTCGCCCACTAGTATGAGTAGTTAGTACATGATTCAGCTCCACTCTTTTGAAGTCCAAAATCAATAAATTGCCCAAGAATTTCCCTTTTCTACTGCAGGTCAAATCTGAGACGCAGTGGCTGTAAAAAGCCTCACAATTATGAGGCCAGTTCATCTCTTCAAGACGCAATATCGTTCACCCTCGTAGCCATGTAGTGCTTAGTATACTTACAAACAAAATCTATATATGAAAATGAAGATCACTCACTTATCAATAAAACCACCAAACATATACCTAAATCATCAAACTAAAAATCCATACAGCGTTTCACCTAAACAAAAGGACAACTAAATCATAACAAATAATTGGTCTGGTCATGCCAATGCATTCATAATCTACAATGTCCACACAAAATCTGGTGCATCTCCCCTTGGTCCAACCAATGTCCGATAAAGGTACATCTTCTCTACTTTTTGTCTCTCATCAGGGATAGCAGCCTCTATCTGGCCACTTTCATCTATGATCTCCACATTAAGGCTTGGCATCTTCTTTGCAAGTGTCTTGCACCCTTCAAGTGTAACTTCACAGGACGACATCCAAAGGGATCGCATTGTTTCATACTTTCCCACGTCCGTCAGAAGTGCCACGTCACCAAAAGGGCTATCCATGATCTCTAGCTTTTTAAGCTTCTTGCACCCATTCAAAACATAAAGCATTCCCTTGTCACTGTTTCCAGCAAATGCGACCGAAAGCATTTCAAGCTGCTCAGCATACATTCCGATATAAAGGAATACCTGGTCTGTCAGAAGGCCAGAGAGTGATAAGCGTCTGAGACCCTTGCAAGATTGAACAATCGCTCCAAAACCCTCATCAAGTGGCTGCAGTGTCACATGGTCTGGTTTTGTGGGGTTGAGGATGCACAGTCTAAAACTGGTAAAATTTGGGCAATTCTTGGCCACAGTAATTAGGGCGGCGTTTGTCATCTGCTGGCAGAAGTACAGTAACGAATGAAGCTTCAGACAACCAGAAGATATAGCCACCAAGCCTTCTTCAGTAACAGCAGCATGACCAACCCCATGAAGATCAGATGGGAAAACCCTCAACTCCTGTAATTCTTTACATGTGGAAGCCACAACGCATAAGCCTTTATCTCCAATGCAATCCAATATCTGTAGAATTGATATGAAACTGTCATTCTAACAAAATTAAGGTGAAAAACAAAGTCCACAATTTTAATATATAACAGGTTGAGAAGACAGACCCATAAGCGCTGAAGTTTCCTGCAGTGACGGATTAGCTTTGTAAGCTCACTACCATGAATCCCTGGAGCATAGCTCAAGTTCAGCGAGGTCAGGTTCAACCAAATTGGGTAGATAGCAGTCAAGCAGCAAGGAGCAACCTCCAAGAACCCTGATAAGCTCCTAATTGATGTGCACTTCTCGATGACACTCTTTAGTTTGTGGTATGTCTCTGAATCTGGATCACTGACAAAGGCCCCCGTACCTAAGTCTACCAATTGGGGTGCTTGAGCCAAAATCTTATGAAGAGTATCAAGTGGCACTGCGTGGTTTAACCTCAAACTTCTAAGACTACGACACCTTGTCACCAGTCTCTCAAGAGCACCCAAATTAACTTCTCCTTTGAGACATGCAAAATTCAGGGAGACAAGTGATGTACAACTGTCAGGAAAGCAACTAAGCCACTGGCCTCTGTGATCCTCAACTTCATTTTCTTGCAAGTCTAGCTCCCTAAGAAACCTATATCGCCAAGTGAAAAGGGGGGAAAAACAAAGCAAAGTCAGATCAGAGACAGTCTTGGGCAAAACACACTGGACTCGGCTATTATGATCCACCAGCAAATCCTTCTCACACCTTAATAATTATCATTATGCATTTCTTTACCAACATTCATTGTCATGGTGAATTATTTTCACAGAACACAGCTATTAAATAATCAAGATACATCAGGTTCTGAGACTTCTATGGAGAACATAAAGTCAGGTCCTGTTTAAATGTCCCCTAAATTTGAACAATTCTATTTAGATTATATATTTCAATGCAAAAATTCATCATTTCAAATGCAGTCATTTCAAAAATGGTAGACCATCTAAAAAACTGGCTTTTAATGTTGATTGTTGTCATTTCAAGGAAGCCCATAAATAAAATGAAAACCCACAAATGACCACATTTGGATGAGATGCCCTGAGATCCCCTATCTTTGTAAATGGCTTCATTTAAGATGATGAACTTCTACATAAAAATGCTAAGTAGTTGTGAATGAGAAAATTAAGAATTGAGGGGACATCCAACCAGGCCCTTACTCACAAGCAAGGACACACACACAGCTCCAGCAGAAATTACAGAATATATTAGACTTGGAATATTAAAAATGCTAAGTAGCTAGCAAGTTTAATTCAATTATCAGCTGGCATATAAGCCCTGTTTGGTAGAGCTGTGGGAAAGTGTTTATAGCTTATGCCTAAACAACTTATAGCTTATAATTTTCAGCTTAAGCTGATTTCCAGCTTATTCTTAAAGCATCTCCTGCCCCACTCAAAGAATAAGCTGATTTCTGACTTCCACAAAGTTATAAGCTATAAGCTAAACCAAACACATCAAAATAGCTTAAATTAAGCTAAAAGCTGAAATAAACTGTAAATAATTTCCGCCAAACAGGCACATAGTACCAGCTCCCAACTTTCTAACAAGGTCAACAATATCAACTAAAGGATAAATTTGATGAAACAAAAAATGATGTTATCCGGAAGATCACACTATAAATCTTGTTCGTTTAGTTCAACTCAACAATTAACCTTCCTCAGTACAATTGCCAGCCTCCCAAATTAAAAGTAACCAACTTCCAGCAGAAATCTTTAAAATTAAAGAAATAAGTAACCCAAAACCATAACAATATCGTGTACCAAAAAAGACAGTCAAAACAAAAGTTATATACCATAGTCAAGAATGAAGCAAATCAGCTAAAAAATTGGTAGTCATGTCCAAAACAAGAAAAGAACTAGAACAACAAAACTGTGATGCATACATAGTATATATACCTGCAATTGGAAGCTATGGCAGCGATGCCATCAGTGGTGAACCCCTCACAGCTAACTAAAACCAAAGACTTGAAATTTACAAAAGATCGAGAAAGTAGGTCAAGACCCTCGTCGGAAACCAGCATCCTCTTTAAGCGCAGGCCCTCCAGATTGACACCATTCTTGGCCATGGCTTCAATCCATGGGTACACAAAGCCTCCCCAATCATGCGGGACCAAATTGAAGTCCGCAAAATGGGGCTTTCCTTTCAACGTTAGCGATCTAACCCTAGGAAACCTCTCGATCAATTTCTCCGGACTGATTGCATAACAATTCCCTACGAATACATTTTCTCTGCTGAACCTCTCGACCCTATACCATGACTTGCACACCACTGACACAGCATTGCGGTCTCTGTGTGACGTCAAGAAATCAAATACATGCTCTAACACCTCTTCGGGAAAGTAATTCATTCTTCCACAATCAAAAATATACTAAACATTCATATGCAATCCCAAAACACACACACACACACAAAAAAAAAAAAAAAAAAAAAAAAAATTCTCCGCTTTCCGAGATGAAGACTCACTCTACTCGAGAAAAACCACAAATTGATTCGATTTAACCCCTCATAACTCCATAAATAACTTTGATTAGCTGTCAAAAACCAGTATAAATTAACAAGCTAAAAATTTCAGAATCGTCAAGAAAATGGACCATTTGACCTAGATCTCGTGACAACCGATTTCAAATTTCCATGAGTGAGACTAGATCTAAGGTTTCGTGGAAAGCGAAAAAAAGACGAAAGAAAAAATCTTACATATCCTACTAGTCTTTCAAATTAGATCTGAAAGAAAAAAAATGAAAAAAGAGAGAAATAAGAAAAAGGTTATTGGATAAGAAAATAGATAGAAATTCGTAGCTGAGTTATCATCTTCAGATCAAAAAAGAATGATGATTACAAAGTCAGAGGGGAAAACATAAACATAAGAAACAGATTGAAATTCATAGATCTGATTATCTAAAAATCCATTTTTACAGTAAATCCGAGCTAATAAATCGAAAAGAGGAAGAAGAAACTCAGAGAGAGAAAACAAACAACAAACCCTCCCCCCATCTATCTCTATCTCTATCTCTCTCTCGCCTCCTGTATCTATCTATCTATCTATCTATCTTCATTACTAGTAGTAGTCACTACTCGTGTTAAAGCTATCTAGCTCAATGTCTCGCGCTCTGTCTCTCTCTCTCTCTCTCTCTCTCTCTCTCTTCCGTCAGAGAAAGAGAAGTCACCCAGAGTGACCCAACCCAACCCAAGTAAAGTGTAACCATGGTTGAGAATAGCCATGCGGAGTATAGTAGGAGTAGTAACTGTGATTAGGTAAGGTGTGAGATCAGTGGTCAGCGTCGTGGGGATGGAAAAAGTTTAGAAGAGCGAATCCTGAACGTTGAGTGGCGTAACATGCACCACCATTTTCTATGTGTGCTTTTTATGAATTATTAATATAAATATATAATAATTTATAATATTATGATTGATAAAAAATATAAATAAATAAAATATTATGTTAAATGATTAAAAAATATAAAGCGATATAATAAATTATGATTGATTAGGAAGTAGGGACATATATTATTTCAAAAATATTTTATAATTTTTTCTTTTTTATTTCTACATTAATAATCAATCATTTGTTTTTTAAAATAATATCTAATGTGTAACACAAATTAAATATTCTTAAGAAAAAAAAATTAATATGAAAACATAATATTTTTATATTTTAATTTTTTGTGTTGAATAAACAACTTAAAACTCGACGGAGTAATCGTTAAAATGAATCGTAGAGAAACTTTTCATTTAAATACTTATTTAATTATCATAAAAAAATAAAAATCTTAATTTATTAAATTTTAATATGATTAATTATATATCTTGACAAGTGTTGAGAGTTGCCTAGTTTATTTTGTGTGTCAGAAAGTTTCTTTACTTTTCTGATTTTATGGATTTGTGAAAAAATTATTGGTTAGTTTACGGAATGAGCATATTTATGATTAATTATAAATTTTTATATTTTTTAATTATTTAATATAAAATTACAAATTTTACTTTTGGGCTTTTCTTAAGTGTGCACCCTCAGGGTTCTTGACATCTTGTGCTACTTTCAAAAAGTGTAAGTGGAAGGTGTAAACAAAGTGAGCTATCAAGAAAAAAAGGTAAGTGTGGTAAGTTGTAATTATGATCTTTACTTTTTTATTAATTAAAGTGCACATGGCGTATTACATGATAGTGTCTCAAAATCAATCAATAATTTTTTGTGTGATACCAAAAAAATTATTGATTAATTTTGAAAAACGTCACGTTATCATATCTATGTCAATCACAAATTTATTTGTCTTTTTATATGTTTTAATTATTTAATATAAAATTATAATATATATAAAGTACCACCCTTAAACCAATCAAATAATTTTCGTGGTGCTGATACACATCATCATAGCTTTTAATGATTAGGAAATTTCAGATAAAAAGCAACGAAAATGATTTTGACAAAATCTAGGATTATTTTAAATCCAGACAGAAATTAATAATAAGAGTTTTAACTTATATACGAGTAATTAATATTCCACTACCTTATTGTGCACTGTAGTATGGGACGTGAGTCCAATTTATTACTAGAAACATCATGAATATATATTTTTTTGTGGTCTCAACCTTTTTAATCCAAAAAAGACTCGTATTTTTATTTATAAAAAAATTGAACTTTATAAAACTGGGCCTTAAAAGTTGGTGTCAAAAGAATCATAATAGGAAATTATTAAACCAGTTTGCTGCAGCCACATGATTTTCACTATCATTTGGATAATTTGCGAACTCCTTCATAAGACGTAGAGGTGTTTTAAAAAGATAGTTAAAAATTATTTTTTAATTTTTTTGTGAGAGAAGAAATTGAATTAAAAGTTGAAAACTGACTTTTTAACACATTTTGTAAAATAAGCCATATTTATTAGTAATATTTATATCATAGTGGTTTTTTTTCCATAAAAAAAAATATCAAAATCATGGTGAATATGTAGGATCCTTATACGGTGCCATCGACATGGGCTCTTGTAATAATCCAATAAACCATTTGATAACATTGATTTTAAAAACTTTGAAGACTCAATAATAATAATAATAATAATAATAATAATAAATAAATAAATTTAAAAGACACACTATTAGAAAAGGGACTTTAGACATAGAATTTTTTGCGACGGTTTAAAAATCGTCACAAAAAGCAAGTATTTGCGACGACAAATGAAACCGTTGCGAAACTTTTTGCGACGGATTGATTTCTGTCGCAAAAGTTACACATTTGAGACGGATAAAATAATTCGTCGCTAATAGTATTTGTTGAGACAAAAAATGACCGTTGCTACTAAATAAGCAAAAAGATGTTATCATTAGCGACGAAAACAAATTATCCATCGCAAAAGGATCCATCAGTTATAACAGATACTAAACTGTGGCAAAAAAAATAATTAAAAAGACATAGTTTTATGTTTTTGTGCATTTGTTTGTCCATCACAAATAATACAAACCCTAACTCCCCCTATTTCATTCTTACGCTATATCTCTTTCCTCCCATTGCTGTCACCTCACTTCACCATCCTCCTACCGATGTCACCCCACTTCACCATCCTCTGATGCCGTCATCTTCCCACCGACGATCATTTAAGAAGAAAGTGCAGCAAAGCCCGATCAGAGCTATCTGAGGCTCTCTCTCTCTCTCTCTCTCTCTCTCTCTCTCTCTCTCTCTCTCTCTCTATTTACGAAAAACTCATATAGATTTTTGTATTTTTTCTGTTTGATTTAGTTTGATCTTGCACATTTGGAGATCAAGTCTTTTCTTATTCGATTCGATTTGTTGAATTCTAAATTTTATTTTATTTTATTTTGAATAGTTTAACAATTACTAGTTTTCTTTTTTGGAACCCTAGATCCTTGTTGTTGAAGCCCTAGGTCAGCGAATCTCTATTCTGAATCAAGTTCCCTCAAGTTGTTCTCAATCGACAGTTGACAATCTTTTGGAGGTACGAATTGCAAATCTCTCTCTCTCTCTCTCTCTAATAACGAACAGAGCTATGTTCCCAATCTCTGTTATTGTACATTTTCGATGTCATCGAAGATGCTTTCAAGATCACACTGATTATCTGCGTATGAGGTGAGTTCTTGTTGATTCATTCAAATTTGTTCCATTTTTATCATTTTGATTGTTGTTAAGAGTGTAATTTTAATTTATATTTTGGTCGATTGACGCTTATTTTATATTAATCTATAAATCTGGAGTGTTCTTGTTCTGTTTCTTTAGGTTTTGTAAATTGATTTTGTGTGTATGTTTTCTCAAGTGTTTGGTATAGAACACAAAAGTTTCTAGGGTTTTGATTTTGGTTTTTTAATTTTGTATAATTTTGAGTTTTGAAAGTTGTTAATTTGATGAAGCTAGGGTTTATGAGGTTAATTTGATGAAGCTAGGGTTGGGTGGAAGTTAATAGGGAAGGTGCATTGATACTTACACAACTATGGCTTTAGTTTTCGAGTTTGAATAAGACTTTGACTAGAAAAATAAAGCCCTAAGCAAGTACATGTGGGGTTTCACACTATGTTGGGCTGCTTTGACTTCACCCACTAGCATTTTATAATCTCCACCTCTACTTTTATTTTTGGGAAGCCATTCCAAATCAAAATTTGGGTAGTTATAGTAATATCCAGAGTATCTCCACCTTTTTTTTTTTTGAATTCATTCCAAACAAACATTGGGTGGTTATATGTGTATGCACTGACTATACTATAACCTTTCATTAAAAGCAAATTAAAAACTAACTAGTTAGGCTTGTGCTTGGTTGGAATAATGTTCATGAAAATATTTTTTGGAAAAAAAAAAATAGACATGACTTTTCTTTTCTTTCTTTCTTTTTTGGTTAATTGTTCCATTTATAAGAAAATTTACATACAAAAATTATTTAAATCTTCCCTTGAAATACTATTACCTATACTTTTCACGAAAAGGATTCGAGAAAAGTTTCTTTCAAAGAAATTGTTACAGTGAAACCCACATTTTTTTGGGGATGCAAAGAAGAAAAACAATTTGAATTTTCTTTTTCCTTACCCATCAATTTAACCCAACCTACTTGTCTTGGATAAAATACAACCTCTACCTTCATCTGAAAAATTGTTCCACTTTTTAGTTTGAAATTCATGTTGAAATTTTCTACTAAGTATCTAAACTGAATTTATTCTGATGCGAAGGAATTTTTGAATTGTGATATATGATTGGCCAAGGGAAGGGGATTAAAATTTATACCTGTCTTTCATGTTGTCTTTTAAGCATAAGACACAGATGTTCATCTATAAAATGTTAAAAAAGGAGCCGCAAATTTTAGTTCTTATGTAAAGCACACTTATGAAAAAGGGTTTATTGTATAAGGTTTGAATTCCATTTAAACTGTTTTGAGTGTTCATTAGTGACTAATTATGTACTATACTTCTCTATTTGTTTTTTCTAAGCCGTTACACATTGCCTTAGATAAAGGTTTATGTGTAGTTTCTTTTTCAGTAATTCGTATGCCTCTATTTTGTAGGTCTACAGGCACATAGTTTGACAATTGATCATTATCAAGGTTGGTAACTCTTGCTTCTCACAGGAAAGGCATGCATAAAGAAGATTCTGCTTAGTAACTGTCTCCAGGAACTAATGAAACTACACCAGGTAATATGCTTGCAATTATTCCCAACTCACTAATCATCTGCAATAGGAAGATATTATATTTTTATTTAGCATGTTTCTACTGTCTTTGGTAAATTGGTTAATCTTTAACTTTAAAAGTGTTCTCTCTATTACTTTGCGGGAATTTGTTAATCTTTAACTTTGAAAGTGTTGTTCTCTCTGTAACTTTGTGGGATTACCATGAAGTGATTCGTTATAGACTTTTAAAGGATGATCATTTCCATATATTATTCCCCACCTTGTCGTGGTTCCATTGGTGGTAATAGTTCCACATTAGAACTCTTATATTGCTGCTATTGTGAGTTAAGAAAAGTTCACATCTATGTATGAGATTTATCTTGCAAGGCTAATCCATTTAATAGAATTTCTGGATGTGTTTGTTGCTGATCTAGTTCATTTTTGTCTACTTGCAATCTTTATTGACTTTAAATTGTTTGATAGACGTTGGATTTTGTTCCTTTGCTATGTGGTGACTTATTTCTTTGACTTTCATTATTTTTCTGGTCAATTTTCTTAACAGATTTGATGATATTTTCTAGCATGAAAATAAGCATTGAGTGCATGCATTTCATTTTTGTCCTTTGCTTTATATGGAATTTTATAGTTTCTGTCTTGATAAAACGATGAAAATTTAGATTTCTAAATGTTTGCTGCAATGCTATACCTGCAAGACTGTCTTCAAACAACTATTGTTGTCATTGGCTTGCTTCTTTCAGGCTGTGTATAAAATTGGTAGTAAATAATTTGTGTTGATCTTAAAAGAAAACTTTCCTTCATTAATTCAAGTAAATAATCTGTATAAAACTTGTTTTTGCATTGTATCAATCATAGTTATTGAGTTGGTTTTAACTCAATTATGTATGATGTAAGAAGCATTGAAATGCAATTTTGTATTGAAACCTTAAAAAAAAGAAGGTAAAATGAGAAATTTCTCTCATGGTCGTTATTTTGAATCTATCCAAAAGTGGAGAGATTGAGAGAGCAAAGAAATTAACTATCTTTTAAATATAGACATTACAATCCTTTTTTATTTTATTTTCTTTTGTCTTTTCTCTTCTAGGTTACCAAACACAGTTTAATCTGTTTTATTTGAACTTTAAACATTTACCGGTGTAACCGTGAATTACAAAGGTTGTGTATATCCATAACAATATGATTGCACTTGCTTTGATTTTTAACATTGCACATATAATGTGCTCATAGGAAATATTACTATTTTTTTTTTCTTTTGGATGAGAGTTAAATTTATTTATTCTCAGTTCTTGGTGTTTGGGGTTCCATTTTTAGCTGTCTGGTAGCTGCTAGTAATCTTTTTGGTATGAGAGGTGAGAAAAGAAAAGAAATGATTATGTCTATTATTTGGATGGGTAAGAAAGCAAAGCATGTGAGAGGGTGACATGAGTGAGAATTTTTTATTTTAATGGGTAATCTTGGTATCATGAAAATTTTATAATCAATTAGATTGTTTTTCTCCAAATCTCATCACTTTTGGTAAGAAATGAAATAGGCAAAATCAGTCTCATCATTTTTTTTGGTTATCATTTCTCACCAAATCACTCTATCTAAACAAGCCTTCTCTACTTTTGGGATTTGGTTTCCATGTCCTTTTTAGTGCTTGATTAGCCATGTTGTTTTGATTGATTACAATTGCTTATTATCTGTCTTCATTAACTTTTTTTATTTTTTCGATTACCCTGTTTTTCACATCTGATAGAGTGATACTAAACCTAGATGGTACTCAGTGTTAACCACTGGGAGATGCAACACCAAAGGATCTATGGAGTCATTGAACCTGAGAAATGGGTTGTTTCAAGGCAACAGATATGAGTCAACAACTGCAGCATCTGATGTGTCAGATACTCCAACTAAGAAATACGAATACCAAGCTGAGGTGCATTGTTAGAATAGTAGAGCTGATTGAGTTGTTATAGCATGTGATTGAAATAGCTGATAATAGTTTCTGCTTTTTGACAGGTTAGTCGACTCATGGACCTCATTGTTAACAACTTATATAGCAATAAGGAGGTGTTTCTTCTGGAGCTCATCAAGCATGTTTTGATTTGTTAGTCAACCTTGTTTTTTGCTACTTTTACCATGTGTTATTGGTGCATGCCCTCCATCAGTATGCAATATTAGTTTTGCATTGAGCATCAAAGGACACTCATTTTTTTTTTCCATTTCTGCATCGATCAACTATCACTGACACCTATGAAGAAAAATAACTATCTGAACTGTATCAAGGCTATATAGAGTTTGGAGATGAAGGGATAGTAATTATGCTCTAAGCCTATGCAAATGTGTTGATCTCTGGAATTATACATAGTTGTTCATGATGATTAAAGCAAGCCTTGGATAAACAGAGAAAATAATTGGATGAAAAAAATGTACTTGTACGTTAGAAAAACTAGACATTATAGAAAATTATATTTTAATATGGAGGAGGGTTTTATTGCTTTGATAGAGGTCTTGTCATTCAATGTTTTGATTTAATTGTATGACTATTAGCTTTGCGATTGCAGTGAGTGTCTTCCACAAGTGTTGCCAATAAATAGTTTGTTATTTGTATTTGTTTTAAGCTGAGTTACATCAAAAAGCAAACTGGAATTACAAGTTTGTCTCAAGTTCCAAGTGAATTAAATGATATTATTGCTAATGTGCTCCAAATTATGATTTTTAAACCTTAGCAATGCAAGCGATGCTTTGGACAAGCTGCGATTTCTAAGTGTTACTGACCCCAATCTTTTAAAAGATGGAGTTGATCTTGATATCCGTATCCAGACTGACAAAGATAATGGGATTATTACAATTACGTAAGCTTTTTGAACACCAAAAATTATTGTGGTTAATGTTTCAATTGCAGTATCAAGACTTTATGTGCTCTATGCAGGGATTCTGGCATTGGGATGACTCGTCAAGAACTTGTTGACTGTCTTGGAACTATTGCACAAAGTGGAATTGCAAAGTTCTTAAAGGCATTGAAGGTGCACCAATATTTGGCTTAATTGTATTGTATACTTTGATTAAAGACCTTGTGCTAAGTTTTATTTATTTGGCTAGACTGAGAATAATTTTAGCATAATCTTAAAAGTTATATCTTTAAGCAGCATTAATGGTGCATTCTTCTGAAATTGATTATTTAATTCATGATAAAAATTAGAGCTGAGCAAGGAATCCGTGAAATCCGTAATCCAATCCAGTCCTGTCCAATCCAGGAGGTTTGAATTGGTTTTTTAGATCCGTGGTGCGGTTCTAGATTGAAAAATTAAAAATCCGTAGTTCATGGATTGGTTCCGGATTGAATCACACGGTTCCGGATTGGAACTGATCCGGACCGTATACAAATGGTTTATATTTTTATTATACACCTTCCTACATAGTATCTTTTTTTATTTTATATAAAACTTAAATCCAAACTTAAATTCGCATAGTATCTTCTTTTATTACTTTTGTTTGTTAGTTTTTAATGTTAATTTATAATGGTCTAAATACTTATGGTGAAATAAGTTTTCTTATGATTGTTTAAATTCTAGAACAATATGTCACTATTATAAAAAGACATGTTATTGTGAAATTAATATGGTGCTATATTTATTTTTTTATGAAATTAAAGTGTGATATATATTTTTTTTGTTATTTAATTATGTAAATCCGTGGTCCTAAACCGATCCAATCCGTGTTTAAATGGATTGGTTTGGATTGGTTTCACGATTTAAATGGATTGGATTGGTTCCAATTTTTCAAAACCGTAGATAACGGATTGGTCCTGGTTTTATCCCAATCCGGTCCAATCCGGACTATGCTCACCCCTAAAAATTCATTTGAAAGCAACACATTGAACAATTTTTAAAGTACATAAAAGTAAGCATATACAAAACAGAGCTTATATAGTGTTTGACAAAGATTATAGCTTTAAGTCAATTTGTGCAATGGTTTTAGACATTGGGACTTTTGGCTTAAAACAGAGAAGTAGACAGAGAAAAAGTATGTATCAGTTTAAAAAATTGTACTGAATGTCTGGTTTACCTAAAGAAGCCTATCTTATTTTAAGAATGTAATAAAATCACAATATTCATTTGAAATTTGCACTTTTGCCACTTTGCTCTATGACCTTGTGGTTCAAATTGGGTCACCAACTTCATTTTTTATATGCTGCTGCTAACTACTAAAATTAAATTTCACTTGCTTGCTACTGGTATAAATTTCCTATTTTGTAAATTAATGACATCACATCCATCATTAGCTATATACTTGATCAAATTAATTTTCATACTTGTTTGGGTTGCAATCTGATTACTTGGTCTGTATTGTTTCTTTCTTTCCTTTTTGGTTTTAGTATTTGAGCATTCTAATGGAGTGTGTATTTGCAATGGAAACAATAATTTGAATTTCATTTAGGTGACTCAGTCTCTCTTTCTAATCATCCTTTTTATATTGTAAATGATGAATTTTTTTATTTTTTATTTTTTTGGGTTTCTTTTTGCAGATGCAACCTCTTTTGAGCACGTGATGATATCTTCACATATCAATGTTAGAGCTTACTGTTGATATTAAAACAAGTTATAATATATATGTTTTTTTATTTGTATTGTCGATACTTTTGTTTTGCTTTAGATACAAAAATTTAAGTTCTTGAACATCAAAAATTATTAGTATTATTGGAGGATATTTTATATATTTTTATAAAGAATATTTGATTGACAATTGTTACAGGGTACATATATACATATGATTTTGTGGATGTGAATGTGGATGTAGATGTGTTTGGATATGGATGTATTTTATTTTAGAAAATATTAATAATTTGTACAGGAAATGAATTAATAAAATATATATTGATTTTATGAACATAATTTTATTGCGACAATAATAAACCGTCGCTAATATAATCATCATTTCTTTACATTTTATGACGGGCTAACCTGTCGCATATATACGTGTTTAAACTGTCGCAAATATGGTATTAACTTAATTCTATTTTTTTTGCAATGTTTTAGACCTTCGCTAATAATACTTTTCATGATGATTTAAACTGTCGCAAATACAATATTAATTTAATTTTACTTTTTTTTCGACGTTTTAGACCGTCGCTAATAATACTTTTCGGGATGTCAAATAACGTCGCTAAAAAAGTTTTGGCGACGGCAACCAACGTTGTTGCTAAAAGTGAAGTTTTTTCTTCTTTTTTGTGTCAGGTTAAACATTCCAAAAACCATTGATTAGCCGTCGCTACAAGAAAGTGACAGTTTGTAACCGTCACAAATATTTTTTGTCACGCCCCTTTCCACCATCTCCCCATTTCCCGTCGCTACTCTGTCGCAAAAAGTCTTTTGCGACGATATGTGAACTTTTTGGGACGTTTAAGACCGTTACAAAAGCTCCGATTTTTAGTTTAGATTTCCAAGAGACTTTAAACGAGGCAAGTTAGCATACTATCTTAGGTCACATTTATCACCATAATTCTTGCTAATATAATGAGTCTCTTACATAAAAATGTCAAGTACAGTCATAATAATTATGAATATTTTGTTTTTAAAATTTAAAATTAAAAGCATATATGATTTATTTGCCTAGTATTATTTTGATCACATGATAAACACAACGTTTGTTTATGACAAATAAAAATTAACAAAAAAAATATATCTTATCAACAACGTAAATAAACTTATTGAAGTCACCGTCACAAGCTCCACAACCACAATCACCAACTCCACCATCATCACCACTGCTTATGAATATGTTCATAGAGTCAAATAATGGAAATAACATATGCAAAGACATAGATATAAGAAAATCGTTTGAAAGATTGATAAATGACTAAGATGGTGGTGTTGTGTTGTGTCCACCATTAAAGGGTTTGGGTATACTTTTTTTTTTTTTTTCTTTCTTTATTTTTTTTTAAGAGAAAAGATGATAGATCTAAAATTGTGCCCAAAGGCAAATTTGATTGTGTAAAGCCTTAAGAAGGAAAAGCCTTCCTTCATGGGGAGCATGAGGTTGAGGAGGTAGCAGTGTACCAACCAGTACTCTTTCTTTCTTTTACCTTTTTAAAGACTGGGAATTCCTTTGTCCTGCTCTCCCAGACCTACCAACCTACAGAATCTCATACCTACTCAGCTAAGCTAAAGTCTCCTTTAAGTTTCGTTTGGGATAAAAAAAATTTAGCTTTATTTTTAAATTTTTTGATTATTTTAATTTGACTAAAAACTTATATTTGGGATAAATTTTTAAGTTTATTTAGCCTCCGTTTGAGAAGTGGGTTGGCTTTTTGACTTTTTAATTTTTTTTGTTATTTTAACCTGGGCTAAAAAGCTTGATTTGGGAAGGATTTTTTGGTTTCTTAGCTTTTTTAATTTTTTTTGTGAGAGAAGAGTGTAATGATTATGAGTTGGATGTGATGTTTTGTTTGTTGTGACTAAAATAACCTATTTTATTTTTTGTGACTATTTTAACCCCAAAACTATTTGCCAAACACCACCTTAGTTTAGATGTAATGATTATGAGAAAAAAATAAAATAATTATTATTTAAATATAATATTTTATCTTATTTTAATTTTTTAATTTATTTTATCTTTTTATGGGTTAAATTAACCCAATCCATACCTCCAAACAACCCCTTAATAGCTTCATTTTGGGTTGGGTTGGGTTGGGACTAAGATGAATGAATTTGCCGCATGAAAAACTTGCATTTGTCCTTTATATTAGGACAAACTATACCTCTGCTCTAAAGTATGTGCTTCAAATTTTAATTTTGTATTTTGTGCCGTGTTATTTTTATTTTTTTAATTTTAATTTTATTTATTTTTAAAATTTTATATTTCAATCAAATTAATTCATATTTAAACGAACCATTTAATTATTAATAGAAGTATAATAAATAGACATATGATCCTATGATCCCTAAATCATCTATTTCATGTCATTTTGATATTTACAAATTTTAATTGCCACTTTGATCTCTAAATGTTTAAAAAGAATACCAGACATAGCTTAAGAATGTTTAGACTAGAAGTGACATGAAATATAAATTTTAAAAATTATAAGTGAAATTTATTAGTATTCCATTAATGATTTGAATGATTGTATGATATTAAATCAATTTAACTATAATTGAAAACTTAATAAATAAAATTAACAAATTCAAATTTTAAATGATCAAAACATTACTCAAATAAATAGCTGTTAAGAATTTTTAAATTCAACTCATTTTATCATTCATCAAATAATTAAAAAATATATATACACACTGACTCTACACCTAAAGCGACTTAGGTCTAACCTTCAATATTTTCTCTAGAAAGTAAATTCCTTATCGCTAAGTTCCAAACGCATTCTTATTAGTGTGGAGATAGACATCTATCTATCGGGTCTGTCTTTCAAAGTTGGGTCATGTCAAGAATTGCTAACTATATATATATATATTTATGGGAGTTTTCTTAGGTGTGCAACCTACAAAAGGTGTAAGTGGGTTGCACACCATGTGCCACTAACACAAAATATGTAAGTGTAAGGTGTAAGTGTAAGTGGAATGTATAAATAAAATGTATAAGTTGCACACCATGTGCCACTTACACAAAAGGTGTAAGTGCAAGGTAAAAAAGGTGTAAGTGTAAGGTGTAAGTGAACACAAAAAGGTGTAAGGTGTAAGTTGCACACTATAACATTACCCTTATTTATGATGATGATCTATGTGGTTGAATATAATAGTTTAATGTTGATCATTCCCCGAAAGGGCTGCATCATTGGCCATGCATGTGTTTGGTAAAATAATTGTGATTGAATCCTCACACATATATGACTTTCATAATTTTTACTTTCATTCCAATCACTCATGATATAAGGTTCACACATATTTAAATGAACCCTACACACACATTAAAAGTCAAGATCAAATTAAAAGTCATAAAATCCCCAAAAAAAGAGATCTCAAATATTTCTCTTGATAAAAATGGTGGTGGGGATAACCCTCCTCATCCCAATTTTTGTTTGTTTATGTGTAAAATTAGCTAAATTATTAGATCATTTAATTTATTATTTAAAAAAAATATTATTGATGGATCTAAATTTTTTAAGATAAATTACATTAATAGTCCCTGTATTTCATCTCTTATGTTATTTTGATTCTTATATTTTCAATTAGCTCCTTTTTTACTCTCAATTTTTAATTTTGTATCATTTTAGTTCAATTATTAACATCGGTTAAAATTGTTAACAAAAAACAAACACGTGAGATGCATATGACCCTTTTTTAAGGGCAATATGGACATTTCATTACCTTTTCCTTGTTTTACCATCTTCTTCTTCCTCTTGGACTCTCTACAACACAATCACCTACCACCGTTGCCTTTTTCCACCACCAAAATCATCCATAGCCAATCCCAACATTAGCACCATCCACCTCTACCACACCAAACCCAGTATCGTCTACCACTTAGACTACCAATCTGTTGAATAGATCGTTCTCGTTCAACTCTTAATTTTTTCTCTATCTCTTTAGTCCACCCGTTTGACCAGAGGAAAATAGAGAAGAAAGAGGCACAAGAGGGTTGTCTTCGCTAGTGCTACTACTATTGAGGAAAGAAACAGAGAGCTTGTTGGGGGTGGAGGAATGTGCATAGATATAGCAACAAAGAAACCCATATTGTGTGAACAACGGAGTCGGATTGAACACATGGGATCCTCCTCTTCTGATTGCTGTTATGTCATGTGCATGTCTTCCTTACCTTTCCATGAATTTATAGCCATTGATAGCAGTGGCTACTTCTTTGATGTCATCTCTTCATCTCTCACCCACATTCCTTACTTTTTTCTCTCATCCATTCTTCTACCTTCTTTGTCTCACTCTTTTTTACATTCTGTTTTTGGGTTTTTTCGATTTGGGTCTAGTAATATGGTAGGAAGACCTAGAATGAAGGACTTATAGGAACCGAGCTTGGTTGAAGAGGAGGCTTCAAGGCTTCTAGAAGTTAGGTTTGGTGGGCCAAGCAAGCACTGTATTGATGCTATCCCGATTGGAAATGGTCGACTCAGTGCTATCCTCATTGGAAAGAGAAGGTGCATAGATCTAGCAACGGAGAAACACATGCCGTATGAGCTCTATAGATTACAATCGTGATTGTCCAAGGACAGCGAACGAAAAAACATCGAAATCAACGACGTCGAATTGCATCTTTTTATTTTCATTTTCACTTTGATTTTGATTTGTGATTGGTAGTGTTGTTTGGTGACGGATGGTGGTAGTGATGTTTAGCAGTGGTGGTAGTGGAGTGGGTTGACGATAATGAGGGGCACAAGTGGTAGGTGTTGCAAAGATGGAATAGGGAAGGGTTAGGGTTGAAATGTCTGTTTTGCCCCTGAAAATTGACCACATGTTGTGCACATGATTACTTTCTATTAAAGTTTTTAACATAAGTTATTGATTGGACTAAAATAAAACGAAATTAAAAATTAAGGGTCAAAATCGAGCAAATGGAAAATATAAGGACTAAAATGACACGAGGTAAAATATAGGGACTGTTAGTAGGGTTGTGCGCAGTGCGGTTCAGGCAGTTTAAGAATAAAATTACAAACCAAATGGCGGCTTGACGGATTAGCGGATTGACAAATTGCAATTTGGGCAGTTTTTGGCGGATTAAAGAATAGTCTAACTAATTATCATACATTTGCATAATATATAATACTAATTTGTATAATATTTTTTAGATATAAAACACAAAGTAATTTTACATGATATATTTTATATATATAACCACTAATTTGTAATAAATTTCACATCTTAAATCTCTCTCACACTTATCTTTATATTGATATTTCATTAGAAGTTAAAAAATATATATTTATTAATTATAGCAGAGCGGATCGATTTGGTTGACGGATTATAAATTTTAAAGTTTAAACCGTGACAAGCGGTTAGAGCGGTACGAATTGATGCGGATCGGTGCGATTTTAGCAGATTTGGCAGTATTTTGCACCGTCCTAACTGTTAGTGTAATTTGTCTAATTTTTTATAAAATAAATTCTAATTTTAATTTTTAACGAAGACCTCACAAAATCTTTAATGCATCATTTACTAATTATATAATATAAGTAAAAATGTTGTTGGGTTTTTAAAGCTCAAAGTCTCAATGCAAAATTTTCAAATAATTGAATTTATGAATTAAGAAAATACACATGTCATGAATGTATTGGCTTTGATCAATATAGTAATTAATATCACTCAAACATTTAATTTATATAGACTCTAAAACAAAATAAGTTTTAAAATGTAAGTATATGCCATTATTTATTAATTACGAAACGTTTCAAAATACTTATAGAAAAATAAATTAATACTTAATTTTTTAAATCCTTCTAAAATTGCTTATATACAAAATATATATATATATATATTTTTATTTTTTTTATTTTTATTATAGGATTAATATATCATTTGCTTTCGAATTTTTTTCATTCCTTTCAGTTATAGTCTTTTTTTTCTTTTTCTTTTTCTTTTTTGAATTTGCAGAATGAAAGCAAAATGAAAGAGACAAAAAAATCATAGAAAAATAAAATGAAGTGAAATACACTTTTATATTTGGTTGGATTAAGAAAATGAAAAAATAAATTAGATAATTGTAAAAAAAAAAATCCACTTTTATTTAGTTAATTTCATTTTGTTTACTTTGGATTCATTATCCAAAAGTAGCATAAATATGGTACAAGAGGTTTAATTGTCATGTTTAAATTATATGCAATTATCTTAAATAAAATATAGAACTTAAAATAGTTATTGTTTTTACTTATTTCTCAACAAAACTTTTATTTATGGACAATTGATTGAAAACACAAAAATTTTAAATTTTTAGGTTGACTATGAAATTATCATTTAATTGAAGTGTAAGTACACTTAATTCACTAACGTTGTGTTTGGTTGGAGGATTTGAGGAGGGATTTGGAAAAGGAAAGGGAAAAGTTAGGTGAAATGTAAATAAAATATACTTACATTTCACCTAGTTTCACACACCTTTTCCCTTTCCCTTTCTAAATCCCTCCCCAAATCCTCCAACCAAACACAGCATAATTGTAAATCGAACAAAGTGTCATTAGAAGATGGTTGTAGGGTTAGAAGTCGAAAGTTGTAAGAGTGGTTGGGGCGAAGAGACTAGAAAAAGGTGGCTGGGAGAAGGAAAGTAGAGATGATAGTTGGAGGTGGTTAACCAACAAGTGTGAAAGGATTTAGAGATTGTGTATGATGGGAAGTATGGAAGACTCGATTGGAGAGTGACTCAGGTAAATGGGTAATTGTTACTCCTCAATTTTTTTCTATTTCATTCTCCAATTTATTTTCAACTTTAAAAAAATTTGATTGGGTTTCAATATGTAATTATAAATTGACAACTTTAGGATCTTATGTCATTCAAGAAATTTAGCATGAGACAATATATACTTATCTCTTAAGTGTAATTTTTATAATTCACTCAAATAAATTTTTTACTCTAATATCTACTGATCATGTCATGATAGACATATATGTTGGTTGATATTAAAATAAATCACTAATAACAACACATTAAAACATTATTTTAGTGTAATTTAGATAAAAATAACTTAATTTATATGATTTCATTTAAAATTGTTACTATTTAATTTTATTTTTTATTTTTTTTAAATTTAGTTATTTGTTTAAGACGGTGCATAGCGGAGTTTTATACTAGTATCAAACCAAAAAAAAAGGGTTGGGGTTTGGCTTCCCCAGGGTTAAATGGAGTTTTTGATACTTTGTTTATCGTTCCTAACAAATAAAAGTCAGAAATATGTAATAAAACATATACAGGAAGACGAGGGATAACTCTCACCAACCCATAGTTTCACATTTTTAATAAAAAAAAATATTATAATAAATTGCTAAAAGATACAGGCAAGATATGCATAAATTATAATAGAGCTCTCTATTCTCAAAGATAGTAGGATTTTATCATTAAATTTACAGTAATTATTTTTTTAGAAAGGAGTAAGAATTTGCCATCTCAATGTATTTCTAAACAGTAAATTATGTAAAAAAATCATAATCATATAAATTTTAAAACATAATAATAACTGAAAGTGTATTAAAATAGAAGGATAAACTCAAAAAACAAAACAAAACAAAACAAAAACTCTCATATATATATATATATATAGAGAGAGAGAGAGAGAGAGAGAGAGAGAAATAAGAAGGCAATTTGGATTAATTTAAGCGGAGAGTGAGGGGGTTGGGGAGGTTTACAGGTTGGCAAAATTTGTCTGCATTATTAGACTAAAGTATTAGTATTAGTAGTAGTATCTGCACAACAACTCAACCACGAATACTAATATTCAAAGAAAGGGAGTGGTTAGGCCGAAAATGATGACTAATTAATAATAATATAGTTTTATTATATTTTATATAGCCCCACTTTCCATATAATTACAAATACAAGAACATAATTGATAGCTATGGGCATCTCCAATTAAAATATATATGTATATTTTAATTTAATTAATTTATTTACTTTTTTGACAAGGGGTTGATGATTATTTCCATATTCATGTGCCCCCCTTAGTCCATCTTATTATTGGCTAGAATTGCAACCATGTGATGTGTGAGAGAGACAAGTACAACCACTCACCACCACTCCATTGAAGAATAAGATTATCTAAATTACTAATCTAATTGAACTTTTAACAACTCTTAATAATAATACTCAAATTCAATCAAATAACTAGTAATAATCTATTTAAGCCTAATTGACCACCATGTCTTCCTTAGGGCTTAATCTCAAAGAAGTCATGGGTTCAATTCTTCTTAGAGGAGTCAAATTAAAGGAGTGAAAGTACTTAGATGCTTTGTCAATGTGTGTTAATCTGATATTTAACAATTAACATTTGCCGATCAAAATAAATAAAAAAATAATAATCTATCTTTTCACTATATAAATGCCCAAACATTTGCCCATTAAAAAAATAAATAACTAATAATATATCTTTTCACTATATGAATGCCCATGCCATGGGCATACGGTATGATATATGAATAGCCGTGGAAAATGGTTGGCTTATTTTACTAGTTACAAATTACAATAAATAAATTAATACTGGGGACTTCAATCTGATGTAACGCAGTCCTTGGAAAGTTTTGCTTTGTGTTGTAACCATCTACATCTACATCTATGTCTATGTCTACATCTACATCTATTGTTGTGCTGTATGATTTTGTCGGCATCGCTGATCAATTCATCAGATGGGTCACGAGTTAATCAAATTTTTCCCAGCCTGTAAAAAATTGAGCTACTAATTTGGCTGTTGTTTTCCAATTCATTCTGCCGGAAAATTTCAGTTTGTAATTGTTGCAAGCAACTTGTTTGAAACTTTGACGGCATATATATTGGAGATAGCATGGCATACGCAATGTCATGATTCTCAGATACTGCCTCTGCCTCTGCCTCTGCCTGCCTACAAATTATTCAAAGGGTTTTGGAGATTTTTGTCACATGGGGGCCATTAATGTCAGCAACTAAAATGAATAGTGCAAGTGACTCTCTTACAAAATTAATTATGCCCATGGCTTCTATTATTTTTAGAACATGCCATACAAATTATATTTTATATATTTTATTCAATAGTTTGTAACCTCTCAAATCCTATCAAATAGAATCAAGCCATTTATTCTCTGCCACAAGGTGCTGCCCCCCTAGATCAACAAATCAAACCATGTGGAATTTTTGAATATATATATATATATATAGCACCAGATGTTTGTATAGACAACCACCGTGTATGGAGTACATAGATGGGAGACTGACCGATCAATTGGGAAGGCTAGAAACTATGAGACTACGTTTAATTCAAGAATTTGAAGAGAAATTTTAGAAGAGAAAAGGAAAAAAATATGTGAAATTAGATAAAATATAAATATATTTTATTTTTATATATATATATATTCCTTTTCAAATCACTTCTAAAATTCTTGAATCAAACACAGCATAAGAGTGTATTTTAGAGATGGAAACGAGGAAGGAGGGTGAAGGACCACATGGAGATGGTTAGTTTTGTTGATTATATTATCAGCTTTCTTTTTCTTTTTTTCTTTTTTTACAAAGAAAAAGGCAAAGCCCTTTTTCGTGCACGTCTCCACCTTTTTTTTGAGCGGTCCAAGTGGAGAGATGATGGGTTGATGAAAATGAAGTGCCTTATCGGTCCGCTTTGGTAGAACTATAGAAAAATAATTATAGATTATAACTTATAACTATGAATATAAGTTAATTTTTTACTTATAAATTAAGTTTCTCCTGCCCCACTCAAAGAATAAGTTGATTTTTGACTTATAAAAAGTTATAATCTGTATTGTTAAGCTGAACCAAACATATCAAAATAGTTTAAATTAAACTAAAAACTGAAATAAACTGGAAATAAATCCTACCAAACAGGGCCATCAACAAGTTGGGGTTCATTTGTTTTACATATTTTTGGTAGGAATCAATTCTTGTAATATAGCAAGAGGGAAGGTTATGTTTGTTAATATGTTACGACTTGTAAAAGCAAGGAAGAGAAGGACCATTTAATAACGTTTTTATGTTTTGTGGATGGACATTGGACATGGGACACCGACATTGGACAGAGGAGGACAGTTTCATGTTTGCCTGCCCACTAGGTCCAAACAACACTAAACCAAATCACTTTCAATTTGTGAAAGAGCCTCACTACATTATTTAGTACAAGTAGGCCCAAACAATAATAACCTTTGCCAATCATATAGTTATTGATATCTGATTAATATAATTTTTGATAGACACGAAACACTCAACAAATCCTACAAAATAAATGGTTCGGATCATAAAAATAAACCCATAATACATTTCAAATTGAGATACAACAGTCACTGCTAAAGAGCACAGCAGTGACCCTTAATCCAAATCAGAAATAACAATAAACTTTGCCACCCATAGCTGATTCCCAAATAAGACCATGGCCATTTGCTCAAAACCTACCAACATACTTTCTTTCTCTTTTTTTTTTGATTAATCAAAACCTACTAACAAACCTCACTGGGTTTTAAACCCAGTTGAGCCAGCCAAGACTGCCCAGTAAAGGTCAAAATCCAGATTAGTACTACACATATATATTTTTACTAACGAATATTATCTAAAAACATGTTCCATCTCAAATGATGACTAACAAAAGTTGGCACTTTCACGACGACAATTAGAGGTTGTTAGAATTTTGCTACTATGTTTTGTCACTAAGTGGAAAATTGAGTCTAATGCTGAGCAAAATGGGAACTAGAAACAGGACCCCATGTCCTAGAGCAAAGACTATGGGAACCTGATGCTTTGAAACAAATGAAAAACATAGTGCATCTTAGATCAAAAAACTGTAATCTCCCTGAGACAAGATGCATCATCAGATGAGAAGTCATGTTCAGCGGTTAAAAGAAACTTGCAAGCCGGTAACACCATAAAAAAGAAAGATCCTCAATCAAACACATTCATCCATTAAAAGAATAGCAGCAAGAATAATCAATAATCAACTGATTCTATCTTTTTGCATTCCAGAACAAGCAGCAAGGAATATATGAGATACCCAATCATCCAAACTTCCAGAGGGGTAATATAATATAAATGAGTATAAGCATTTAATTCCCCTTCAACCACAACAAAGGTACAAGTAGTAATCATTGTCATAGCAACAATTTTAAAAATAGCATAGCATTAATTCATCTAATTTTTACTTTCATGACAAAATATGCATTGCAATTTTTGCAACAATGCAATGCAAGACTCATGCTGTTTATAGCGCACTTGCCATTTTTATCTGGTGTCCAAAGTGTTGGAAATAAAATCCCACCTTCAAAACTCTGATACCCCATATTAAAATATGAACCCATGTGATAATGGAAGCATACCCAAAACAGTCGCACAATATTTAACTTGGTTTGGCCCAAATGCTTGCATCCACGAGAGAGGTAAATTCAATATACGAAAAAAAATAGAGTATACGTGAGATGACCAAAAATACGCAAAACTCACACCACTACTCGAATCCCATGCCAAGGTAGTTGAGGCCTTGCTCACCCCTGTATTTTTTCTCACTCCATAATATTACTCCACACTTTGGACAGCCCATCCCATACACCCACATTTATATACATGAAATGGCTTACGAGATAACACAAATAAAACAACCATTGAACTTCCCAAAATTGGTAACCCACTAAGTGGAAATAACCCAACAATGACTTTTCATTGCTCAAAGCAGAGACCTCCAAAAGGAATAAACTGTGTACTGCCAACTATGGCATAACCGTACAAATTCTTTTCATATCTGAAAGTCCAATGCAATGCTCACGAATACCACTTAAATTTTATTTCAAGTCCAAAGAGGCACCATCTCAATCCTCATGGCTTCCAATAAATATATCATCTATGAATTCTTACCCACTTTAACAATTATTTATTTATTATTTTTACCAGCTCATATTGACAGAAAAATCCTAAAACAAAGTTTCCAAATTATTGTTTCAAATTGAATGTGTCAACCAAATTCATTTGAAACAAACAAGTGGGCCGGTTATTTGAAACAAACAGCCGTCATGCCAAGGTCACTGATAGAAACAAGCCGAGTTGAAAGAGGGCTCTTCTGTTGCTCCACACTATGGGTGCCTAATTTTAGACACAGCTTAGTTCAACAGCGTTAGGTCAGCTTAGGTTCGTTCTTTAGTATTGCTCAACTAGATGACTGTAGACACAATAATCTTATAAGTAGGGCTTCAACCACATTATCAAAAACTTCTCCCTCTATTTCATTATATCATCTTCTGAAGAGCCAGAATCACCATTAACCATTATTTCTGATGATACTAAGTTTCCTACATTATCAACAAATAAATTATTAACAAATTAAAAAAATATACAATTAAAAGGGTATATATATTTTTAATATATTATATAAATTAATTAATTTATTAAATTAAATATGTAGCAAGCCGAGTTCGGCCAGAAGTACAATTCCCAAACAAATCCCATTTATTAATTGGGCTGAAAATATCAACCCAGCTACGCTCTATGGGCTAAAATTATATAGCCAAGTCTTAAAAAATAGGACTAAGCTAGGCAGGCCAACGGACCGATGTCCACTCCTAGAACTGACTATCAAACAAATTTCACATGTTTGGAATCAAGTATCCGAACAAATATATTTTGTTCAGCACTAAGTATTCATATGAAACAACTGGAACCAATTTTCTTGTGTTCGACAAGTATTCGAACGAACTTCACATGTTTGGAATTGAGTATACGGATAAATATATTTTGTTCGGCACTTGAGTATTTCATATGAAACAACTGGAACTCGAAATGGAAAGATTATGTAGAGGAGCAGAGACCCTCTTCGTCTCGAATGAACTCAAAATTTCTCTTCGTCGCTTGGAATTCCAGAGACCCCAAATGTGATTTTTATTCATCCGTTTATTGGTAATGGGGTTTACAAAGTATAATTGTATAGAGTTTTTGGATTTTTAGGGTTAAGATAGGTATTATTAGGGGTGTCTAAACAAATAAATAAAATTTTAAATTTATTATCGGGGTGCTCAAAGTAATGAGATGCCCAACCTACTTTTTGGGATGTAAATAGAAGCTTCCAAAAGATAGATATAAGCCAGCTTGTGAAATTACCAAAATACCCTCCATTCGAAAAATGTTAGTGGAAGGAAAAATGGTAATTTCAAAAATATGCATAAGGGTAAAAATGTGAATTTACAATTTTAACAAATGATGTGACACCATATTATAATAATTTTCAAAAAAACAAAAAAGTAACTTATTTAGCACTTCCCAAATGCATTTGTGAAAAAGCCAAAAAGCCATAAAATAAGCAAAAAAGCTGCTTATTTCTTTCTTTCCAAAACACCCTTAAGTCCATCTAATAAACTCATATATTAAACAAAATTTAAATTTCATATTATTTGGGCCACACTGCTACTTTCCTAAAAATTGAGTTCTTTTGTTTTCTGTGTTATTTTTATTTTTTATGAATTTTTTAAATATTTTAAGTTATAAATGTACCTAATCTAGATATACTTAAAAAAAATTATTTTAAAAAATCACTAAATATCAAAAATACAAAAATTCAATATATTTTCCTATTTTTGTGTAGTTGATTTTTTAATATAATTTTTCACAAATATTTTATTCTTTTAAGTGCATTTAGGTTAGGAACATCTAAAAGCTAAAAAAGTCACTTAAAATATTTTTAAAAATTCATGAAAAACAAAAAAAACCAAACCAAACCAAACCAAGCCTTAAGTCCCATCAAATGGGGTCGGCTACATAAATCATTCTTCTCCACGCGGTCCTATCAAAAGCCATTTTGTTAGTCAAATTAAGTAGATCCATATCTTTATTTACAACGTTAGCCAACGTTAATCTAGGCCTACCCCGTCCCCTAACACTCCCCTCTACCGTTACAGCATCGTATTTCTTCACTACTGCCTCTGTTGGTCTCCGTTGAATGTGACCAAACCATCTCAATCGATTCTCTCTCAACTTATCTTCTATCGGTGCCACTCCTACCCATTCTCGAATACAATCATTCTAAATTCTACACATCCACCTTAGCATCCTCATCTCAGCCACACTCATCTTATCTACATGTTGTTTCTTGGTTGCCCAACACTCCGTCCCATACAACATCGCTGGTATAATAGCCATTCTATAGAACTTACCTTTTAGTCTAGTGGGTATTCGTTTATCGCACAGTACCCCAGACGCACTTCTCCACTTACACCATCTCGCCTTAATCCTATGGGCTACATCCGCATCAATCTCCCCGTGATAATCGACCCTAAATAACGAAAATGCTCACTCTTAGGCAATTCTTAGTTCTCAATCTTCATTTCTCCTCTGCTTTCATTGTTACTGTTACTAAATTTACATTCTATGTACTCTATCTTATTTCTGCTTATCCGGAAACCTTTAGATTCAAGAGTTTTTCTCCAAATCTCCAACTTTGTATTAACTTCTTCTCTAGTCTCATCCACTAGCACGATATCGTTTGCAAAAAAGCATACACCATGACACGTCATCTTAAATATTTCTCGTCAACTCATCCATAACTAAAGCAAAAAGATAACGGCTTAAAGTAGATCCTTAGTGTAACCCAACAATGATAAGAAATTCATTTGTCTCTTCAACAGGCGATCTAATAGCGGTCACCACCCCTTCATACATGTCCCCAATCACATCAATGTAACCTTTTATCACCCATTTCTTCTCTAACACCCACCATATTATATCTTGGGCACTCTATCATACGCTTTTTCAAGGTCAATAAACACCATATGAATGTCTCTTTTCTTTTCTCTATACTTTTCTATTACTCTCCTCAAAAGATAAATCGCTTCCATTGTTGACATGCCGGCCATAAACCCAAATTGATTCTCTGACACCTCTGTTATATCTCGCAATCGGCGTTCCATCACCCTCTCCCACACTTTCATTATTTGGCACATTAGCTTGATTCCTCTATAGTTGTTGCAATTCTGGATATCTCCTTTATTCTTATATATTGGCACTAAAATACTCTTCATCCACGCATCTGACATGTTCCTAGTCAACAAAATTTTGCTAAACAACCTAGTCAATCAAGCAACCTCCTTTTTACCCAAGCACTTCCAAGCTTCAATAGGGATATCATTGGGTCCTAAAGCCTTATTTAATTTCATCTTTTTAAGTGCTATCTCCACTTCAAAGTTCCTAATCCTGCAATAAAACCTACAGTCTTGGTTTATCGTATTACTAGCCATTTCTTCCCCTATTGCCGTACTTCCATGTTCCTCATTTAATAGTTTCTCAAAATAGTTCTTCCATATTTCCTTAATCTCTTCATCCTTCACCAATACCTTAGAATCCTCACTCTTGATGCACTTAACTTGATTAAAATCTCTTGTTTTCCACTCCCGTATTTTAGCAAGTTTGTATACTCTCTTCTCTCCTTTTTTTACTATCTAGTCTAGCATATAGGTTATCATAAGGTTTTAACTTAGCCTCTCTCACTACTTTTTTGACCTCCTTATTAGCCAATCTATAGCTCTTAAGGTTTTCCTCAGTTCTATCCTTCTGCCACTTTTTAAAGCATTCTTTCTTTGCCTTAACTACCGCTTGAACCTCTTCCCCTCACCACCAAGTTTTCCTAGGGCTGGGTCCCATCCCTTTCGACTCTCCAAGCACTTCTCTTGAGATTCTCCTCATACAATTGGCCATCGAGTTCCACATAGTGTTAACATCATCTTCCAAGTCCCAAGTACCTTCCTTATCCATTCTATTCTTAAATATTTCTAGTTTATCTCCTATTAAGTCTCACCATCTCATCCTACGACGCCCACCATCCTTCCTATCTTGATATTGCCCTCTAAAACATAAATCTAGTACCAAAATCCTATGTTGAGAGGTCAGGCTCTCTCCAGGAAATCACCTTACAATCATTGCATTTTAGGCGGTCCACTTTTCTCACTAAGAAGTAATCTATTTGGCTCTTAACTGACCCACTCTTAAAAGTTATCAAATGCTCATCCCTCTTCTTATACATAGTATTGGCCACCACCAGGTCAGAAGCCAATGCAAAATTTAAGATGCTCTCTCCAGCCTCATTTCTATCACCAAAACTGTATCCACCATGCACCCTTTCATAGCCCAGTTTATTTATGCCTACATGGCCATTAAAATCTCCACCTATAACCAGATTCTCTCCTACGGGCATCTCCTGTAAGATCTCATCCATTTGCTCCCAAAAATCCCTCTTAGTCTGATCATCTAATCTTACTTGAGGGGCGTATGAACTAATAACGTTCACTATATTCCCTCCAATAACTAGTTTAACTAACATAATCGTATCCCTTTTCCTAATGACCGCCACTACATTCTCCACCAAACCCTTGGCAATTATGATTCTTACCCCATTCCTGCGTCTGTCCTTACCACTATAATACAGTTTAAAACCGGTATCCTTAATTTCCCTAACTTTCTCACCCGTCTACTTAGTTTCTTGTACACAAACTATAGTAACTCTCCTCCTAATCATAACATCTATCAATTCCATCGTCTTACCAGTTAAGGTTCCTATATTCCAAGTGGCTACCCTAAACATGTAATCTTGGACTAGCTTCTTTACCCGCACTCATCAGAAAAACGCGGAAACCTTTGTCCATTTTTCACCGCACCCAGGCATCCATGCGGCGCCCCTTGCTCACTTTTCGAAAAACCCGGAGGCAAGTACAACGCGTTACTTGAAGGTAACGACCTAACATTTAAACGATTCAAAGTAGGATTCATTTTCATAAGGGATCTGAACGGTTTTTTTACGTGTTAACTGCCGGCTACCTAACACACAACCCATCACACTTTAACCAGATTCACAAAGTGAAAAAAAGAGAGGATGTTTTGGACCTCTCAACTATGAAGCGAGAGAAAAGGAGAAAGGACACTGTAAGAACAGTAGCTATCCAATAGGGCTTTTAGAAATCACATTAGATTTTTCCCAGACTTAGTCCTAATGGTTAGGCTATCCCTAAATCATTGAAAATTTAAAATGACCACTCCATAGAACACATTATCTAAGAGGCCACAAACATCCAGGGGTGCAAACGAGTAGAATTGAGTAGAGTAGTTGGTTGTTCAAGCTTGACTTAAAAACTTAACGAGCTTCAAAACGTGTTCTACTTTGGTTTTTTTACATAATGAGTCAATCTTGGACACAGGTAGAGCTCGAGTAGCTTAGTTTTTATAGTGTATATATGCTTATCACGCAGAGTAGTAGATTGTTCAAGCTTGGCTTGAAAACTTAATGAGCTTTAAAATGCATTCAAGCTTGACTTGTTTATATAACGAGTCAATCTCAAACGAGCCAAGCACAAGTCGAGCTTAATTAGCTTGGTTTGTTTTGCAGGCCTACAAACATGCCGATAAAGACAATCCAGTTGCAACCGTACTACACGATCAAAGGGACATAAGTGTACTATAAGTCTATAGGTAGAGAAGCCTTAGATCAAGAGCTGAAAAGAACGTCCACAATGGACTGAACAAGTACCCTTTATTTAGAAGAGCAGTGCTCATCCCTGGGTGCAGCGAAAGAATCACCATCCATCTTAGGTGTCAAAGACTGATGCTGTTTCTCACAGAATGAATGTCATGGAAAACTTAAAAACATTCGATGTTCAAAATCTACCAAAAAAGTGTCGTAATTTAAAGCATTTTACAAGGAAACAGAGTGCATAAAATTTGTCTTTGATGCAACACCTAATCCAGTTGCAACAATTAATACACACTAACCAAATAAGAGTACAAGACAAACGTCCTCTATGGTCTCTACACAATAAGGACCTAAAACTTAATCGGCCAATGGCTCTTTAGCCTTTACTAACAGCAACTGCTTAGTATCGACTCTGGACATAAGTTGTTCAGATTAATAAATTAAGTAGCATGCCTCTTACTACACAAGATTGGCGTCCAGATCATCTGGAGTGGACCTTCCCTGCAGTGTCCCTGCCGTGAAACAAAACGGTGTCGTTTGCTTAAAGCACAAAAAAAAAACAAAAAAAAAAAAAAAAAAAAAAAAAACTGGAAAACACAGAATGAAGGAGAGAGAGAGAGAGAGAGAGTCTCGCTGGAAGAAAGAATTCTCCTCCATCATCAATCCCACCCACTGCAGCCCCCACCCCTCCTCAGGTCACCCCATCCTTTTCCCCACTCTTCCACACCTCCATCAGATCGCAACCAGCTCCAGGGAAGGTCCACTACAGAGGATTTGGACGCACAACATTGTTGTTGTACATTTACAACACTTGCTTCCACCCAAAATTCCTCAGATCACTTGCAATAAAATTGTCTAACTTAGAAAGAAATTTGCGTCTTTGGAGTCACTTCACTACCACAGTATATAAAAACACAAGACTAATTGGTTAGCATCAAAACCATTACCAACCAAGTAATAAATGTCCAAATTTATGCATATTCTGAAGGGGAAATTTGGTGAAACATAAATTGTTATAATATATGGATGGAAATCCCACAGTAAACGAAATTGTTGTGCCTAATTTGCATTGAAATATGTGTTCAACAAGAAACTTACACATTGTACTTGAAACAAGCAAGCAATTAGCAAAACCTCATAAAACTAGTGTTAACTCTGAATGAAATTACAAATGATCGATCGCTTACTAACCTGCTTCTGAATTAAGCATCATCAGTGACTGCCATCGTCATGATTGTTGCCGGGAGCATTAGAAATATGAAGTCCGGGCTGAACTACGCGTCTCCTCCGGGTCCTCGAGGGGAGAATGTTATCCAAATCGACCTCAGCAAGGGGATCTTCCGACAGATCGCTGCTATCGCCGTCTGACGATTCGTTGCTCGAATCGTCACACTCTTCAATCAATTTCCCTTTGCCCTTGTCTTCTCTCAAAATCCCTTTGCCCTTACGATCAACCTCCGCTTCCCCATTCGAATGCTCATCGCCATCTTCGTCTTCATCGTCATCGTCATCGTCATCGTCATCGTCATCATCGCCCTCATCCTCATCCTCATAGTCCTCTTGGTCATCGTCTTCTTCTTCTTCTTCTTCATACTCCTCGATCTTCGAAGAAGAATCTTTGTCAGCAGAAGACGATTGCTGCAACATCTGCTTCTTTTTTGAAACTTCGCTTTCGTTTCTGTCTTCGTCTACGGAGGTGAAATCCGCTTTCCGCTTCGTAGGCATTGTGTGTGAATGTTGTTGCTGTTCGTCTTCTTCGTGCTTCGCCTCCGCCATCGACTGATCTTTCGCAACCTTTTAGGGCTTTTCTTTGCGTCGCACTGTCACTGACTTAACCCAACTGCATGACGGTGGTGTAGCGTTATAAAAGTTTAGGATTATTTATACCGAAATGTTACATGAGTGGAATTTTTAAAAAAATATATATATATATATAAATTAATGAGAAATTTTATATATATTAATACTTAAAATTATATTTATGTATATGTCTCTTTTTTTGTTTTTATTATTTTTTTTTTTTTGACAACAGTAAAGTGTAAAATCATCTCTAATGGTTCAATTAATGATTCATCAAATTTAAATTTGAAGAAAAAATTCACTTTTTGCTGCTCCAACTTAGTACCAAATCTTTCATCAAATTCATGATTTCTCAAATCTTTTTATGAAATTGAGGACTGATGTATCTTTCATCAAATTACTATTTATATATGTTGGATTTTCATCATTAATTGTCCTTCTAGATATCCACCTCAATGTAAAAATTTGTGAAAAAATTACACTGGCCAGTCAACCAGCCGGACATCTGCCTGGTCGACCGATATTCTAATGAAACTTTAAAAATCTCCATTTGAGCACTTAATATCAAATGGAGCTTATACTCAATTTTTTACTCAAATTTGATGAAGAAAAAAAGATAAATTGTTAGAGATGCCCTAATAACCCCTTATTTATACCCTTACCGATTTTTTCATATTTTTTATTTTAAAATTGTGACAATCACCTCCTTAATTAATTAAGCTAATTATATTATCAGCCTTTATTATGTGATTAATGTTGATCATGTGATTAAGTGTTAATTTTGGTGCCATGTGTTATATGCATTGTATTGTTATTATGAACAGATATGTATATATATGAAATAAACCTGTTTGATTCAGTAATTTAACAAGTTAGAATTAAATATTTGAATAGAAAATTAGAGCCCAATCCATATTAGTATAATTAAGTTTAGTCTAATTTAGTTAGATTATGATGAGACTTAAATTAAATGGGTGAAAGTAATATGGTATAATTTAAGTTGATATTAGGAAATTTATTATCGTCCTAATTTCTACTCATCAAATTGAACAAAGAAAAGGAACTAGGAGAGAGACTAAGTGTATTTAACCTATGATGAGACTAAGTGTAATTGAGTTGTGCTTGAATTTGTTTGTTTAGGTCAAACGCTGCATCTTAAGCACGTAATTCAGGGAGCTCACTGTGAGTAACAATATTATAAAGCTATGTTCAACTGTTAATAATTTTCTAAATGATATTGCTAAGTTCTATTTCTGAAATGATACTATTTATTGAATGAATGATTCTTCTAATTTATGAATTGTATTCGTGGCATCCATAGCATACTGCTACTGTTTATTGCTACTGTTACAGAGATCTTTGTAAGTTTCAATTTTTGAAACTACTGTTTACTATATTGATGGCCATCAAATGACTACTCGGTCTTTGAGACCTATTGTACTGTTCTACTATTGGATGTATCATGTATGACTGATATGATTACATTCAATTTATGAGATATTGCTTTGTAAATTGAATCACTACTGAAACTGATTGTTTTTAAATCACCGTGAGGACATCATTCATTACTACTTTACACAATTGTTATTCACTAGGCTCTAACTCATTGTTTAATATATGTATGTAGGTGATCAAGCATCGGATCGATCTTAGCGGCGTCGATCTAAACCCTGTTTTGTTTTGCCCACTTGTAGCTATGATCATATGTTATGAAGTTTTGTTTCAGACTTTTGTTTTGACTATTTTGTTATTGGGATTTGATTCCCTAAGTTATGGCATGTTTGGACATGGACTTATGTGAATATTTTTATATACAAGTTTGTTTGTTCATTTAAGTCATCACAGTTCTTTAGACATTATATTTTATTATTTATAGGTTTTCGTTGACCTCTATTATTGTACTATTGTTATTACTATTAAACAGGCTTTTGGTAATCACGAATTACTGGCCGATTACGATGTTAAACCCTTAAGAGCAGGCTTGGGTCATGACAAAAATTGTATTAAAAAAATATTTATACAAATTTTTATAGTCAATAATAAAAATATACAATTTATAACTTGAAAAAAATAAAATAATATTTCATAATAATTGAAAGAATATATGTGTAATTAATAAAAAATAATAATAATAATTCTACTTTTTCCATATGTTCACTACTCTCTCACCATAAAAAGCATAAGTCAATTTCATTTAACGGATTTTGATGAATTATTTCTTTAAACATTACAAAATTATATAAATAAAGAATTATTATACTTAATACAATTATTTATAGATCAAGCAAAAACATAGTTAAAAATCTTTTCATTCATACACATTCCATTTTTTATCGTCATCACGATTACTGTTACCAACCCTCTCTTCCCTTCTATATCAACTCTTCATTTCCTACCACCGGGGTTGGTGGCCCAATGGTGAAGGTATTGGCCTTTCCCAGCAAAGAGTCAAGTTCGACTCCTAAAGAGCGCGAAATGCTAGGTAATTTTTAGTAGTTCTCTGCAGAGATCTCGCTCTGTACTCTGATCGAAACTTGACCTTGTTGAGGATGCTCGATGAGCTCTACTGGTGCCTCGGTGGTAGGTCTTTTCATTTGGACTGGGTAAAATCAGGCTAGCAATCGACTATCCCCGGATCTAAGCCCACAAATGTCGTAATGACACTTCAGAACATTTTTTTTTAAAAAAAATTTCAATAAAAAAAAAACCTTTCATTTAATATCATAATATATCAATATATACACTAGTGGGTGGCATAACGCGTGTATAATCCAAGTAAGTAAAAATAAAAATAAATAATAAATAATTTAATATCATAATATGTATGTTACTCTAGTGGTAAGAATGTTTTTTTTTTTTTTAATAATCGAGGTCAATAGTAAGAGTCTCGTGCACATTTTTATGTAATTTTTTGATTTCTTATATAGAAATGATAAACGTAACACAAGAAGAGGTAAGCAAAGATTTTGACTCTAACCCTAGCCTTCAATATAATAGTATAAGGGGGTGATTTGGAAAGATGATTAAAAGTCAACTTTTTAGATTTTTTTTGGCTTTTTTTTGTTCTTTTGTATGTAAAAAATGTGAGAAATGATATGACTCAAAATGGGTTAAAAGTTAAAAGCTAGTTATTAGCTAACTTCCCAAATTGCACCTAAATATATACTTTACCTCCAACTTCACCGCATTATTACTCTAAGTCAATATCAATATCAATTTTTAAGAAATTTAACAAGTTGCTAAATTAATCATCTTTTTAGTAATTGATTTATATCATGCATGGTATATATCTACATTGGTTTGAAGAGGAGGTGGCATCAGTGGCAAGAAAACAAGACTACTGCATTACCATTACCATTTCTTTTAGGCCCGTTTGTTTTCCGTCATCACAGTCCACTTCAGACTGTGATAGATGAACAGTGACAATGTCTCATGTTTGTTTTGGCTTTGGAGCTCTAGATTCGTAGTCCCTTCAGACTACGATAGGCCTTGGCGAGGGATATTAGTAATCTGGGCTAGGAGATAGTATTAGCAAAATAGTTCGTTCAGATTGGGTGTTACCGGACATCCAGCCGGTCAACTGCATATTTTATTTTATTTTATTTTAACATTAATGTTTAATGTTTTTGTATTTTTTGTTAAGTAAAAATCATAGTTTTATTTGTTTTATTAGTTTATATAAAAATAATTTAACAATCCCCACACTAACAACTATCATCAAAACAAACACAATTTTACTAATTCCCTCACTATTAATCCCCTCACTATTAATCCTCTCACTATCAATCTCTTTCATTCTACCTTTGAAAACAAACGAGGCATTAGGGTCCATTTGTTTTTGGAGATGGAAGGAGGAATTGGATTGAGATGGAGGTGAGACTCACTAATATTGTGTTTGTTTTGGGAGATTGAGAGGGGATTCATAAACTCTCCGGATTAGAGTGGGCCTTGGATGTTGGGATTGAGATGGAGACTAAAGACTTGATATTAGAAAATTAGTCACCTGGCTTAGTTGTTTTTTATTTATTTATTTATTTATTATTATTTTATACATTTTGGGCATTTTTTTTGAACATTAATATTTAATATTTTTGTTAAGTAAAATCATAAATTTACTTGTTTTATTATTTTATATTTCTTTTATAAAAAAATAATTTAACAATCTCCACACTAATAATTATCATCAAAATAAACACAAGTTTACTTAATTCTCTCACTATCAATCTCCTATATTTTATCTCTAAAAAAAACGGACCTTAGCCATAACTACAATTATTACCCCCAACAAACTACCATATCTATACAAATACATACCGATAACTATTATCTTATTACTGCAACCGCTTATTTCCTTTCTCATTAGTACAATCATAACCCTTTATCATTACAAACATAAAATTTTATTCCATTGCAACTTGTGATTATGACCACCACATTCATCAGTAGCCAACATTACTTCTCTTTTGTTCTTCAATGGTCTTGACCTAAACTCAAACCTGAAAACTTATACATATACACGTTACGAAAGAAAGAGAGAAAATAGCGATGGAATGGTTGTGTTTAGTGGCGGAGCTATATGGAGGCCAAGGGTCACGTGCACCCTTGATTTTGGATTTTTTTTTTATATAAATAAAATTTTAAACAAAAATAATATTTAGAAGAAAATTTTAATGGCATTTCTAAATTTATGAAAACAAAAATGATTGTTTTTTTGAAAATAAATAGATTATAACAAATTATATTTTTATGTATGAAAATTTTGTTAAAAAATCTCAATATAAAAGTAATATCCATCATTATTGATATACAAATATAATTAATCTCACTATATATATAAGTTATTAGAATGTTTGTTATATTTGCATATGAAATTCACCCTTCATGTATTGCTTTATTATTGGTTGGTGATGTCATATGTCAATGATAACGTGATATCACTATTATATAAAATTTTTACTCAAATTTTGTAAAAAATTAATTTATCTTACCATTATATAATTTATTTTAAGACTTAAATATATGACTTTTTTATATTGTCCATGATATACTAATTATACGTAATACTTTCTTTTTGATTTTAATCGAAGTTAATTGTAAAATTTTATGAAAATTAACCCATAAATCCTGTTTGTTGCAATGTTGATCCATTTAGTCCCAATTGTTTTTATATGATCTGATTGGTCCTAGATAGGTTTAGAAAGTTGTATATTTTTACTGAAATAACCTTTGATTGGTTTTTTTTTTTGGCAACAATTTATGTGCGTGTGTGATTTTTTAGAGTGTATCACGATGGGTCATTTTTTTTGACTTGTTAGTTTTGTGTAGTGTTGCATTTGACATTTTCGATTGTTGTTGGAAGGTCATTGTAGCGACCCTAATTTTTCGTAGGTCATATTTATTATTATTACTTTATTTTATTTTTGACTCTATTAATTGTGTGGTTAAATGAGAATTTAATGTAATATTTAATTAATTTAATGTGCTATTTAATTATATATAATTAATATGAATATTTATATATATTTTATATATGTATATGTGGGTGCCGGATAATGTTGATGGACATACGAGAAAGTCAATAACAGTGCGAGGATAATCAGGATAAATATTGTATTCGGCTCCGTCCTGGGCGATCCCAAAGCTGAATAAACTAATCGGCCGCAAAAATAGTTGAACAAAGGCCGAATAAATAAACGCGTAATAGATTAAAAGTGGGCCCGACTCTGGGGCCCAAAAGATATAAATAGAGGTACATCAGCCAAAGAAAGGTATGTGAGAACAAGTAAGATTAACTTGAGATACAAGCAACCAAGAGAGTATACACTAACTTATCCATCGGAGTGCTAATTCTGGCACCCCCGACCGGAGTGTTCATTCCTTTTAAGGTGACTAGCTGAGGATCAAGAGCGTCTTACAAGATCCAGAGAGTATTTCCAAACCACATCTCCGCAATTGGCGCCGTTTGTGGGAATACTCCAGCACATCCATGGCGGGCGTGACGGAAGATCCTCTGGTAGTCGCTGACGACCTTACGCCACAAGATGATACCACTCCAAGAAACATGCTTGGGCGAAGAACATTACATACGAAGGGCCTTGAATTTTGACTCGATTGCCCGGACCTCACCCTCGACATCGGCACATGAGACAATGCGAGCAATTATGGACTAAGCGAAGCAAAATGAGCAGAGATTGGAAAACATGATGGTTGAGAACGGCGCCTTGACGAGATTTGGCCTTGGAGGTGGCAAAATCCCAACCCACGCGCCAAGATCCGGATGACCTTTGGGAAAGGATGGTCGGCGACCTCGGTCGGAGACATGATAGTGGCGGTGATTACGATTCATCATCTCCAATCCAAAAGAATGAACGGGTTGAAGTCTCCTGTTCTTAGGAGGAAGTTCGCGTGCACGGAATAAGCAAAGAAGAAATGATTCAGACGAAGAGGATCAACATGACCCCTTTGTGCGACGGATCGCAAGGGCAATGCTACCCAAAAAGTTCAAAGCTCCATCGTTCACCCTGTACGATGGAAAATCGGACCCCACTAATCACATTCATTATTATAAGCAAGTCATGACGCTTCATGCAGACGATGAGGCTCTCATGTGTCGAATATTTTCGAGCAGTTTGGGACTATTGGCCGTCAGATGGTTTTATAAATTGGAACTGGCATCAATTAAGAGCTTCCATCAACTCCAAAAATCCTTCAGGCCAAGGTTCATCACCAATGAGGTCCAGCCGAAGCAGGCTAATTCTCTCTGGGAAATGCAAATCCAACTAGGAGAAACCCTTCGTGCGTATTCGGTGTGCTATTGAAATGCTTTAATCTAGTGGATGATCTTAAGCAATGACTCCATGGCCATCTCCGCCTTTAAGATGGGATTGCATCCTGATAGTGCCCTCCGCAGCTCCTTGACCAGAAGGCCCCCCAAAACAGTCTGGTTGTTAATGAAGAAAGTCGAGGAATACTACAAAGTGGAAGATGATGCCCTACGGGTCAAAGCCGGGCACAAGGCCAACAAGACAACCCTATCTGAAATTGTTCAGTTGATAAATTTTGTACCATCATGGAGCCCTGAACCTCGGAATCAGGCTAAATAAGACAAAAGATGAGATTCGCGTCGATCAAATGACCAATGTTCAAACCGACCTAATGAACAACTTCAAGTGGATAGCAGACGCATAAGGCACGCGGACAAGAAATATACGGAGTTATCGGAGCCGATCAGCACGGTTATGTCTAAAGTTCAGTACCTTTCGTTCTTTAAATGGCCACCCAAGATGGTGGGACCTCCTGACATGAGGGACGAGATAGGCGGTGCGAATATCACAAAGACCACGGTCATGATACTGATAGTTGTTATGCGTTGAAGGACCACCTTGAGGAGTTGGTACAAGACCGTTGACTTATGCAACACGTCCGAAAGAACAACTCAACCAAAACAGTAGCTTTACGGCAGGATTCACCTCCACTCGGCGTAATCCATATGATATATAGCTTGCTGACGGCATTCGTGGTATATACAATTCAGTCGCATCCTAACCTCTAAAAGCAACTCACACTAGTGAAACGGCCCCATGAAGCTGCGAGTATTACTTTCGATAATTCTGATTTGGTTGGCGTAACACTTTCCCACATTGATCCCTTAGTCATCGAACTACGTGTAAATCGATTCACCGTTGAACGTGTTCTCATTGACCAGGGAAGTACTTCAAAAGTTATGTACTACAAGACCTTCGTTAAACTCGGCTTCACTGAGTCGGACCTGTCTCCAACTCATTATCCATTATTCGGCTTCAACGCTAATCCGGAATATCCTTTGGGCAAAATCACACTACCAGTTCTGGCGGGCTCCCGATCAGTGGATGTAGAATTTTTGGTTGTCAAGCTTCCTTCGCTGTATAATCTCATCATGGGACAAACTTGGCTGCATACCAAGCAGGTCGTGCCAAGCACCTATCATCAACTACTTCGCTTTCCAACTAAATGCGGCATAGAGCAAATTCGAGGTTCCTAGAAATTGGCGCAGGCATGTTATCTACTTGCTGTAAAGACACCAAGAGAGCTGGAAGTGAATTCAATTAAGGTGCCGGATCGGGAGAGCCTCGACGACATTGGGCGGCTCCAAAGTGAAAAGACAACCGGAGCCCTGGATCGGGTTGAAATCGACGGGAATCCTGACAAGTTCTTCATGGTGAGGCCTTCCCTGAATAAAGTCGACAGGTAAGAGCTAATTTCCTTCTTACTCGGCAACCTTGATGTATTTGCATGGTTACCATATGAGATGCCCGGGGTGGATCTATCTGTGTCTCAGCATCGCTTAAACGTTGATCCCAAATGTAAGACGATTATTTAGAAAAGCCAGCGGTTAGCCGCGGAACACACTGCTGCTGTTGTTGAAGAAATTGACCGGTTTCTTGATGCTGGGGCAATCCGCGAAGTGACCTATCTTATATGGCTATCGAATACTGTGGTTATGAAGAAGAAAAATGAAACTTGGTGTGTTTGTGTGGATTTCACGAACTTAAATAAAGTTTGTTCCAAGGATTCCTTTTCCCTTCCCAGAATAGACCAACTCGTAGATGTAATGGCAGATTATCAACGCATGAGCTTCTGGATGCCTCTGAGGCTACCATCAAATTGCCATGCATCCGGAGGACCAAGACAAAACTGTATTCCTCACCCCAAGAGGAACCTATTGCTATAAGGTTATGCCTTTCGGGTTGAAGAATGCGGGGGCAACCTACCAAAGACTAGTCACTGCCATGTTCAAGGAGTAACTTAGCCGTACTATGGAAGTATAAATCGATGATATGGTGGTCAAGTCCAAAGAAGAGCAAACTCATCTAGCCAATCTGGAAGAGACATTTGGCATTCTTCGCAACTACAAAATGGTAGTTGACGCTTCCAAATGTACATTTGGCATCGAATCCGGCAAATTCCTTGGCTACATTGTTAACCACAGCGGAATCGAAGCCAACTTGAGGCAAATCACAACAATTCTAAAACTCGGCTCTCCTCGGTCAGTCAAAGAGGTACAGAAGCTTCTTTGGACGGTTTGAAGACTTACCTCCGATCAGTTCCACTCTTGGCAACACCTTTAGCAGGTGATCTGCTCATTTTATATCTGGCAGTTTCCGACTGGACCGTCAGCACCGTATTGTTAAAGGAAGAACTAGGGGAGCAGCGGCCAGTTTATTATGTGAGCAAAGTAATGGTTGATGCCAAAACACGTTATCTTCCGTTGGAAAAACTCATCATTGCTCTCGTCATGGCAGCAAGAAAACTGATGCATTACTTTTAGGGACATACCATTGGGGTACTGACGGACTACCCCTTCCGGTCAGTACTCCGTAGTGCAGAAGCCTCAGGACGCGTTTCAAAATGGGCTCTCGAACTCGGCCAATACGATATTCAATTTCTGCCCAGAACCTCAATCAAGGGGCAAGTGCTCTCCGACTTTGTGGCCGAATTCACTGGATATCTCGCCGACTTTAAGTCTGACCAAATTCAACCTAAGCCGAACTGGAGAATTTACGTTAGGGACATTTGACAGTTGTATTGTGACGGATCATCCAACCAACGTGGCAGTGGGGCAAGCGTAGTGATCATGGCTCCCAACGGGGCAATAATCGAGCAGGTTGTCAAATTGGGTTTCAAAGTATCAAACAATAAAGCCAAATACGAAGCGTTATTAACCGGCTTACGAAATGCACTTCTTCTTGGTGCTCAGCGTCTGCTTATCTTCTGTTACTCAAAACTAGTCATAAACCAATTGAAGAGGGAATACGCAGCCAAAAATGACCGTATGGCAGCCTATATGAAGGCAACGAATTCTTTCTTTGGCCAAATTCGATCATCATGAATTGAATCAAATAACCCAGATCGAACACGCATGCAGCGCCTTGGCTTGCCTAGCTTAACCTATTAACTCGAAATTAAGTGGACAATTGAAGTAAGGTTTATCCTGAGCCAAGCATTGCCTCTTTAGAACCAGTTCAAGTCAACCTTATCGAACTAGGTCAAGTTGGATGGACCCTATCGTAGCATTCCTATCTTTAGAACGACTCTAGATGGATAAGAAAAAAGCACAAAAACTACGAAACAAAGCCCTCCGATACTATTTGGATCATGAGAAAGCTCTACAAAAAATCTCTCTTCGGGCCGTACTTAAAGTGTGTTCACCCAGATAAAATCAAGGAACTTTTGTCTAAAATACATGAAGGCAGCTGTGGTGCATATTCGGGCGGACGTTCTCTGGCTCACCGCGCCATATCGTAGAGGTACTATTGGTACTATTGATCGACCATGCTGAGTATTATATCAAGAAATGTGGTTGATATAAGTTCTCCCCTTTGAATCACCTGCTAGCTGAGGAATTAAATTCTATCACTAGCCCTTGCCCATTCGCTCAATGAGGCCTTGATATCGTTAGACCGTTACCACGGGCCCCGGGCAATAGGCGATTCCCAATTGTTACGATGGATTATTTCACAAAGTGGGTGACGGAGACACTAACACATATTGAGATTAGGCGTAAGCGTTTTGTATGGAAAAACATCATAACAAGATTGCGTACCACGAGCACTTGTTTCGACAGCGGTACCCAATTTGATTGTGGCGTGTATCAAGAATTGTGCGACACTTACGATTATCGACCCTACTTTTCCTCGGGCTTACCCACGAGCAATGGTCAGCGGAGGCCACTAACAAGGTTATTTTGGACGGCATCAAAAAGAGGCTATAAAAAGCTAAAGGCAGATGGGTCGAAGAGTTGCCCGGTGTGTTGTGGGCTCATTGCACTACTCCTAGGCGATCCACTAGGGAAACGCCGTTTGCTTTATACTTCAGAACCCAGGCAATCATCCCCTTGGAGATCGGCCTCCCAACCTTGAAATCGAAAGTTTTTGATATGGGCCGAAATGACATGATGTTGGCCCTAGACTTGACTATGATTGAATAACGCCGAGACCGTGCCCTTATATCCATAGCACGGTACTAACAATAGCTCGCTAAGTCGTATAATCAACGTGTTCAGCTATGCCGTTATACACTAGGAGAATTGGTCCTCAACAAAGTACTTCTCGCTACCAGGAATCCGACTGACGGAAAATTGGATCCTAATTGGGATGGCCCCTATCAGATTGATTGTCGCGAGAACATGAGGTTATAGGCTCAAAGACATAGAAGGTAGAAGTTTTTCGTGCCCATGGAATTCCACACACTTGCGTAAGTTTATCATTAACTTATGCGGCCACGGCTGTTTTGATTTTTACGCCATGTGTATCTTTCTTTTTCAATATAATGTCCTCTTTCGATGAGTTCTGATTGTTTGAGAAAGCCTCCGAATTCGGAGCGCCTTTCGTGAATAACATGATTGGTCAACACAAAAAGCCTCCGAATTCGGAGCGCCCTTCGTGAATGACACGATTGGCCAACACAAAAAGCCTTCGAATTCGGAGCGCCCTTCGTGAATGACATAATTGGGCCGAATAAAGCCTCTGAATTCGGAGCGCCCTTCGTGAATGACATGATTGGCCAACATAAAAAGCCTCCGAATTCGGAGCACCCTTCGTAAATGACACGATTAGCCCACACAAAAAGCCTCTGAATTCAGAGCGCCCTTCGTGAATGATACGATTGGCTAACATAAAAAGCCTCCAAATTCTGAGTGCCCTTCGTAAATGACACGATTGGCCAACACAAAAAGCCTCTAAATTCGGAGCGCCCTTCATGAATGACACGATTGGGCCGAATAAAACCTCCGAATTCAAAGTGCCCTTCGTGAATGACACAATTGGCCAACATAAAAAGCCTCCGAATTCGGAGCGCCTTTCATGAATGACACGATTAGGCCGAATAAAGCCTCCGAATTTGAAGTGCCCTTCGTGAATGACACGATTGGCCAACATAAAAAGCCTCCGAATTTAGAGCGCCCTTCGTGAATGACACGATTGGCCTATACAAAAAGCCTCCAAATTCGGAGTGCCCTTCGTGACACGATTGGGCCGAATAAAGCCTCCGAATTCGGAGCGCCCTTCGTGAACGACACGATTGGCCAACACAAAAAGCCTCTGAATTCGGAGCGCCCTTCATGAATGGCACGATTGGCCAACACAAAAAGCCTCCGAATTTGGAACGCCCTTCGTGTGTGACACGTTTGGGCTGAATATAGCCTCTGAATTCGGAGCGCCCTTCGTGAACGATGATTAGCCAACACAAAAAGCCTTCGAATTCGAAGCGTCCTTTGTGAATGACACGATTGGCCAAGGCAAAATGCCTCCGAATTCAAAGTACCCTTCGTGGAAAACACGGCCAGCACAATCGAGCATCCACATTCGGAGCTCCTTTCATGAATACTATGATTGATAAACGCCAACGCAATTGACATAAAATGGTAGATGATCATGGATTAATTTATAAACATTGACTGAAATAACTTATAAACATTTCAAATAATATGTTTCATTAAATTGATCGTAAATACATAGTCTGCATCCAATTTGCTTTAAAAAGTTACAATGTGTTCAGTTTTATTCGGAACCACCTTCGTCGTCACTCTTCTCCACTTCGAAAGCCGAGAAGGAAAAATTGTGACCCTGATATAACGGCGATGTCAAATCAACGCCTGCTGCACGGAGAGCTTCCACGGCCTGAGAAGCCTTGATCCATCCGTGCTTAAATCCACGATTCTCGCATCGACAGACCTCCTCAGCGAGTTTTTATTTCGTTTTCTGTATCCCAATTTTTTGGCCGTCACGAAAGCCTTATTTATAGGCCCTAGTCTTTGCAGCCTCTATCGCAAACATGCTTGCCGTTTGTCGATCGGCAATCGCATGGCTTATAAGCCGTTAGGTCACCATTTCCTCTACAATCGAGTTAGATTAGTATGCCGACAACATATCGGCGGTGTTGGTTCTTGATTCACGTTCGACTTTCTCCAGCGAGCTTCTAAGTTTTGAATCCGTTCATCTTTACTTTCTATCTCATTCTGTCTGCAAACGTATTTATGCCGATTTCATAGGCGGTGTATAGCCCTTTCACCGCTCCATGAACGCCCTCCCAAAACACTTTGAAATCCGGTCAACTGACCATCGATTGTTGAACTTCTGGCAAAAAAATCTGTCGTGCAAATTCAACTGCCATGTGTGGATCTCGGATGATTGAATCTGCCTCTGTCATCGGTTTGTTCCCGATAAAGACTGAAAAACTCAACGGGCGCAATGGCCCACTGGCCTCACTTTGCGAATAAGGGGAGTTCCCCTGCTGCCGCTTCTCCTTTCTAGGTGATCTGCTTCGACGATGGGGAGAGTGATGCCTCTCGCGCTTCCCAGACGTCCTACTTCCCGTTCGTGAAGGTTCGCCACCTCGATTCATAGCTGAGTCCAGCTCAGCTGGTGTCCTACCTTCCCCTCTACTGTTGAAGAATAGTCTATTTGACATTCACACTGTTCCAACCTCGTTCGACATACTGGATTGAGTTGAGTTTGGACATACTAATGGAATCTCTGGCGCGAAGCAACCACCTTTTATTACTCATGGGTGCACCACTCCCAAAGTAATCTCTTCAAAGTTCTGCGCCATTAGCTAGATATTTGACCGCGTTCACTAATCCGCTAGGGCAAGGCGGATTAATTGATCTATTTAGCCTAAAATCAATAATTTGTCTTGAAATGACAATCCGGCCAATTCATGAGCCGATATTGGCTCACGTTCACTAATCATTGTGACGCGGGTAGATTAATTAATCTATTAGACCTAGAATCATTAATTTGTGAAGCAAAGCAATCCGGACCAATTCATGAATGTTGATATTGGCGCCACGTTCACTAATCCGTGAGGCAAGGGCGGATTGATTGACCTATTCGCCTAGAATCGATAATTTGTGCAAGGCGGATTGATCAATTCGACCTAGAATCATTAATTTGTGCGGAAATGGCAATCAGCTCATCAATTCATGAGCTGTCGATATTCATGACCACGTTCACTAATCATTTGAAGCAATGGCGATTGATTGACCTATTGCCTAGAATCGATAATTTGTGCAAGGCGGATTGACCTATTCGCCTAGAATCAATAATTTATGCAAGGGCAGAGTGATCTATTCGGCCTAGAATTATAAATTTGTGCCAAAACGGTAATACACCCCAGCCAATTCATGAACTGTTGATATTCGGTAGCCACGTACACAAATCGATTGGGACAATGGCAGATTGATTGATCTATTGAGCCTAGAATCAGTAATTTGTGCCGAAACGACAATC